>ML976746.1:116393-301355 GCA_010015655.1 Bimuria novae-zelandiae CBS 107.79
CACATGACGACACTAGTCTCATGAGTCAGCTCTATCTCTATATACGAGCCTCTGATCACTCCATGTACACACAACACAACACAGAACAACACACAGAGCAACTCAGACAATTACACACACAATATACTACCTTCACACATACCACCCACCTGCTTACAGTTATGAGCCCGGCCTAATCCGCCCTCATACACATACATTGACTCCCTACCTACCTACCTGTCGATCGAGCCTACTCGATAGAGCGATCTCGCCATGTCAAAGGCTATCTCGTCAATCATCCTTCAAGGGCCACACAACTGGGAACTGTGGATCTATACTGTCAAAAGGCTCGCAGAGGCTGGAGACGTATGGGGATATATTAATCCAGACCTGCCACATCCGACGACGCTGAGCAAGCCTCTACAACCTACACAGATCCATGCTGCCAACGACGGTGGATCACCAGCAACAGAACCTACCCCTGAAGCTCGAGCGCAGTATAATTAAGACATAAGTCTCTACTATAGAGAGCTTAAAGAATACAGGCGAACTAAAAATAAGATTAGCTAGATTAAAGCGTATATAGCTAACACGATTGCGCAGGACCTAGTATATTAAATTAAGGACTAAGAGTCCCTCTACGATTAGCTTAAGACTCTACAGGAGCTCTACAGTCCTATAATGGCTGATCGAGAATATTAGGTCTAAAAAGCTTACAACGCCGCTAAAGTTCTGCACGCTCGCAAAGAGAACCTCGAAGAATGGTGCAGCACGTTCCTTGCTGCCTATAACAGGGCCAAACAACTCCAGCTACCAGAGACGCATGGCTACAGACCTCATAAGGATCTTATACGAGCCATTAAACAGATCGATCCTGGCTACGCTGCCACTATCGCTATCACTGTATTTAATGCAGAAACAAGCTCCCACGATAACTCTGTACAGCTAACATTACCTAATCTACTAGCTAGTTACCTACGCTACTATCGCATAACCACAACGAAATTAACCGCACAGAGTGGAGCATTTGCAGCTACATTAAATTAAGAGGAGTCTCTATACAAACAAAACAGCAGAAAGAGACCTCGACAGGATAAGCTATTAAAGCCATTGAAATCGTGTCTCTGTGGAGACCTACACTACTGGGGACAGTGCCTATACATCGACACCTCACTACGCAAAGGAGGATTCGTTAAAAACCCTAAAAAAGCTAAGAAGATAACAGAGTTTAAAGCTAAAGACAAGAATAGAATACTAAATAAGATTTAAGAGAAGAATTAGTGCTATAAAAAGCGAAGGAATTATAAGAGCCACGGGGCAGAATCTAATTTAATAAAAATTAACGCAGGCGATACACTTGCAGGCAACCTTCTATATAAGGCCTACGCTATCTACTTATTAGTATTTAATAATTAGCTAGCGCACCGAAACTTCCCGCTCCTCTACTCATGGACACTGGATCCTGCTACGGATATCCACATCTGCAACAATCCGACCGAGTTCTAATAGAAAGCTCTTGCATTACCTGACGATGTCGTACTTATAGGCGGCACTGAGATGACTATCCAGGCATAGGGGGAAGTTAAGATATCTCTATTAACACCTTAAGGACAAAAGAAAACAAAGCTTAAGTATGTAGCCTTAATTACTAGCTTTTTTACAAGCCTAGTCTCTCTAGCCCGGCTATTATCGTCAAACGTCCATTTTAACTCTGGCAGAAATACACTATATCGATCTAACTTATTAGGCTTACGAGTAGAAGACATCGCCACCCTCACTAGACTAGGTAGACACTAGCTAATAGTCTATTAAACTAAACCTCTATCTACTTAATCCGCTTAGACTTAGGCTTTTGCGACCTATTAACGTTGGCTATAATACTCTGCTCTATTACCTAGACCAAGATTACTTAGCAAGTCTCAGCTCCATATACTAATAGGACATTTAAGCAGTAACGCTATTAATTAACTATAAAATTACGTAATAGGTATATAGCTATCTACTAGATCTGCTCCTTAAATAATTAACTACGAAGAATGCCTATAAAGCAAAGCACATTAAATCATCTCACGGCGAACTAGCCATAAGATTGGAGCCACACGAGCCTTTAAGACTATTGCTATTAATCTCATTAAGCTCGATGCAAGAGCCTATAATGGCGACCAATACGTCTTCTATAGGTTTAATCTATTCTTAAAATTCCATTTTGTCTATATAATACCTAGACGGGACAAGCTCATGCTCCTATCTATTATTAGGCGATTAGATTAAACTATTAAACAAGAATTTAATATAACTGTCACCTTTCTCATCGCTGACGACGAGCGAGGATATAGGCTAACAGACAACTCTGCTAGAGACTACTATCAAAGAGAAGGCATTAAGCTACAGATTAGGGCTCCACACACTAAGGAGTAAAATAGCTTAGCAGAGCGCTCTAGTAGGAGTCTTATTAAAAGAAGTCGCTTAATAAAGATTACCTTAAACCTACCTCTAGCACTTAGCTCTAAAATCTACTCTATAATAGCATACCTGCTTAATCGCACACCTACGCGATCACTAGGTTAGAAAACACTATTTGAAATTACCTATAATAAGAAGCTATTAATTACTTATCTACGTATTTATAGCTGCCGAGCATACGCACTGCGCAAACAAATACTACGAATAGATAAGCTTAGTCCTTAAGCTCTAGTAGGATATCTAGTTAGGTACAACTTATTAAATATCTATTGAATCTAGATGCCCAAGGCGAGAAGTTAAGCAAATAGAGGTAAAGTAATTTGTATAAGAGATATTACCTTTAGAGAAGACCTCTTCTATTAACTACACGATAAAACAGATCCTCTACTACAAGGCTCTAAGCTAGAGCAATTTGTCTATAAGTATTAACTACCTATATTGCGCAGCCAAGATAGCTCTATAGAAGACACATTCGAAGACGAGTACACGGTAGATCTAGATTAGCACAGCCAGACTGCTATATCTATAGAATAAAACCAACTAACGCAAAGAGAAACAACAATCCTACGTTAAACTAAAAGTTATAATCTACAGCTTCTAACACTAAGTTAAACAGAGACTACTAAGGTTTATAACAGTTTATAGAACTTACTTTATAATAACTCGCAGCGCTCGTTATTAACCACGCTAGCTAGCCTACTTGTAATGCCTACATCCTTAAGAAAGCGCAAACGTTAAACATTAGACTCGAATTAAGCACAGAATCGAGAACTAATTAATAGTAACCTTTGTTAGTCTCACATACTACCTAAAGGGTTAATAAGATCTAGAAAGCCATCTTAGAAGAGTAGTAGCTTCTTTATTAACACATACTAGTCAGCATACGTAGCAGCCTCAGCTACAGCATTAAAAACACGATTTCACTACACCGAGCTACCTCCTGAGCCGCGTCTCTATAAAGATGTAATGAGGATGCCATCTCTACACAAGGAAGGCTTTCTCCAAGCGATGCAATAAGAAATTAATAACGTGAAACGAAAAGGCACGTACGAGAGGATTACTTAGCAGGAGTTAAATCTACAAGACTAAGAAGTTCTCCCGTTAATATAGGTCTTCAAGTTTAAGCTTAATAATTAAGGATACCTCACGAAATACAAAGCACGTATCTGTGTACGAGGCGATCTGCAGACGACTACTAAGGATACCTACGCAGCTACTCTAGCAGTTTAAATATTCTAAGCTCTAGTTACTATAGCAGCCTACTTTAATATAGAGATCTGTTAGTATAATATAGTTAACGCATTCACAAACGCTCAGCTTGCAACACTAGTCTATTATTACTTACTAGAAGGATTCTCTAATCCTAATTATCTGTAGAAACTATGTCGAGCTCTGTACGGCCTAAAGACCTCGCTACTACTCTAGTATCAAGAGCTCACCAAGACGCTCTCTAAACTAGGACTACACGAAGTCAAAGACGCTCCTTGTCTATAGAAGAATGACAAGCTTCTAGTCTTCTTCTATGTGGACGACATTGTCGTACTCTGCCTACCAGCCCACAAAGCTGCACTACATGAATTCGAACAGAAGCTCTTGTCTCGATATGAGATTCGATCCCTAGGAGAGCTTCAAACGTTCTGTGGTATTTAAACGCATAGAGACCGTGAGAATGGCTCTATCTAGCTATTATAAACTTTATACATCGAGAAGCTTGCACAGAAGTTTCCTTTACCAAAGCTATATACGAAGTTACTAGCTACACCACTGCCTTTAGAAGAGTTATTGCTATTAGAGAATTAAGCAAATGACTTCACCAAGCATAGATATGCCTAGCTTGTAGGATCTATAGGATATGCAGCTAGAGCTACCCGACCTAATGTCTTAAAAGCCTATTCTAAACTAGCGGAGTTTCTTACAAATCCATCTTCACGTTATCTTAACGCAGCCTACCAGACGATCGCCTACCTGCTAGGAACTAAAGATTAAGCGCTCTACTATACCGCCTCTATCTTAAATAAATTAGTCTATATAGCTAACTAACCTTAACCTGAGTTCTTTAGAGCAATAGATATATTATACGCTGATAATAAGATCTTACGCAAGAGCTTACAAGGCTATATCTTCTTTTTATTTAGCGGACCTGTAGACTGGAAAGCAACACTCCAACGCTGTGTTATAAAGTTAACGATAGAAGCAGAGCTAGTCGCCGCATTGTCTGCAGGCACTAAACTAATCTAGTGGTGGAGAGTCTTCGAACAAATTAGCTTTAATCCAGATCATGAACGTCTTCTATACTATAATAATCAGTAGACTATCCGACTTCTCACCTCTACTACGCCTCGTCTTAAGACTACTGTACGGCACGTCGATATCCATCATCACTGGCTTTGACAAGAAGCTTAATCTAACAATATTAACCTCTTATATATCTAAACAACCTGTTAACTAGCTGACGGCCTTACCAAGCTACTGCCTAGACAGAAGCACGAAAACTGGGTCTCTCTTCTTTATTTTTAACCTTTTCCTTCTCAATGAGCTTCCCCACAGTATAGTACTCTTCCTGGTTTTTCCCATGTGGTTTTTACAGGTTTAACGAGACTATACTTTACTCAGCTCTATCATGTACACAGCTCTACGCTGTACCCCTATCCTGTACTCAGATTCATGCTGTATTCCACTTCATACACAGAGCAAACATGCTCGCATCATGTATCAAGCTCCACCTACAAGGCTCATCAACCTCAGCACAGAACGCGAAGCAATCAGGATCTTAGTACTAGCTCTGGGAGACGTCCTACTACTAGGGACGCCTGTAGTATAGAGCGAGATCCACCTACACTGCGACGGCGGACGGCTACCCACCTGGGACTGCACCAATACTGAGACTGGCACAAAAGCTAGGTTCTCGACCCCAAAATGCAGCTACCCTACAAAGGTAGAGGGGGATCTATAGCCAACATCAGCTTCAAACATGCGTTCGAACCTGAAGGGGGTGTGTAAGCAGCCTAGAGATATGTCACATGATGTCGCGGTGAGCAGAGCGCTGAGCGGACAGTACGCAGTGGAAAAGATTGCAGGATTGAACTGAGGTTGTACTATCTAGGAACTACAGAAGATATAGGTGCGCAGGCACAAACAACACTAGTCCTGGATAGGTGGAAGGTAAGTCGCAACCATGCCAAGGTAAGAGCAACTATCTTGTAAGGTAAGGGCTATAAACCGTAACACACCCCCCAGCTGGCGTAGACTTAAAGGTTAGTGAGTTAACGACAGCTAATTAGTATTAGTGTATATAGAGGGCGTTAAGATTGTCCCTATTAACCTAACGCAGTCCTTTTAGGCGCTTAGTAATATTAATAAGGCTAAGTTAGCGGACAAACTCTATAAACTTCTGCTTAGGTAGAATCTTCGTAAGTCCATTAGCAGGCATATAGTTAGTAGGGACCTATTAGACGTTAATACAAGAGGCTTTAACTTCCTGTCAAATCTAAAGCTAGTGGATGTCGACATGTTTAACTTTTATGTAGAGCTTGTCTTGTTGCTTAGTAATAATACCAATAGTCTGCTAATTATTATACTAGATAGTAGGTGTATAATTAAGCGTAAGATTAATGCTAGTAAAGAAACGTATCTACTCCTCTATTTATAAGGTAGCGAGTAAGAGCAAGAGTAGTTTAGACTTTATAGTTAATTTTATAACTATGCGCTGCACTATTAACTTTAAGTTAATTATTAGCTTACTAAACTTAAATGCGTAACCTTAAGAGATCTAATAAGTCTTAGGTTTATTAGCGTATAAGGCGTTAGATAATCTAAAGAAGAGAGGATCGCGGTATATTAGATTATTAGAGAGATACTTAGCCACGTCTTGCGTGCTAGCAAAGGCTTCAAGAGTAAAAGCCTTTGTGCTAAGCAGGTAGCGCCAGGTTTAGCGTATCTTTAAGACGTAAGACTGTCCTAGGTTAGTAAGATAGTAAGTAAACACAACGTGCGTTCGAGCGACGTTAGGTCTACCCTAGATAGCGATGTATGCAAGTGAGCTAACTAGTTATTAATAGAGCTTTGTTCAAGCAATATTAGGCTCCTTAGTAGACTACGGTAGCTAGTTCTCTATAAATAGGATGTCTAGAGCCTTACCTATAGCCTTAATACTAAATTAAGCGCACATCTTATCGATAAAGGCATCTTAGACTAGCTAGGTTTTATGCAACGCTCGATCGCGGACGATACGGATTCTAAGAAACTAGGTAAGGTCTCCTATAGATTTAATATTGTATAGGTCCACCAGATTCTTCTTAAAGGGCCTGTGGAGATAGGCGTTTGATCGATAAAACGCCATAATAATGTCGTTAACGTAGACAAATAGGATGAGCTAGCGGCTCGTGTATAAGTAAGGAAAGCCTTTAACTAGCTTTAGACCTAGCTTAACAAGCTGTCGGCGTAGCTTATTATACTATAGTAGTAATAACTCCTTTAGGCCGTACAGGGCGCGGAGCACCAGCATAATCTCGCCTTTAGTGTGGCAGAATAGCTTAGGTGTTTCAGCGTATAGCTTCTAATTAATCTTAGCGTTTAGGAAGGTAGTAGGAACATTATACTGCTTTAGCTCTAGATTAAAGTAATTAGTAATTATAATAAGAGCGCGAAAGTTACAGATTATAAATATAGTAGCGTATATATTATTAAGTAGAGCTTAAAGATCTCCTTAAATAACAAGTTAAGCCTTAAACCGTGAGAGGTATCCATCTCTGTTAATCTTGTACGTGAATACCTACATTAATAGTAGCACTTTAGCGTCTGTAGTGGCCTTTATTTTTATAGTCTTCTTAAAGACTCCTTTAGCGCGTAGAGCCTACTATTCAACCTCTATAGCGCGTTAGAATTAATTACTAAATATATGTATATTAAGCTGCTTTACTGCCTTAGGTAAAGGTGGTAGCTAAGACTAATAGATTCTTAGTATCTTATCTATAGTAGGTATAGTGCGAATCTCGGTCGAGAATGCACGGAAATAGTTAACAAGAGGTATAGCTCCTAGCGCTATAGTATATATATAAATTATAAAGTTATTAAGATCTTTTTACTTTTGATTGCGTTTGCCAGTGAGGATAAGACTTGTATTATTTAGATTTAGATTAATATCTTGTGGAGCTCTCTCGCCGCGTTGGCGATAGCCCTTAGGTACTTTATTACTCTTAGGAGTCTAATTGCTTGTGGCAGTAGATATTGTAGGTCTAGGGGTAGGTAGCTATTGCTGTGTTAATTTAAATGCGTTATTAGTCTGTTTACCCCCTACCTGGGAGCCTGTAGCTCCTAAAGCTAAGGTTGTAGGTGTTTCTGCTAGGCGGCGACGTTGACGAGTAGTTAATAAATTTTTAATATTAATATTATGTTAATATTCTTTTAGGTATTCGAGTAGTTCGATCATTTCCTTAAGCACTGACTCTGACAGATACCTATTTATCCTATTAAAGAAGAGTATAGGCTTAAATATAATATCGCGTGTAACGATAATAGTATCCTTTATAGGTAGCTATATACGGAAGATATTAGTGCCTTAGTAGCTAATAAGGTGGCTAATAAGAGTGCGCGATTTAAGCTTGTTAGTAGCTCTTAGATCGCGATTATAGACGTAGGCGCGATAGCTAATAGGCCTTATATAAGCGACGAGTGGCTTTTATCCCTATATAACCTTATACGGCGTCTTCTAGCCTAGTGCTTCTGTGGGCGTGCGGTTAAGGATGTACGCGATAGTGCGATATATCTTATGTAATAGGTTCTTTAGCAGTTTGGCGTGTATGCGTATAGCGCGAGCTCGCTATATAAGTACTCCGCTAGCACGTTTGATAAGTCTATTTAGTTCCTTTATTCTAGTAGGTGCTGGCTTATATAGCATACCTAGCTCTTCTGTTATATTAATAAGGTTATTTCTAAATCCTCTCTTATTGTCGTACTAAATAGCGACTACGTTAGTATTATATACACGCTGGATCCTGCGGATTAAGGATATAAACTAACGTATAAGGGTTATCTTGTCTTTTCGCTTGACTATGGCGATTTTATGCCACTTTAAGTACTTATTTATAAAGTGTAGGGCGTACTTGCTGCCGTTAATACACTCCTCTCCTATAGGGATAATATAGATAAGGTCTATCGCGATTTAATAGAATGGTTTTTGTGCGCGGCTCTTAGCCGGGCGCCTTAAGATAATATAAGTTATTTAAGTCTTAATATATATCTTATATTAATAGTCCATGTGTTCTCTAGTTAATTAAACACCTTTAACGTTTAATTTAAGATAGTTAACTGCTTTTTAGCCTAAATAGGCCAAGATATAATAAGCAGTACGCTAATTAATAACGTTAGTAGGCTTTAGCGCGTACGACGGGCAGTATAATGCCCTAAACGTACTTAATAGTAAGCGTAGAAGCGATAGTGGCGGTTGATGTAATAGTTTAGTATTTATTAGCTAGTAGCCTCTATTATACTTAAGTTAGGCAATAACGTTTGATAGTTAGCGCATGTACAGGACATTACGGCCAGAGTTAAAATGGATAGACTCTATACGGCAGCGAGCAAGTCTTAATAAGCTTATAAGAAAGCCTTTAATATATGCGATATACGTTAACTCTAGCGTTTGTGTCCTATATAGTGTTTAAGCAACGAGTTCTATCGTGCCCTAAGCTATAATTAAGATTTAGCTATTGCCAGCGTGAATATAGCGACGTTGCAGATTGTTGTTTATCCTCTTCTAGCCATGCTATAACTCTGTATTAATAACGTGGGTGTTTGACCCTGGATCGACGATCCATTAGTTGAGGAGCTTAGCCTTATTAACGTTGTCTCTAACTATTACTGTAAGCTCTCCGTTAGGCTTAGCGTTGTTATTTAATATAATTATTTTTAAATTATTGTTCGATTATTCTTTAAGAGATTTAAGAGATTTAGGCTTAAGAGAATCGGCTTAATCGATACTAATATGTAATAGGCTAGCAATTACTATAAACGTGTTACTATTCTTAGTAAGAGGATTGCTATTATTAACTCGTAGTAATTTAGTATTCTAAGGTTATTAGGCTACCTACTTCCTAAAAGTAGTCTTAATACGTATATTAATCTTAGAATCCTTTCGTGCTTCCTTAATCTTGCGTATAGCCTTAGCTACAGGCTAATAGTCCTTTAGACGTTATAAGTAGCGTGGGTTAAGAATAAAGTAGTTAGTGTACTAATACTTCTTTTTATAAACATAGTTTCTAGGTAGCTTGTCTCGGTTACAGCTGCTATCGCGATTACTTTTTATAGGCTATAGATTAACTTGCTTTACGACTTTAAGCTTAGCAGTAGCTATTACTAGGCCTATTAAGTGTGGCTTAGTGCGTCGTAGATATGTAGTTATCTTGGCGACGTACGTCTCTAGAGATGCTATCTTGATAGTAGTGCCTCGCGCTTTATGCTTAAAGATCTTGCGCAGGCAGGAAGTGGCGTATTCCTAATTAATTACTTTATAGGTAATAAGGAAGTCCTCTTATAGTTAATTACTATTAGTCTTAGGCAAGCTAATAGCCTTACCCTAAGTTATAATATATACCTAGTCTAATAGTTATTACTTAATCTTCTTTATAGCTTATAGCGCAGTCTTAAGAGCGTTATACTTATTAGTAAGCTCGCGGCGACGTGTCGCGTCTATAAGGCAAAAGAACTTCTTAAGTATAACTAGTTAGTTATACGGGGTATCGTAATCCTTAATTAGGTGTATGTGACGTGTAGTAATTATCTTACTAATATTTATATTTAAGTTAGCTAGTGCCTTTACTTAAGTATAATACTTAGTACGGCGGCGTTCCTATTAATCGTATTCTTATTAATAGGAATCTTAATCGTTAGCAGATAAGTAAGAGAGTCTAGTAGCTTTAAGCTTATAATTAGTAAGTTAAGGCTTAAGAGGCTTTTATAGCTTAGGGAGAGTTTCCTTTGCTATATTAGGGTTAATGTATTGCTAGAGGCTATGTCGATTGGCGACGTCTTAGCGAATAAATAACTAGGTAAACTAGTTGTCTAGTGTATTCAGGATAATAGTGACTCGCGTTATAGCGGGGTCGAACTTAGTAGCCATTGCAGAGGCTATAGTCGATAGTATTTGATAGATCTAGGCAGAGATCCTAGTATGTGCGCCGTAGGGATGCGCAAGTGAACAGGTGCGTTGTGGAGAACGCGGTATAGCGACGTGCGACTTATAAGTAGAGTGACGTTATAATAGCAGGTGAGAATAATTCTAGGTGTAAGTCAGGCTTATAACTGTCGCGGTGAGTAGAGCGCTGAGCGGATAGTACGTAGTGGAAAAGATTGCAGGATTGAACTAAGGTTGTACTATTTAGGAACTACAGAAGATATAGGTGCGCAGGCACAAACAACACTAGTCCTGGATAGGTGGAAGGTAAGTCGTAACCATGCCAAGGTAAGAGTAACTATCTTGTAAGGTAAGGGCCATAAACCGTGACACATGACGACACTAGTCTCATGAGTCAGCTCTATCTCTATATACGAGCCTCTGATCACTCCATGTACACACAACACAACACAGAACAACACACAGAGCAACTCAGACAATTACACACACAATATACTACCTTCACACATACCACCCACCTGCTTACAAGTCCAGTTGGACTTTTTGGTTTTGCATGTACTGACGATTCACAAAATAGTTGTGAAAGTGTTCGCGGACATTTCTAAACACCAGAAGTTCATCAAATAGTCGACTCTTCCGTGCATTCATGTTCAGGCGCACGAATGATAACCGCATGGATGAGGTGATCGAATCAGACATCGTGGGTGATCGATGGCCTTTTGAAGTGGATGATCGATCCAGGCATTAGGTGGGTGTGAGGTACCATAGGTACTTTTTGAACAGAGTGATAGATGCATGCAAGTCGATTGATCATCAATCATGATCGATCAACTTTTGAAATTTTGGATCTGCCGCGCTCCATACTTCTTGAGTCGGAGCTTTCGAAGCCATGTCGGAACTAGCTCAGGGTTTGGCGGAGCAGTGTACATACGTAAGCTTCACAGACCCCAGTACATAGCGTTCGCAGTTTGCCTTTTAAAATCTGGACGCATAAAAATACCTGTGCTCTTTTTAGTGTGCCGCAAAGACGGCGTCCATATTACATGTCCACCCGTTTTTAAGCCAAGGCACCAAGCCAGGAATACAAAGGGCGCCCGCGTTATCTGAGACCGATAGGCCTAATTTGACCCTCTCCAGGCAAACTCTACATTAGTGTACGAGTTTTGCGTCCAAACATAACCTTCTTAGACAGGCCTGACTTTGGTGGTGCCATCGCACTCCTCGCCGTTCATTTGGATGTCCAATCCGGGCACAATCCATGAAGAGAAAGAAAGATGATTTGATTCGGGACCAAGTACCGGCCATGTTCGTGATCGATCAATTTCTCAGTAATAGAGAAAGGCAAGGCCTCCCCCAGGACCGGAGCACATATCATCCTAACGCTAGCCTTTTGAGCTTAAGACATGTCGATGGAACGCAATTTTCTCGAGGAACCCGGCAGACAGCGACTGCTTTACATCAGAGTTACAATGATACAGTCCCGGTGCCGACAAAGGACCGTTGCATTTCTGGGATCGGGTTTCAGATCCTTTGCCCGTATTCCAGAAGCCGGGACAGCCAGACATCAGACGGAAGAACCATTGTTTTGGTCGAGACATCGAGTCACCCTATGCTCTTTTGATCACTCGTCCATACCCAAGCCCGAGCCCATGTACACAGCGCAAATGCTTATGAGTCTTGGAGCAAAGCAGAGCATGATATCGTTCACTGTCATTTTCGTTTTCGAAGCCATGGAGAATGTTCAAGTACACTAGTAACACAAGGCGTCGCACGTTTCCAACGCCGTTTCTGGCCTAGCCATAGTGTGACAGCGGGTCTTTTAGTGCTCAGTCCAAGAAGGCCGCCATGCAATTGTGCAGTTCGTTTTAGACTGCGGTCCCAGGACTGGCCAAGACATGATTCACTGTCCATCCGGTTTTTAGAGCCACTGAAAAGCTGCATGGTCGTGTGAAGAGGGAGGGATCGAGCGGGTAGGGTGGTATTTATAGCCATCGATCGCCCAAAAGAACTTTAGACGAAGACAAGGCACATGTGCAAGGAACGCCGCGCGCCATGGGGTCACGCGATGCGCATTTTGATCGTTCAGGTGTGCTCTGAGAGCAGAGTCCAGGGAAGAAAGTCGCGATCCTTTTGGTACCGATAGAAGAGCACGACCATGCCACTTATACTAGTGTATTTTAGACTTGCGTATAGGTCGCGTTGTTGGCTGGAGCTGCGCGCATACGATGATAGCTTTCCGTTTTCGAAGACATGATGATTCTGCCGGTAGTTTTCGGTCTTGATTCCCAGGACGAGTACATGCATGCTTCTACAGCTGATTTTGTACCGCAAGTGTAGCAACATCGCAAGTCGTGCACCCCGGCCTGTATCCACTCAACGTCTGATACAACACCTGAACTGACATCTCATACGCCCGCCTGGATGTGCACGCGCCTACTGCAAGCATGGGGCACATGGGCACATTGCTCCAGGCTTTTGTTTTCGACTCCGCAGTCACATGGTGGAAGCGATCTGGAATTTTAGCCTCCGGGCCAGGGCGACTCCATGAATTCCAGGTTTGAGGTATTTTAGTCCCGGCACTGACATAGATCATTCCATATCGCTCCCGGTGATTTTTAGTGCAACAAGCAGTAGCAAAAGTGCGGTGGAGTAGAACTATGGGAAGAAGTGGGATATTTATATCTAGTCGTCGTGCCAATGCAGATCAGATGGACGAGCTTAACGAAGCTTTCGTAGGTAGGTACACGATTTCATGGTGCACATAGCTAGCTCGACACGGTACCGTGCCGAGACAGTGCGCAGAGACAGTCAATGCGCGGCTTTTCACTAGTTAAATTTAGAAAAACTAGCAACTTTAATGCTATATAACTCTTTAACTACTTAATATTTTTTAAATATTTTTTTAAATTATAAGATATTACGTATTGTAACTATAAATATATAAGAAAATATTGTATATAATATAATATATCTATAGTAAAAATAGTAGGTAAAAAGGTTACACGCTTTTATTAGTAAAAAACCAGTTTTTTACTTTTAAATAACTTTTGTAATACGTTATAGTAAAGTCTAAAATTTATATAATATATTTTTTACTTTATATATCTTCTAATTATAAGCTTACTAAGCCTTAGGTAGTCTATGGAAAACTTTATTTTTTTAGTTATAAGAAATTAGCATTCTTTTTAGTTTTTTTTTAAATAACTTTAAAGGTTTTTAAATAATGGCTTAGTAATCTTAAAATTAGGTATTAATAAATATATAATAAAGCTATAAACGTTTTAGACTTTATTATAACGTATTATAAAAGTTATTTAAAAGTAAAAAATAGGCTTTATATTAGTAAAAGCATGTAACCTTTTTATCTACTATTTTTACTATAGATATATTATATTATATATAATATTTTCTTATATATTTATAGTTACAATACGTAATATCTTATAATTTAAAAAAATATTTAAAAATATTAAGTAGTTAAAGAGTTATATAGCTTTAAAGTTGCTAGTTTTTCTAAATTTAACTAGTAAAAAGGCGCGTATTGACTGTCTCTGCGCACTGACTGTCTTGGCACGGTACCACTCCTGTTCTTGAAATTGTTCAATCCCCATATGGAGATAACACTGCTATGCATGGGTTACTCTCAGATAGTCCAGGTACAGCAACGCGACATATGCATCTCTCATTCTGCTTACACACAACTTTTAGAAGTTGGTCCCAATTCACGGCACCCAAATGTAGCGAAATTCCTGTGTCCATTGTACATGCCACCCGACGCCCCAACACCATGCTAAATGCAATACTGAATTTGAGATTTATTTCTTAGGGATGACGAAGAGTTGCGGTTGCATGTTGATCTTGCAAAGACGTGCAACACAGCCGGAGAGCTGTAGGAGGGTCTGGACGCCTTCGAGGATGCGCATGTGGGTGAAGCCAATTTCCTGCATCGGTCAGTGTTGCCCTAGCATGCTTGCCGACGCACATACCTTGATGAACTCGAGCTTTGCCTGCTCGCTCAAGCTATCGATCGTCTTCGTCACCTTGAACATGGTGCTGATGATATCGTGACAGCTGTACCCCAGATCCCAAAGCTCCTTCAACGTCGTGAGGGCATCGTCCACTTGGCACTCGTAGCACGCCTTGACCATAGCCTGCACCTTGATCGGATGCGGGCTATCCACGACCTTGAAAACATTATCGCCGTTCACAAAGCCGAAACCCGCCTGCGTGGATTGGAGGTTGTTGATCGCTTGCCGCATATCGCCCTCAGCCGAGAATACAAGTGCAGCAATGCCATCGTCCGAAAATTGAACTTGCTCTGCCTCGATGATCTGCATCAGGCGGCGCACAATTTGAGCATCGGTGAGGCGAGCATATCTTAAGATGGCGCAACGGGACTGAAGCGGCTCGATGATCTTGTTCGATTGGTTACAGGCGAAGGCGAAGCGCGTCGTACTGCTGTAAATCTCCATGGTTCGTCGCAGCGCCTGTTGCGCGCCGCTCGTCATACTGTCCGCCTCGTCCAGAATAACCAGCTTTTGTCTGCCTGGCGGCAGCGTGACTTTCTTCTGCGCAAACCCTTTTATTCTGTTCCTGACCACATCTATACCGCGCTCGTCAGAGGCGTTGAGTTCGAGAACAGCCTCCTTGTATGCGTCGCCTAGTAGTTGTCTCGCGAGGCAGAGGATCGATGTCGTCTTGCCGATACCCGGCATGCCAGAGATGATGACGTGCGGCATGTTTCCGTCTTTGGCAATAATTTTGAGGCGCTCGATGGTTTCTGTGTTGCCCACGACATCGTCGAGAAAGACAGGCCGGTACTTTTCTACCCTGCACCGTCTCAGCATGATGCTGACAGCGAACGACAGAGGATGGGACTTACCACGGCAACTCGTAATTAGCGCCACCTTGGGCATTTGGATTGGCCTTGATGCCATTGCTGGCGGCGGCTTTTGAGGATTCTGCTTTGGTCATGGCTGTTGGAGTTGTCGTGGGGCATTGACGCGACTCTGGAAACGCGTATCGCGTCTTCACGGGAAGAGAAGCTAAACCTGATTGGACAAGTCACGTGTGAAGCAATTCCACGGCCTGGGACGTCGATTGTGCGATGCACCCACGCCTCTTGAGCCTCCATTCCAAAGACCCAATGAGCTGGTATTTTCACCAGAGCATGTTTTAACGTCGTATTGTCGTTTCTTCGACACCCCTTCCATCTCGATCTCAAAATTTTCACACTTGGTTTTCAGCTGTGCAATACGAAGGAGCTCGTTTTTTTATTCTACCTTGGCGCGCGCCCCACCTGGCCATTATTAACATTATAATAATAAACTTCTCCCCCTTATATCTCTACCTATAACGCGTTAATATACTTAAAAAATACCTATTTCTTATCGCAAGCCTTATAAATATAAAGTCTATAAATTTTAGTAAAAAGAAAATAGCTAGACGCGAACTTACTATTATAAAAAAAGTTTTTATAGTTAGCGCGTTAGTACTTAGTATAGTAACTACTAAAGAAGGTGCTAAATATTTTAATTTATTAGTCTATCACGATACTATTATAAAGCGTATAAAATAGATATTAAAAAGAGTAGATTAAGAAAGCCTTAATATTATAAATCTATTTTTATATAATACCTCTATAGGGCATGGTAAGAAGTAATTACTTAATAATATATAAAAAAAGCGTATTATTAAAATTATTACCTAAGACTACGCGTACTACAGGAATAGAACTTTTATAAGTAATAAAAGATAATAATTTTAATAAGCTATCTTTTATAAGTATCTCTATATTTAAAAATATTATATATAAAGCTAGGTGTGCGCGCTAAAAGCTAGAATAAAAGCTATTATTAATAAATAATAAAATATAGGATTACTATAAGTAGGCGCTTACATATAATCCTAATAAATTTACTTATAATAATAGCGTAGAATTTAACTTTAGGTAATATATATTTGTAGATAAAATACTAGCTTAAATAGGGGAGTAATGTGGCATGTAGAGGGCATAGTTTCTACTAAAAAATATAATATTAACGTTAAATATAACCACGTATAAAAATACTATAAGCTTTAATTTTATAGCGTATTTACCTACGAGTATAAGGGACCTTGCCACATATACGGACATAAGAAACAGGAGGAAAAGGAGGCTACAGAGGTTGCCCTTGCCTATAAGAATATAAAACGCCGGAAACAGGCTACTTCTACGCAGCATCGCACGCGCGTAGCTCTCTATAAAATTATTAAGACCCTAAGGGGTAGCTAGTCCGAAAGGGGTAAGGGCTAGTTCTCAGATAAGAGTGTTAATAATATAAGTAAGGGGTATTAATAGCTCGCGCGTATTAATAGAATATTAATATTAAAAGTATATATAGCATAATTAAGTTAATAAGAAGAGCCTAAGTTAAATCTAAACAATAGATTAGTAAATAGGTTAAATATAATAATAGAAGACTACCATCGCGTTCCTATATACTTGTCCTAGACTGCTCGCTGGCGAGCGCTCTTTACAGAGCAGTTATATAACTTAGCGCCATACGGCATAGTTGTAAATAATTAGTTATTCCTAGCAAATAATATAAGGGATTAAGTATAAAACTAGTATAGCCTGTCTTTAGATTTTATATCCTAATATTATCTTCTCGTTTCTAAGATTTATCCTTAAATTACGTGTTAGGTTTTGCCTCTTTTATATAAGCGTAACCCTACTCTTATATTTATAAGTGTAACGTTAGTTGCTATACCTACTAATTTTACTACTTATAAACTCTATTTATATAATAAAATCCTCTAAGCTAATTTTATTACTAAGCACCCTTATTTTAAGTATAGATCTAAAGGTTAAGAGTATTATATTATATCTAAATTAGGTTTAAAGTATATTAAGCATATTTGCCTTAGCTATTTGTGTATTAACATGTCTTAGGCGTCTTTAGATAAGACACGAGAGGAATATAACAAGAAGGTTAAAGAGAATAAGAAATAGTTAGCTATAGTTATTTTTTATTTATTAAAAGATAAAAGAATACTAGCGTAGGCTAAAGAGCGTACACGCAAGAAGACGTTATATCTTACATATAATTTAGTTACTAAGGGAGAGGTAGTAAATACTAAAGTAGTTAATTATCTAGTTGCAGATGCTTTAGTTAGGTATTTGCCTGCTATATAGGTAATATTAGGTCTATTAGATAGAATATCTTTAGTGCCTTAATCTTTGTCTTAGGTGTATAGGTTTCGTATAAGTTTATTAATCCTTTTTTAATAATTTTTTTAGGCTTTCTCTAATTCCTTAGTGCGTCTTATTAAATTATTATTATGTTATAGGTCTTATTCCCTTTAAAGCTTTCTCGCGTTACTTTAGTATAGTAGTATTAGTTATAGATCTTATTTTATGCTTTCTTTAAGAGCTATTAGCAGTTCTTACGAAGTTTAGATTTAAATTTTTATATATTTTCTAAGTATAAGTAGCCTTTCTACTTAACTAACTATTCTTATAAAAACTTATTATTTTAGAAGTTTTTTTTATTTAACTTCTCTATATCTTAAGAGTGCTTTAACTTTAAATTTATTTTCTTCCTCTAGTTAGTAATAAAAGGTTGTCTTAACTAGTGTTTTAGGGTCTATAGGTTTAAGTTAGTCTATGTAAAATACTAAGTATATTTTCGTGTCTAGCGATAGTTCTAATTAGTAATTAACTAGTAATATTTGTTTAATTAAAAAAATAGCCTAACCTTAATATAATTTAGTTTCTTATATTTCTTCTTCTAAGTTTAAAGATTCTTTATAAGTAGATATACTTTATCCCCCTTCTTTAGCTAAGGTGCCATTTTTCTTTTTTTAGTTTATATATAAAGTACTTTATTATTAAGCTTTTTTAAGATTTTCTTAGAGTTGTGCGTGTGTTTTTTTTTATAATTTCTACTATATTTATTGCTTCTTCTGTCCTGATTGTTATAGGAAGTGTTTGGTTAAAGAGATATAAATATTTTTTGTAGTTTACGTAAAATAGTGTGAATCCTGTTACTGCTAATATCTTATTGTTGTATGCTAATTATGCTATAAGTAATAATAAAATTTAGTTATTCTTTTAGTTATTGCAGTAGATGCGCAGGTATGTTTTAATTATCTAATTTATACGTTCTATCTGTCCGTTAGTTTGCGGATAATATGCTATTAATAGTTTTTTATTTTATTCTAATAAGTGCTATAAGTGTTATTTAGTAGTTTAATGTAAAAAGTTTATCTCTGTCACTAATAATTATCTTTAGAATACCGTAGTGTTATATAAGTTAGTCTAGGATAAGGAATGCGAGTTCCTTTACTATAATTATTTTTTAATATAGTAGTAATTCCACGTATTTAGTAAATTAATAAATAATATTTAGTATTACGTTGTAACTAATTCCTGTTGTAGGATCCTTTAATCTTAGTAATCCTATAATAAAGTCTATAGCAATATCTTCCTATAGTGCAACTAGTATTTAGATTACTTATATTTCTTTATACTTAAGATGTGTTGCGTACTTATTACGCTAGCAATCTACGCATTTATAGATATATATAGTTACTACTTCCTTAATTCCTCTAAAGCTATAGTTCTACTAGATAAGTTCTATTATCTTCCTAATGCCTAGGTGTCTATACACTAGGTTATTATAGTATTATTATATAATCTTTATCTATAGTTCCTTAGGTACTTCTCGTATGGTAACGAGAATTTAGTTAAGATCTATTATAGATTTAAGAAATCTATTCTTGTTTTTTTTATAGTATTATAAAGTATATTTTTGCTTTTTCGCCTATAAGGTTACTTTATTAGCTAAGTATATTTACTTTTCCGTTTTCTTTTCTTACTATATAGATAACTTTAAACTTATATTATCTAGTAGTTTATAACTATTATTATTATCGGGGTGTAAGTTCTTTTATTATTATAAATTATAATAGATTCTTATAATCTATATAGATTTTTTGTATTAAGTAACTAAGGGCATAGATCCTCTAGTGTTTTGATGCTTTTATAATAGCGTAGAGTTCCTTATCGTGTACGTCGTATCGTGTTTCTGCGTCGTTAAACTTTCGTGAGTAGTATGTAATTGGATGCCATTTGCCATTCTTTTCTTGTTTTGCACATGCGTCCATCGCAAGGTCGCTTACGTCTATTTCGAATCGTAGTAGTTCTCTATCCTGAAAGTAGAGAAGTGCTAGTGGCATAATACATTCTATCTTTAAGAGTTAGAATAACATTCATACTTTACTATTTATATAAATAGTGTATCCTTTTTTATAAGGTTTATTAGAGGTATCGTAATCTTCGCATAATCCTTAATAAATTATTAATTAAATCTATAGAATTTTAAGAATATTTAGATATTCCTTATAGTTCTTAGTATTAGCTAGTTCTTAATATATTTAATTTTATCTATGCTAATAATATGTCCTAGAAATTCTAGTCTTATTATATAGAATTTGCACTTTATTAGCTTAATTTGTAAGTATACATTGTCTAGTACCGTTAGTACTATCTATACATGTAATACGTAGTCTAATTCGTTTTTAGAGAAGACAAAGATATCATCTATATACGCGATAATAAATATATCTAGGTAGTTACGTAGCACATTATTAACTAGTGCCTAAAAGGTCACTAGTATATTAGTAAGTCTAAAAGGCATAATTATATATTTAAATAATTTATAGCGTATTTTAAACGCTATCTTCCACTTATTACCTTTCTTAATTTATATAAGGTAGTATCTATCTTATAGATCTATTATTGTAAAGATCTTAGCTCTTAAGAGTAAGTCTTAGAGTTCTAAGATATTTAGTAATAAGTATTAATTTTTAATTATTATGTTATTAAGTTTCTTATAGTTTATATAGGGCCTTAGTTATCTATTCTTTTTTAGTATAAATATAAAAGGGCTTGCTACTAGTAACTTTAAAGGCCTAATATATCCTTTTACAAAATTCGTCTTAATAAATTCCTTTTCTTATTAGAGTTCTTTTCTAAATTTACTATATAGTAGTCTAAAGGGTGGCGTTTTCCCTTCCTCTAGATTAATTACGTGATCCTAAAGTTAATATTTTGGAAGGTTTGCTTTTCCTTCTCTCCCTATGAACATATAATTCCATGCCTAGTAGCATTCTAGAATTCCATGGTTTGTGCTGTCTTCCATCTTCTTACGCTTTGTAACCTAGTAGTTCCTGCCAGCGTCTGCTAAAGGTATTTCCCGTTTTTTAACTATCTATCCCAAGACTATATTATTAATAGCTCTCTTATTTACTATTATATTCTATTAATGCATAGGCTTTACTTATAATATATAGTTATAGCGCTTAAAGGATAGCTCTTTCTTTTTTTAATTAATTATAGGGTTATACTTCTTTAACTAAGGTAATTTTAAAATTATATCGTAATTAGCTTCTTTAATAATATTAAGGGTAATTAGTTCCTAGTATCTATAAATTATAAGGGTTGTTTTGACCTTGTATTTAATTATTACTCTACTAGGTATTAGTTATCTATTTATAATATAAATAGTATAGGTGTCAGATTTGATAGTGTTCTGTCACTTTGAGATAATGCAATGATGAGAATTTGATGGATGTGATGATTGATTGATGATATTCGTGTTCTGTGTTCCTGGAATGCAGATGTGTGCGAGGCTCCAAATAAGTACCGCTGCAGCGCTAGCCCTATTTAGAATAGTACAAAAGAGAGAGTGCTCCAGCCTTATATCCACAACAGATAGAGGCTATATAATCGGACAATAGGGTATAGCCTTCTTACACTTATAAAGTCCTGCTCTATTAAGTGCTTTTCTTAATATATAACTTTCCTATACTCTTGAGTCTAGCATAGCGTTTATTTATATTCCTTTAAGCTATACTAGTAGCTTAATTAATACCTAGCTATTAGTAGTATTTACTTCTCTAAAGGCGTTTTCCTGCCTAAGCCTAGGTCTAAAAAAGACATCTTTTTTATTACTAGCTTTATAGGTTTAAGGCGTTTTTTTCCTAAGGCTATTGCTGCGCCTTTTTTTTTTAGAGAAACTTTACTATCTTTATTCCTTATTATTAATTTAATCCTAAGGATCGTAGTTCCTTTTAGTATATAATTAAACCGGTGCCTATTCTTTTATTTCCTATATTTCTTATAATTAAGGTATAAGTATATTTACTATATATCTAACACGTATTTCTTATTAACTAGTAATAATAGTACTTAGTTTAGTACCTAGTTAAAGTATAAAAAGTATCGCGTTTCGCGTTTATCTTAGAGGTAAACATTATAATGGGCGATAGGGCAGTTAAACTACTCCTATTAGTATTATTAATATATTTAAGAAAAGTAGCTATATTCTTTAGCTTAGTAATAAAAGATATATTAGTCTTCTTTATAGAGGGTCTATCGTATAGTACCATGCGTAGGGTTACAGTGGTCTAGGTCGTACTATAGTTTTTAGTTTAAATTTTCGTTTAGGTACTTCTTCTTAGGGTCTTCGTGTTTATAGCGATAGTCTGCCCATTCACGTACTGCCTTACTAACTAGATTAGGTTAGTAAGTATAGTAAATACTACTTTATAGTCTTAACATTCTATTATAGTAAAACTAAAGTCTTTTTCCCTTAGTTAGTGTTCTTCTAAAAAGTTGAAAATATTTATTATTTTACGAGTAACTAGTTTGCTCTAGCTAGGGTAAAGTATAAAAAATTAAAATATTAGCTCTTTTTCTTTCTTATCTAAACTTTTATATGCATCCTTATAAAGTTATAAGTTAAGTAACCTTAATTATTCTAAATCCTTATTATAGATATTAAGTTATTTAATAGTACTTACTCTCTACTATTCTTTATTAGTTGTTTTCTCTTTATTAACAATTTGTATATTTAACTACCTAGTGACCTTGTTCTTAGATCTGCAGTTCCTGGCCATGTGGCCTAGTTTACCACATGTATAGTAAAGTCGCGCCCTAGTCCCTTATTTATAAGTTCTATTTAGGATACGTCCTTATTTAGACTTATAAAAGCCTTTTGCCTTTCCTATTCTTTTCTCTATTATATTAACTTGGTGGTACTAGATTCCTTCTATTAGTTAGTAACTATAATTAGCTTAGTTCTTTTACTATAACTACTACTTAGAGTTGCGATAGTTGCCTATTATTATAAATAGTTTATAGCTTTTCTTATCTTAGTTTTAGCGTAGGTCTTTTTCTAGTTTATACTATTTATTATTAATTTAAGTTACTTCTACTCTAAGTTCTTATAAAATATTAGTTTTTACTCTACTACGTAATAGTTCTTCGCGCACGTGTTGTTTTAATTCCTTATAAAATATAATCATATAACTATTATTATTTTACGTAACTTAGTTAGCGTTCTTGCGGAATTTAGATTTATATTTAGCTATTAAATAAGTTTATTTAAGTTATTAAGTATTTCATTTGGCGATAGCTTTCTAGTTAGTAACTATAAAATATTATTTAATTTTAGTATAGAAAGTATTATAATTTTTTATAATCTTATCCGTGGTATCGCCTTCTATATTAGCTCTAGCCAGGTATTAATTAACGTAAGGACGAATCCACTTAAAGGCATCCCCTTTTATATAGGTAAAAGTAAATATAGTCTTATTTATATCTTCTTATTCTTTCTTTATTTTATAAAAGTATTGTAATGAGGTAAGCGCCCCGCTTACTAAGCCAATACTATGTGACTTCCTCACCTGCACCAAAAGGTACGCACGAGAATACTTAAGCCAAGTATTACTCGTATAGTATAATATATATAGGATATGCTAGGGTCAGCCACTAGCGCTAGTGTTTGATCCTAGCCTAGCCGGAACCTCTATAAGCGAGAGAAGGCCACGTGTTCGACCGTGCCTACCTCGTTACAAGTATAGGTTAAGTTGCAAGATCTATAGTTTTATATAATTACGTTTACTATAGAAAAAGTTAGGCTTTTTATAAAAGCTTTTTATTTTTTTTCTAGCTATAGTAATGCTTGCTCTTTTAAGAGTATCTATTTATATATTTATTATGTTAGTAAAAAAGGTATTATTAACACTTATATTAAGGGTGTTTAAGATGTTAAGACCCTAAGGGGTAGCTAGTTTTAAAAGGGTAAAAGTTAGTTCTTAGGTAAGAGTATTAATAATATAAGTAAGGGGTATTAATAGCTTACGCGTATTAATAGAGTATTAGTATTAAAAGTATGTATAGTATAATTAAGTTAATAAGAAGAGCCTAAGTTAAATCTAAACAATAGATTAGTAAACAGGTTAAACACGATAATAGAAGACTACTATCGCGTTCCTATATACATGTCCTAGACTGCTCGCTGGCGAGCGCTCTTTATAGAGCAGTTACATGACTTAGCGCCATGCGGCGTAGTCGCAAATGACTAGTCATTCCTAGCGAATGACATGAGGGGTTAAGTACAAAACTGGCACAGCCTGTCTTTGGATCTTAGATCCTAACAGAAATCAACGCTAACAACAGAAACCTACGCTCGCGCAAGAAGCAATATACAAAGAAGGATAACTATACTCGGGGACAGCGTTAGCGAGGGGGGATAGATAGATATCGCTATTATAAAGAGGCACTTAAGAGAGTGGTACTATAGCTTATACTTATACCTCTTATATTATAAAGGATTATCTTACTATATATAAAATAAAGAAATTACTTTAGCAAAGGTACTTATTAGACGTTAATACTCTAGAGCATGCATAGCTATAGATTTAGTAGTATATTACTAAGGAAATACTCTAATCTATATATTAAAATAAATGCCAACGTTAATTAGAATAATAGTAAAAAAATCTACCTATAAAATAGATTAATAAGTAAATTAATTATATTTTCAAGATTATTTAGCGTATTATTATATATAGCGGGGATAATAACTTCTATAATAGCTAAGACCCCCCAGCGAGCCTTAATACTAAAAAAGTCTAATATTTAAAGGCGTAATATTTATTTACCTAAGCGTTGTGCGATTTATATACATTTTAATAAGGGAATTGTATTTCTAATGGTGTGTCCCACATGCCAAGTCGGGTGCAGAATTAAAAAAAAAAACGAGCTCCTTCCTACAGTACAAAGCCTTCCCGAAGTCAGGCCGACGACGCTCGTAGCACCCCTCGCGTGCTATTCATTACCTGTTCCTGTTCCTGGCTAGCTGCACGGCGAGTGGATCGTTTGCCCCTAGGCTGATTTAATACCTCAATGATCAGTGACTTCCTGGATCTTGACGCCCTCGAAGTGTGCGAGCAAACAAAGACATGGCCCAGATCATACTGGTTCGCCTAGGTATCGCCGAGTGTCTTGCATGGCGACTTTTGAGAGCGACCGTCCTTCGCGCGCGATCTCCTTAGCCTTGATAGCCTTAACTCCCTCCTGATGCCTGTTGTCGCCGAATCATCATAGTACACAAGCGTCACTTTGAAACAGCTGTTTACTTTCAGACTACAGAACGTTACTATATGTACCTGTCGCGACACACTGGGGCGGCACATATCTTCGCCTCCCTAAATTTCTTGCGAACGCAGAGGCGTCATGGTAGTACTGCGAGCTTTGGCAGACATAAGGTCTATCTATTCCTTTAGAGCGTCTTTTATAGTTGCATCACTTGCACCATCTTCCCAAACACCACTACACAATCGCTCTGGTCATCATAAGGTGTGCTTTCAATGGTTGGATATCCGATACAAACCAACACTGACTGTAATGTTCGAGGAAGGATCAAGCAACAAATCACGGAAGATGGCCGCCCCAGGACGTAGTAGTTTCGGAACCCAACCGTTTCGTTTTGGTCACTAAACGGAGCATTTGGTCGTGTCCCATACCGAAGTGGAACCGTATTCACATTCGGAAACGATGCCTCCACACCGACTGCGAAGATACAAAGAGTAACGATAAGACCTCTCAAGTGGAGTGTCGCAAGACCTACAGAAGTCGACATGGGGAAGAGATTGTTTTCACACCATGCGATCCACCTCCGGGATTCGTCTTTGTGCCTTCTGGAAATGGCTTCATCACTGGGAGGTGCCGTAAACTTGTGCGAAAATTGTTTGCTGTTTATCGCTCGAGAAGAAACCGGACCCAGTTCGAAAAAGACATTGCGGAAGGCTTATTCAGAGTTGTTTTGCCGTTTTTGAGAAAGCCTGTTAACTTACCTCCTCGGCAATACAGGGCGCACTATCGCTTCGGAGAACCCAGCCAAATATCTCTTCGCGCTCGTTCAAGTCGGTACCACTTTGAAGTGGTGATAATACGAGCTGTGTCACGTATACCTAACAATTAATGATATAATGATTCTCTCGTTATGATTACTTTAACATAGGTTCATTAGATAATTTAGCCTGAGAAGATAGGCGCCCAACGTAGGTTAAATGTCGGCTTAATCTTGCACGCTCTTTTATTAGTTGCTTTTATGGCGTGCTGGACTCTATTTTGAGCCCGAAGACAATGCGCTTAAGGGATGGCCCTAATTAGGATACCTGGTACCGTTCCTGCATTATAGTGATCGGCAGACCTGATAATCGTTACTATGTTGAGAAATCGCCGAAACAGGTCTCAGAGGTCACGGCCTTCCTTCCCCATTAAGGACTAGATAAAACACTGAATCTTTTGGAATCACGAAAACCAAATTTCAATTTTCTTTTTTCGAACTCCGTATGCTAGACTCGCTGCAGCAAGTACTTAAGGCGACACTTCCCGCCAAAATTAAAAACTTCAATTCGGACCTCAAACAGATCAAGAAAGGCGAAAATCGATTAATAAATATAGATATGCTCAACTCATTGTTGACTCGATAGTAATGAGAAGAAAGACACTCAATCATTATAGGATATGATGTCTTAAGAGAAGTTTAATAGATCTTGCTTATTCGTTCGAATACCTGCTGACGCTACCCTTGCAAAGATGACATCGTGGTCTGACTCGTCAAACACTTCGGTAGCGGCAGCGACAATCCGCACAAGGCCATCACGCGTCCCCCGCATCGATTCGGCACTGCGACCGTCGCAGGCACAGAACAGCAACAAAATCTATCGAACACAGCGACCGTTATCTGATTGCGTCGGCGTTACGATAGCGACGATAGAAATCAAGTACCCCTCCAGCGCAACACAACACGTTATGTAGCTACTGGTGGGTTTCTTGCTCAGCCTATCGCCAGCCGACAATGTCTGCGACGTCCCGTATTTACGAACCCTTAGGCTGATCGGCATCACCTCTCTCACGTGCTGGTGCCACACAATACTGCAGATGAACAGACAGCCTCGTCCACTGTCACCCAGGCCCGTGTCGAAGGAGTGATGGTCCCTCGAAACAACCAAAGGTATGGCCAGTTACCCCCTCGCCTCCGCTTGTTCCCTGGCTTCCATCTAGGACTAACGCTAACGTACATCTTGCCCATGAAGTGACGTATCTGTTCCTTGTACCAGAGGCCTTGTCGTGATGTGCGACTACGACATCTTCAGTCTCCCCCTAGTGTGCATTCCATGTCTCCGCTAACTTGCTGTCCTCAGGCCTTATGAAACGTTCCCTGAGTTTCGTTGTTCTTTGATGTTGGGAAGCTGCCTACTAGGCTCCTATGTGGCCGTGTTCTGTGGTGTGAGCCGCCGAGCGCAGCGGCAGCGGCGTTTTGTCGCGACGCAGCTCCGCGAGAGCAATGCTCACTCGAGTGCGCCATCAAGTTTACCGAGCATGAGAGCGCTCTCGTCTGTAAAATTGTATAGAAAAACTTAGAAACGTGTGAAAGCACAGGGAACAGGCTATAACAGTCCCAAGCAGCTACCAATAGTATGATGTACAAGTGTTGCCGCCAACGAAGCGTCTCAGCGATCGTGACTAGCTGGCACATGGCGTTTTTGGGTGCACGGGCGGTTCCCGCATGGGCATTCAGCCGGTGCGGGCGCATTCTGCGGGGAGTAAAAGAAGGTGCGGCGTTATAAGCCGAACGGGATTGTTGTACACGGACTGTTATGGCGTGCGGGCGTCCGCGCTACGGTCGAATTGGCCGTGTGATTGAATTGACCGCACAGAGAGTTCGCCCACACGGGCGGACTGTGGCGTGCGGGCGCTTAAGGCGCAGGGACTGATAGACCGTATCCCCTAACCCACCAACGTGGGACTTGCCCTGAGGGAAGCACCGCCCGTGTGGAAGCAGCCCGCGCGGGAACCTGGTCCACGCGCACATGTTCGATTCCCAATTTCAAAAAGCGATATTCGAATATTCGTTCGGGGTTTTCTGCTCTGCATCCGTTGCACCTATTTTTAGCGTGGCTATGCCCGACTTCAGACACGAGCAATAATCGTACGTACATCAAAATGGGCACCAGCGCGAGGAGCGTGGCGTAGCCACTCCCAAGACCCGCACCGTTCCCAGAACACACCTGTGTACTACTATGAGGCCCTAGAGACGTCGACGGAATAAAGCCCAAAAACAGTCTCTCAGAGTTGTTTGCTGCTGTAATAAGCTACAAAGAAGGCATTTGGGTCTCGCAGTGGACCACTTTTTGGTCTCCGCACTGGACCGGGTTCCGGGGCCAGGTTCCCAGATTTCAACCCCCCCAGATCTAATCAGATTGTGGCCTGTGCTTTAAATCTCTTGGCGACCACTCCTGCGCCAGTCTTCCCCGTCAGTGACAACGCGTCCCCCAAAAACCCTTTCTTCATCCACACCGAAAATCGAGCACCTCCGGCGCAAGATCATGGCCGGTGCGGGTCGGCCGTCCTCCTTACTAGAGATGGTAAGTCAAAGTACCATTCTCACATAGGCTACACTTCATGGTGATTGGTCGGCGGATTGTGCTGTATCTGACCTGGCGCTTGGAAGTGAACATGTATTTGCCACACCTCTATCTCGCTAGAAATCTTTCTGCTTGCTAGATCTATAGCCTCTAGCCGCCATGTTATGAGAGTTTCGCGAGATCATATGGTATATGGATGTTGAGGACCCAGGGCTACTGTCTGCAGGTCGCAGCAGTCCTCTATTAGGGAAATCGCCCTGCTTGTAGAGCCCTGATCCTTTAACGTATATGCGAGACTGGACATGCTGGTTAGTGTTTGTGATGACCACAAGTTCAAAATCGTCTAAAGGAATTCATAGAACAGGTGCGAAGAAATGCTCATCTCCATCACTTGCACGTCCAGCGCTTCAGCTTCTGTCCATCGGCCTTGGTGTTTGTAAGTAACTGAAAGATTGTTCATGCTTGTCAGCGTGGAGGGATGGTCTGCTCCGAGCTTCGTCTTGCGAGTCTCCATCACTTGCATAAATAGCGCTTCGGCTTCTGGCCACCGGTCTTGGTTTCGGTACGTCGGCGCTAGGTTCGCCATGCTAAGTCTGTCTCAAACCTTTGTCGGATTTGTAATTACTGTACGCTTTCACAATTGTGTCTTGCAATGTTATGGCATCTTTCAACCACGCGTTCACAGTGTTCATCTGGGCACTGCAACCTCCAGGTGTCGACGAATCTCCGACGTTGAAAACATCAGATATCTGACTGGCGGAATTATCAGCTCCTGACCCTCCACCAATCCTAACACGACGCCAGAAAGTATTGTCGCGTGCCTGCAAGGTAGTAGCATGAGCGTCTTCGCGGTCCCCCAAAGGACAGGCGTTACCGATGTTCAGAAACCACAAAGAGAGGATGCAGAAACTCGAAGACCACCGCATCGTGAGGATGGTAAGATCAAACTGAGGATACGAGCTTGGTCGACGGAGTAGTTCGTAGATGGTGAAATCAGACGCGCGGTCTCCGGGCCTTTAGCTGGGAAAGGGAGGGTCCTGGATACCAGAATATTTCTTTGAAAGGTCTGCTATATCTATGGAAAGAATTCAGCTAGGTGTGCTTAAAGCACATAAGCTAGCAGGGTTGTCGTGATGATGATGATCCTAGCCAGAAGCTGGGTGGTGAAGGCGGGCTTGTTCAGGTGTCCAAGGGCTTCTCGACGTGTGTATGCACGGAGGAGTTCTGGGCGACGGATAGGCGGCGGCCACCAAGGGCCGGTAGGCTGGTGATAATGTTGGGGGGAACGGATTGGTCGTGGGAGCTAGCGGCTCCAAGCAAGTACGGCGAAGCCTCAAAATGGTGCTTCACCCCGAAAGTGCACATGATATTGAATATGCTGGCGGTACACTTACCGCGCCTCCACCCATTGCCGTTGCTGCTTATCACTCTGACCTCGCTGCTCGTCCTCAAAAAAGGTTAAATGAGCAGCGGAACAGCAATCGCAGCACGACCACGATCTACAAACATGCTACGACGCCCTACTTATAAAGGCTGGGTGTGCCGGCCCCCATGTCTTCATTCATCGCCAGCAGTTCCTCCGATATTTTTCAAGCTGTACACACGCTCATCTTAGGTGGTATAGAAGGCTAAAGTTCACTGCGCCCAATCTCCGCTTTTGGTTCGAGGTGCTCACAGCTTTCTCGTACTTGTAGCGGTGCAATCTCGCCATTTGACAGTCTCGCAGCGGACAGTGAAGAACCCTCGAGGACCATGTGCTCGGTAAATTGGATAAGACATGCCTTACTGCAAGCTCTGTTGAGTCCTCTTATCTCTACCACAGACCTCTCCATAACCTCCAGGACTTGCACGAATTCCATACGCCGAGCTATGCACCCTATCCCCTCTCGATCGTGCCGTGCCACTCACTGGTGTCCTGTTCAGAAAACTCTTTGGTAGGCGACATAGATTTGTGTCCTCTACTTCAAAGGCGGGAGAACGACCTCAAAAAGCCGGTGTAAACAGAGAAGTAGCCTAGCCTGACTAACGTTAGCACAAGCGGAACGTGTCTCGCGAATTTCGTCTACAGAACTTTACTTACCTCTTTGGCCCACGTAATGAACTGCTCCTCATTTATACTCTCGCTATCTTCAAAACCAGGAGGGACCGGCTCTTTAAACCACGGAGGTGTAAAGGCCACTGCAAAGGTGTGTAGAAGCTGTATTTGCGAGACAGGTAGTGGATCAAGGGGTTGCGCATCTTGCACAGGCTGCAGCCGCTCAGCCAGTGGTATAAAGTCGGTATCAGGATGGCGTTGGAGATAGTTTAAGCCGTTGAGTATGGTACCTTGGTGTACATCGCAAGGATAACGAACCCTGCATACAACATCAAGTACGTCGCCCTGTGTCGGAGCTCCAGCGGGTGGACACACTAATGTTGAGTAAAGAAATGACAGTTGCTTTTCGTCAGAACGCGACCGAATAGACGTCCCCTTGCCTTGCCTCCAACAACACCAGCCCCGTTCCGTTAGTAGCAAGATTGCGCGACACAACGCATCTTTTGTAAGTACAACAGGGGTTGAGAATGGAAAGGAGGCATAGGCCACACTCAGTTGTTCAAGTGTAGGGGTCATAGATTGTATAATATCAGCTTTGGAAGGGTGGGCTTGTGAGAGCTTGCCAATGATCGAATTCGGCTGGATGTGGTCATCGGAAGCGGCAACGAGGCCGGCCATGCGCTCGTCAAAGTACTCGCGGTCGGTTTTGGTGTAGAGTGGGCCCCAGATTTCGTTTCCCTCCTTGAAGTATGCAAGGAAATGGTTTCTTATATCGTCTGGATATGATTAGTCGCCCAAAGATTTTGGCGTACAGACAGATGCCTAATGTTTCGTACCTTGGGTGACATTCTGGAACCACTCTTCAAACTCGACTGCTGTATTCTTATTCGGCCCACGTGCAAATCTCCATAGGCGAAAGCACATCTTCAGAATTTGAACTGCGTCAAGAGGTCAAGTCGAACGGGGCGGCTCAGAGTGAGAGTGTGGGTGTCGTAAGACGGCGTGATTGTGCAGACCGGGTAGTAGCTAGGTCGGCTATTATAGTCAGCGCACCCCTATGCGTCGTTTCACTAACGCCACAATCTATGCGCTTTTCTCCAAAGCCACAGCACAGCCGCGTTTGCGTTTCGATGGCAGAGGTACTCCTCGGCGGCACATGCACGGTAACATAACCACCACGCAAGGCAGTCAAAAGTCGCGGGCTTCTGAAACTTCTGCTTATCCGATTGCCACGATGCTGCTTTGGCTCGCGGCATACTCCTCAGGATGTTGCATCGTCGTTGGGCGTACATCAACATGTCCGGCGGCGTGGCACAAACGCCTGGGGCCGAATACCTAATCTGGCGAGAGTCGGAGAGGCACAGCACCAAACGCCGGCGGCACAGTATAAGAAAGAGCGGCAAATGCTTCGGGACTTAACTAACAATTGCTACTTAACGCACTTTTATTATTTTTCCGCATTCATCGACCTGTTAGCAATATTATCCAACTGAGTCCGGTTAAGATCGTTTTGCCCGCCACTAACTGTCTCGGTGTAATTTCGATAAGACGTAGTAGCGAGACTGTTCGTACTTCCGTTTGATTGTATGTATTTACAAAACAGATGGGGAAAGGATTCGAGTATCTGGACAGAGCTCTCGTGCATCCTTCAGTGCTATAAAGATGGCATTGGTGCTCGGCTCCAAATAACCATATCTCTACAGTCTTTACTGACGCGAATCTTCTCTCCTTTGAGGCTGGCTCCAAGCACTCCGTCTGTCACTCTTTTTCTCTTACATAACATTCTTCACTCTTCTACAACATGCGTGCTTTTAGCTTCACGCTCCTGCTTTTCGGCCTGTTGGGCCTCCTTGCGGTCTCAGTCCCAACCGACTGGAATGCGCCGAATGCAAACAGTCTTGGGGAGTACAATAATGGCCTCAGGGTTGTGAAAAGGGCAATCGAAGACCCCAACCTTGGTCTTGAATCAAAAGAGGACGATACGTTTGACGCCGACCTCGAAAAACGACGAGCTCGCGGCGGCAGGGGCAGAGCCAGACCCAAGAAGACGAGGACCAGGAGGCCTAAGAAGACTGCGAAGAAGCACAAGAAGACAAAGACTAAAAGGCCTAAGAAGACTGCAAAGAAGCACAAGAAGCCGAAGCCGAAACCTCACCACAAGGGGAAGACCTCAGGGAAGAAGCCAGCTAAGCATACAAAACCAAAGAAAAACCACTGCAGCGCCAACGGGACGCATGGAAAGAACAGCAAGCACGGCAGACGCGCCACGGGTGATGCCTGCCCACAGCCAACTGAAGACTACAAGAGAGCTTTGCAGGCCGCGAAGAAGAAGGGCGTTAGGGACCTGAAGCTTGGGAAAACGTACATGCTTATCCACAAAGCCAGTAGCGTCATCCCATCTCACAGGAGACTCATCGTCGGCACAGTTACGCAGAACAGCAAGGGTCAACTCGATTTCCCAGCTAAGGGCTACGAGCTCCTCAAAGATCCTGGTAACCCGGAGGAAATCGGCAAGGTGAAGGAGTTCTGCCACCAGTTCAAAGGCGCAACGTGCGAACAAGGCGACCCTATAGAAACGTGGGAATGTTCCAGGCAATCTGTTCGGCGATACAGTTTCCAGGGAGAGGCGATACCAGAGTTCGCCGACGAGAATCATGTTAAGGCAATTGGTAAGTACCCGGGTCTGGAAGCAAGCCCAAGACCGTATGGTGCACTCTAGGCTACTATAGCCTGTAATATGTATCAGGCTTTTAAGCTTAATAATTTCCTGGCTAACTGATAATTAGGCGATCAACTCGTTGCACGAGACACACATTACACCGTATGGTACAACAATTGTAAGCCACATTCGTCACATAATAGCCGGGGCATCCATGACATTGGGTATCATACATCACGGCCTTTGAATTAAGCCTCTGATGCAACATACCTCTGTTCTCTGGGTCACCTAACTGTTGTGCTGAGACCCTGGTTCTTGAACCTTCACTAACTTGCAACAGGCTGGAAGTTTGCGAAGGATGCAGCAAACGTTGGCAGGGCGTAGTGCTCCTCGGAAAGTAGGAACTCGAAATGCGGTCAGGGTGCAATTGATTCCAAAGATATACGCCTGTAGAGAGGTACAGTACAACTTTCAGAGCCCAGCAAAGAAGAGGAGGCGCGAAAAAGGGGCATTGTTTGTAATAGAGTTTTTTATTCTAGACTAATAGATTGGATTTTCTCGAGGTAAACTCAACTCCAGATATTTTCAAGCGTGAATGAGATCCCACCAAACTAACTGTCAGAGAGGCGGTTCAGGTATGGGCGTGTGAGCTTTAGCCTTCGACCCAAATCGCTCGTCATAATAAACTAGAGTATGTTCCTGAGGGTTTTACCGCTTCAGGCCCACCATAAAGTACATTAGTATGAACAGATATTGTTCCCTAGCTTACCGAAATGGCCGGTTTAATGGATTCGTATCAACGGACAAAGCGGGCCAGCCTTGGCCTAGAAATGAAAAATGCGTAACCACACCAACAAAACACACGTACCATTCTGACTTGTCTTACTTTCAAAGCCCACAAAAACTCCTTGCCAACACGTACACTTACAAAACTGTACTGTGGACATTATATGCGTGTCGCTGCAAGTGCATTTTTGCCTTTAAGACACACTTAACAGAGATTGCAGCTAAGCTGATCCACTTCCTTAATATACTGTAGATGTTTTCTCTTAAAATGTTTGCTAAGGTCCTCTAAGGTATGAAACAAATATGTGCGCAGTTCTGTAGGCAGATTCTTATTGCCTAAGCAAACAAAGCATATTCTCGGCCTTATTTCCTTGTACACCGCTACCTTGGCAGCTTCTAGCGCTTCCTTATCAGGATCTAGCTAGGCATTACCTTCACTCTTACTAGGCGGTGTGATATGTCTGCTCAATTATTTCAGTCAGGATAGGTGCATCCTACCTTCCTTAATTCCATAATACCGCGCAACAGTGCAGATAGCTTTATTCCGCCTTTATATCTCTTCTTCTAGATTGCGTCCCGCAGGGGCCAAAATAGCGTCAACTAGTTCCTTCTATGCCAGGAGCAGATCACTATACACCTCTCTAACATTATTCTTAATCTTAATGCCAGCAAGCTGCTGCTCCACATTACGCACTAGCTATTTATACTCCTACTATTCCTTAACATCTTATAGAAGTGTATGCTGCTAGCGCTACCTTTTCTAATTAATTACGTAATTAAGCTCTTAGTACTTTAGATACTTTATTAGGTGTTTAAGGGTATGTTTAAGTTGCTCTTATTAGTTAAGCAAAAAACAAATAGTTAGATAATTATTTACTAATACGGACTAAGTAGATATGAGCTATCGCGGCCTGCAATAATTAATTAAATAACTTATAGTATAAGCTGCCTACATTAGTGCGTCCTAGGGCAGGTTACCCCGCACGATAGCCTGTGTGTTAACTGTGACACATTGTGAGAGGTAGTGCTTTAGGAAAAGCCCTATGCTAGCGTGCCCTATTATTAGGTTCTATATTACCTTACTAATATTGCCTGTGCATTATATTAGTTATACATCTTGCCTATAACAACTTATAAAGCTTACTACTATTGTTAAAGGCTTTCCCTCCAGTATATCTTAGTAAATAGGGATAGATAACTTGCGCAAACCTTGTAATTTGCCCTAAAGCTCTAATCTAGGGCAGTAAAGTAGAGTAGGAAAGAGGTTTATTAAGAGAGATAACCTAACTATTTAGGCTTTTTATAGCTTTTTAAAACACCAGGATGTCGTCCAATTTTTAATTAAGGCGTAGCGGTAGCTTATTGCGGCCTAGTAGAATATAGAGCCTACTTAACTCCTTTTAGAATGTTAGGTTGTACGCTGTATATGCCTAATCGTAGAATAGCACTCTAAAGAGAAAGACTTATAGGCTAAAGATAAGAGTTTTGTTATATATAATTTTAGGGAGAGGGAAGGTGTTCCTTATAGACGTATTAGTAACGTATATATTTTAGGTAGAGCTAATAAGGTTAGAAACTTATATATCTTTAATCCTAAGGAACTTTTTCGTAAATTTAAAGGTAAATTCTAATAAGATCTAATAAAGCCCACCCTCTAGACCGCGCAGCAGCGTAATCTGGATATATTAATAGCGGAGACTAAGGATAGCTTTTAGCCGATTCACCGTAAAACCACTAAGTTATAGATAGAGTTAGGCTTAGATTCTATAGCGTCCGTGAGGGTATCTCTTTTCGCTCGTCTCCAGATTCGATTGCAGCACTAAGGCCTAATCCTCTACATACATGTAGGCCTTATCTCGCCCTACCTTCTCCAAGCCATACTTTTTCGCTAGCTTCCTTAGCACCTACTCTTCTTTAGGTCAGACATAACACGTATAGTAAGCCTCAAATAGGACGAGGGACGTAAATACCTTATACATGCTCCGGTTCATTGTGCCATGCAGCTTAGCACTAGTTACTCTCTCGTATACTAGGCGGAATATCTTCCAGTACGTCCTAAGGGAGCTCTCAATCTTAGTGCCTCAGAGTTTCCTTCCTCCCTTCCCTCACTACCGCCCAAGTATCTAATCAAAGAAGGTGCGTAGCGTGCGGGTGGATATGGTGGAGTATGCGCGAAAGTTGTCCTTTTTTAGGTAGGTCCAGCATCTATATCGTGTTGGTTTAGCCTTGCATATACTAGTCTCGGGAGCATCAGGACGAGTGACCTACTCGTTCCACAGAACTTCCATGCGATCTATTAGCCGCGTACTGCCATCCTCGTAGTCCTCTTAGGTGTAATCCGCTTCATCGAAGGTTTCCAGCTGTTCGATGGGGTGCTCACGTGGAATCTTCTCGGCAACGAGCCATACTTGGTCCTCTACGCCTTCGCCTCGCTTGCTATCCTCGTCGACGCATGTTTCGCCATCCGTTAGATCCGTATCCGACGCCGCACCGTCATCTACGTCAGACTCGGCATATTCGCTCCCATCGGAGGAATCGTCAGTCAGTGAACATCGTCGCATGTCGCGTCTGTATGCTGACAGGTCGACGAAGGGAGGGAGGGGTTACTAGAGGAGAACCCTAGCTCGAACGGCGAGGTAGATGACACGTAAGTTGATGGCTGGGCGGAACAGTGAAAGAGAGGAGGCGGTCCTTGTTCGTGGATCTGTGGAATGGGAGGGAAGAGCTTTAAGTACGCCGCCGGTAGGGCGGCCTCAGTTTGGGTCGACATGATGCTGGCGTTCAGAAATGAGAAATGGAAAACGGGCTCCTGGAGGGGTTTCGATCTGGTCCCCGGGCTCTTGACGCCTGCGCTAGCTGAGGTAGGAAACCCGAAAGGCACGTTCGCTCGAGCCAGTGCGGGCGCGTTTAGGGGGGTTTTGCGGCAAGTCAGCGTCTGAAAACGGCGTCACGAGCATCCGAAATCGGCAGCCAAAACGCCGTCTGGTTGTTTAAGGTATTTAACTATAAGGAAGGAAATAACTATAGGAGAATTATTACACTATATACTAGTCTATTTCCTCCTCTATCTCTAGGTAATCCAAACCCCTTGGCAGATTACCCTAATCTGGCCTTCTTAGCGGATCACCTTAATCCAGGCTACTATTGGATCAGGGTTACGTAACCCTGGCTAACTTAAGCAGCCCTGCAAGTCCTTGTAGGCTAGCTGTAACATAACCTTATCTTCCTCTCCCTATCCATCTTTAGTTATTATCGTACTACAGTCTAGGTTCCCTAAGCTCGTAACAGGATACGTAAGGTGGGTAAAGACATTATAAAATAGGTTAGTTAAGGCACTAAGACTCTTAATTATTAAATTAAAGGGTGTTCTTAATAAGATAGAATAATAATTAATAGGGTTAATTTAGTTAAGTTGATTAATTATTATGTCGGAGGTTGGCCGTAGGCGAGGTCTCTAATACGTATCGACCCAGCGCTAGCACTATCTAGGATAGTGCGTAACTAAAGGTGCACCAGCCTTACGTTCTCTACTACACTCTTAATAGTGCAGGATTACGAAGGCCCTATAATTAGGCAAACCTTATTAGGACGCTAATATTTATTAAGCCTAAGGCAAGGCGGCCTCCGCGTTTAAAAAGTTACTTAATTAACTTATATATAAACTTCTTATAGCTAGATTATTTAATAGTAGTAGGAAAGGAGTATAAGGATAGCCTATAGTAGTTATTAAGCATAAGATCTATTAAAAAGTACTAAAGTAGCTACTAAGTACGCTAATTGGCTTATTATATAAAGTAGTAGCTTTACGTCTAATTAAAGCAATCTACCTTACTCTTATAGTGTAACGAGGTAGGCACGGTCGAACACGTGGCCTTCTCTCGCTTATAGAGGTTCCGGCTAGGCTAGGATCAAACACTAGCGCTAGTGGCTGACCCTAGCATATCCTATATATATTATACTATACGAGTAATACTTGGCTTAAGTATTCTCGTGCGTACCTTTTGGTGCAGGTGAGGAAGTCACATAGTATTGGCTTAGTAAGCGGGGCGCTTACCTCATTACATAATACTTAAGCCACCCTAAGGTCGAGGGTTCGATTCCTGCGTGCGGCGTAGAGGGTCCTACGTGCGGCGTAGAAATGTCCCTGGCTTAAACTAGAGGCGTTGGACGCTATTCTAGTTGGGGTAGAGCGGATATATAGTCCTGGCCGCAACAGTCTTAGGGGCTAAGACTTTTGCGGGAGGGGGATAGTGTAACGAGGTAGGCACGGTCGAACACGTGGCCTTCTCTCGCTTATAGAGGTTCCGGCTAGGCTAGGATCAAACACTAGCGCTAGTGGCTGACCCTAGCATATCCTATATATATTATACTATACGAGTAATACTTGGCTTAAGTATTCTCGTGCGTACCTTTTGGTGCAGGTGAGGAAGTCACATAGTATTGGCTTAGTAAGCGGGGCGCTTACCTCATTACATATAGTAATTATAGTTGTCTATTATCCAAGGGATACTAAGTAGCTTAATAGGCTTATTACTAAACGCCTTTTTAAAGAGTTTCTTATTATTTTAGACTATCTTTAAGTGTTAACAGAGCTTTATAATAGACTAAGTAGCTAAGTAGTAATTATCGTTAGTATAGTCTTGGTATAGTGTTAACGTTAGAGACTCACGCTTAGTAATAGTCCTTATAAAAAAAACTTAATTATCTTTTTAAGCTACTTATAGTACTTTCCTACTCTTTAAAAGCACCTAATATATATCTTCCCACTCTAGCTTACGCGTGTATTATTTTTTAAATTTTATTAAGCTATTATTAAAACGCTCCTTTAAGAGCTTTACCTGCCTATATTAGCTAATAACTAAAAACTCTACTTAAAGCTCTGCCTTTACTATCGCCTTAAAAGTCTCCTCTATTACTATCTTTATTATATAGACTATTCCGGCATAGCCTACACCTTTAGATCTAAGGTATTTAAGTATAAGTATAGTGTTAAAGAGATTATCGTCCCACATAATATAAAGATTTAGTAAAAAAAGACGCTAGCTAGCAGCGTTAATAGTAAGTATAAGTATAATAGAAACTAACTATATAGGAGTAAAAGCTAGCGCGTTAGCTAGTAATTTAAGTAAATTAATAGGTCCTCTCCCTTTAGCATAAAATAACTAATTTAGAATTACTTTATTATTAGCTAAATACTATATCTTAAAGCCCTTTAGTGTAGGCTTTATTTTAATGTTTATAATTTTACCTACGCGCCTAGTAAATCTAGTAATTACTTTATTAACATAAAGATAAATACTGTAACAGGAACAATCGCTCGTCGACACGAGAACCCTTGGCCAGTCAAGACAGGATTCGAGATCATCCGAAAACCGACACTCATCCGCATCGGACCAATTTCGGATCCATCAGACCGACGGTCAACCTATGGCAGATATGTGCTAGCTAGCCATCTGGGAAGAGGTGTATTTAGAGGAGCTTGGGGCCTTTGTAGTTTAGTACCTTTTCCGTATCCTTTCGTACCAGGCCTATAGGCACTTAATTCATTTGAGGCTACATTCTTATACACGCACTCCCACATGCCTCTGCTAGGAGATACGCCAACATCGATCCTTTGAGTGACCTGCGCCGATACAACATAAAGATAAATACCTAGGGCCTAGTGCTTTAAGCTACGCTTATAGAGCGTCTCTAAAAAATCTTATACTTTACTAAATAATAACTTAAAGCTTTAGTTAACTTTAATATAGTATAAGTACTAATCTAGCTACTGTTACCTATCTCTAAATATATAATAATTAATCTTATGCTAAGGCGCTGTCCTATAAATTTCTCTTAATATTTAATAAGTAAGGGCTCTCGGTAGACGCCTATATAAATAATAATTACGAGATAGGTGTAGAGCTCTGTTACAAATATAGGCTTCTAGGTACGGCAGGTAGGCGTTAGGGAGAGTTTATTATAGAGCTTTTTAGCGTACTAATTCGTATAGTGTATAATTTAGTCAAGGACACCTGCATTAAAAAGAGGTTAAATAATGCTATAATCAAGTCCAGATCTACACCTTTAAGTATTAGCGCAGCTCCTAATTTTCGTAGGTTAATAATTTCTAGAGGTTACTACTTAAACAGAGGTTTAGTCGGCAGGTTAGGCAAAATATCAGCTTTCTAGCTATAGGTTATATATTTTACGAAATCGGCATCGTTGCTCATAGCTCTACACGTTTTGGCATGATCGCAGATGCAAGAAAGTACAAAATACGCGTGTTTTGGCTGGTAACAATATTTGCTAACATCACAATACATGTTTTGGTGTTGCAAAGCATTATCATCCGATTGGCCATCAACAGGTGGCCCGTGCCAGGGCGCTTTCAGCCATGCGGGGATAGGATTCCTGTGTAATTAAGGCACAGCTGTATGGTTCTATTCCTGCATCGCACCCTCCTCTCCCCTTACTACTGCACGTAAGTTGCTGCAGGCATTGCGGCTTCGCCCCATCACACCAGCTGCAACATGTGCTGCTTAGCCTCACCTTCCGTAAAGGGTTAGCGCTGACTGTGGAACGCTAAACAGATAGTTTAACTAGTCAGCTATTAACAAAAAGTGGACTGGACCCTTGCTGGCACATCGGCCTGAGTTGTAAATAATAAAGTAATACTATACTAATTATTTTATACTAGATGAGCTAGCTAAAGGCCTATTAACTTACTAAGAACTATAGACTTAATTTTTATACTTATAGACTTAATTCTTATTATATTTATGCTTACTAAGAACACTGCTAGCTAGCGTTTATTTTTATTAAATCTTTATACTATATAAGATAATAACCTATTTAATATAATACTTATACTTAAATATTTAAGATTTTAGGGAATAGGCTACGTAGACACTACTTAAATAATAAAAATTATAACTAAGGGGTAATTTAAAGATATAGCAAAGGTAAAAGTAGTAGCTATAAGGCTAGTAATTATGTATAAAACGCGCTTAAAGCTATTAAAGAAGTAGTTTAATAAAAATTTATTATAGCTTAAGACTTAGTTTATAAGTAGCTTAAGATAGGAAGAGACTTACTAGGCACTCTTAAAAAGTAAGAAAGTACTAGAAGTAGCATAGAGAGATAATTAGGTAGTATTATTTACTAGTACTATTACTAAGTATAAGTTGCTTGCCTTATCTTTAGCGCTAAGACGCGCTAAGCCTACTTTAATAATATTTATTACTAGCTCTTTAACTTATATAATGTTAGGATCCCAGGTTCAACGGAACGACATTAAGCACTTTATAATAAAAGATGGCGCTACTATCCCACTAAGGATTGTGTAATGTCCCACGATGTCCCACACGCCAAGAATATGGGACATTGGGATCACGTGACTGTACCATGGGATCCCACATGTACCACGTTTGGGATAGTATGGAACCATCGGCAAATTTCAAACATGCCACTGCTTGGCGTAATAATTTCCCATCTACCACTGTTTCAGATACACTACCACACACGTGACGTCAGTTTATAAAATATCCCACATGCCACTGTTTCTATCCCAGATGCCACTGTTCTATTAGTAGGCTTCGCGCCTCCCCCAGACGCTTTTGGACAGCAGACAAAGGCAGCAGTAGTTTTACATAAAGGGAAAGGTTAAAGATTGTATTATAATAGATCTAAATCTCTATCTATAGTCTTATAATTAGCCTGTTCGAGCTCTTTTTCTTGATCGCGTTAATAGGGCTAGAGGCTCTTCGCTTTAGATATTACTCTCTTTTTTATCCCTACTTGCCACAGGCCTTTTGTTTCTACCTAGTGGACTTAATGTGACATTAATAGTGATATTTAGAACAGGGCTAAATGTACCGAACGTAAAGGTATTGTTCGTAATAGTAGAATTAATATAAATAACTTGTAAAGTAGCTAGATTTCCTTAAGAGCCGCTGCTGCTTTGCTGTTCATCCTCGTCTAGCCGTAGCTGCTGGTCCAAAATTGGCTGGGGGACTGGAGGTTCAGGAGATAGGGACTACAAGGTTAAATGTTCTGCTTCCGTTGTAGATGCCTGTGCTCTATAAAGTTGACCCTATTTGTTATTTCTATTCCCATTTACTGCTTGTCTAGCAGCGCTAATCCCCTAAGCCTAGTAACGCTCTCTTATTGCCTCGATTTCTCTAAGGTCCGCTTGTATAGCTCTAATCCGTTGCTATAAGGTACCGTGCTCTCTTAAGTCTGGCGGTTAGGAAATTAAAGATAGGCTGAATACGGTTTTATCAAGAAGTTGAGTTAATATCCATTAATTAGGTATAGCCTGTTTAGGACAGCGCTAGATAGGTGCAATCTAACTAGGATAATCTAATATATTTAGGTGCTATTAGAAATATGTTGCGCCTAATTAATACCAGTTTTAAGCCTTATCCTGTTGCTCCTTCCAACCGTTAGATAATGCTAGATTTCTAAGTCTCTGGGCCTCCGTCTCCCGCGTCCTTCGCTTTATCCTCTTCTAGACCGGGCGACCTCGCAAGGGAGCGTCAGGAGGTGGCTTTGTAATACTATCAGGTTCGAGATTATCTAGTAAAACCAATAATAGAGAGTACCTATACTGCTCACGATACTTAGATATCTCGTAGAACTTGGCGATATAGTTCTTAGGTTTAGCATTAAAGAACTAACAGACAGCAATCGCATGTCTACAGGGAATTTTGTAATCCTAGAAAGCGAGATAAGAGCATTTCTAAGCTTTAAGCTAAACAAGACAAGTGTTCTAGTCTCTTAGATTTGCTTAGTATGCTAGAGCTACTATATTCTCGCGCTCTTAAGGAGTTATAAGGTACTAGTTACTCTCCTTAAGCTCTTTCTAGAAATATACTATAGTAAAGTTAGTATACTTCTCGTCTTTCTAGGGGTTATAACGTCTTTCGTAGAATTTCGACATCATATATATCTATATATAATAGAGTAAATAAAGAATCGGTAAGTTGCGAGCCTCCGATAGCTTAGTCTTAGTCTAAACAGAATAATAGGCTTTCTAACAGATCCACTTACCATCCATGCGTTATTTATCGACTCGGAAATATTAGAACATGTTTGACCAAACCGTAGGAAATCGACTAGTGGTGCATATAATATTGCGTAGTACTTTGTATCGATCTGACCCAGATAGTGACGCGCAGGAACAGAAAGCGACTTAATCTAATCTAAAAAGGCTTTAAATTTAGCCTTCGACTTAACTAGACAAGTAGCTCTAAATATCTTCTTAACCTTTCTTCTAAATTTGTTTCCAACATTCTCCACAAGATGTTAGGTACAGTAATAATAAAAAGCCTTTAGGAAAACCTCTTTAATAGCTAAAACTAGACCTTTTACTTAATCGCTAATAATTATAAGATGCTTAAAATCGTTACGTTCTTTCTCGGTAGTATCGAGGTTGCCTAGGAAGTATTCTCTAAAGCCATGCAGAAAGCTAAGCCATAATTCTTTAGACTCGTTTCTAGCGAATCCCCATATCAATGGTAGGATTTCCTCGTTGGCGTTAAGTGTTGTAAGAACAAGGAGAACTAGGTTCTTATCTAACTTTATATAGGCACTATTAATACAGACAAACTATCGAGAGTGCTAAAATGCATAAATACAAGCCTTCGGTGCCACATAGCACTATTTAAAGGATCTATTATTATTTATTAAGATGGCAGCGTTTGCCCTTAAAGTAGCATAGTTTCCTTCGTCCTCTAGATCTATATCTGTATCAAGCCCGTTATCCGTAATTGCCTAAAGGAACGGAAGGATAAGCTGGAAGGACTTTGTCTTGTCTATAAAAGCACTCTTTTAGATCTCCTTCTTTACGCGCCACGCTTATAGGTACGATATCTAATTTAAGTGCTAAAGTCTTTTAGTAGCCTAGATCTAGCGTGGCCTTGTTCGAAAGTCACTCTTAACTATATCTCCTTGTTAGTGGGCAATAAGCTTTGCAGATCTTAATACTTTTTAATCCTAATAGGAGCTAAGATCGCAGGTGTAAGGGACTAATTTCCGAAGCTCAAATTAATTAGATCGATTTATATAAGCAATCCGGAGGAAGAATTTGCATCTAGTTTCCTCGCTTAAGCGGTAAATAGCGTGGAATCTCGTCTGATCGCTAGAGGCTACTTTGAATAAAAGCCTCTAGGTTACCATGACGTAAAGAACTAACTCTTTTGCTTTATTAATTAACGCGAATGTCTGTCCGACAAATAGAGTACTAGGCAAATTCTAGGAGGATACTATTATAGTAGACTAATATTTTTTGTGTTAACCTTGCGTTAGAACGCGTTAACTTATTTATTACGTTAGACGCGTGATAAGCTATTCTAGTTTTAGTAGGTAGCTAAATCTAACGCAAATAACAAGAAGTCCTACTACGTAACACTATACAACTATAATATTATAATACGGACTCTCTTTTTGTGTAAAACTGCTTTTATCTACTGTCCGAAAGCAACTGGGGGAGCGCAAAGCCCACTAACAGAATAGTGGCATTTAGGATAGGGGCAGTGGCATATAGGATAGAAACAGTGGCATGTGGGATATTTTACGAACTGACGTCACGTGTGTGGTAGTGTATCTGAAACAGTGGTAGATGGGAAATTATTACGCCAAGCAGTGGCATGTTTGAAATTTGCCGATGGAACCATGGAATATCATGGGATTAGTCATGTATATAGAAACGTCGATGATAGACTCTTTTATCCTCGTGTTTAATAATGTTTATTAATTTATTTATAACTATATATTACTTTAATACTAACGTCCTATTAATATACGTAAGTTATTAATAACCTGTTTTTTTACCTTACTAGTACTCTTATCTAAGAACTAACCTTAGCTCCTTTAAGACTAGCTATCCCTTAGGGACTTAATATATAAAGGCTCTGGTAACGTAGCAAGCTCTATAAAAATAATAAAAAACATTTTAAATCTATCATTAGAGATAACGCTATTAAGCGACTTAAACTTTTAGAAATAATACATAGGTATAATAAGTATAAAAGTATTGTAAATTAATTTAATTAAATATGAAGTTACTATAGTGCTTTCTACTAGGTCTTATACTAAATAACTATTATAGACTCTTCTCTTACTTTTCCTCTTACGCTGCTAAGCGTAGCAGCTATAATAATTTTTATATAACTTTATTAAGTAGTTATTTAAGCGTAGTAGTTAGCCTACACGCAGCTTTAGTAAGTAGGGGAAACTTAATAATATAATTATAAGTTAAAAGAGTAAGTATACGTTAATAAAGCCTTTTATAAAGTTTTAGCCTTATATAGCGTACTTAAAAAATAGGCGCAAGAAGAATAATAGCTAAAAGCCTCTTAGTTAAGTGTCTAATAATTTATACTTATAGTATAGCTTTTAGCGTATTCTTCGTACATCCTTTAGCTATAGGACTCTATTAGTTACTTCTTTTTAAGGCTAAAATTAGGCCTAATTGCTAATAAGAGCACCTCTAATAGTATTAAATAATTAGGTTTATTAATACTAAGGCTAACGTATCCTATAAGCGAGTGATCGGCACAAGCGAGTGACTAAAAATACTAAGACCTTATTAAAATATACTATTACCTATAATATAACCCGATATCTTAACCACCTAACTAGTTATTAAAATTAATAGAATCCTAATTATAGCTTATACGTTAAGCTATTAAAAGAGATATACTACTTTCAGTTTTATACGCTATAGTAGGCTATAGTATTACTAAAAATATACTTAGATAAAGGCGCGGTAGAGTAACCTTTTAACCTAATTATATGCTTAACTTTATATATCTCCTTCTAGTAGAGGAGGAAGTAATTATTTAGTATATACTTAATTTAAACGCGCAAAGATTTTTGCCTTAGCTTATTATTATAAAAAATATAATTAATTTTTTACTAGCTAAGTAACGCCATAAGTCTATTAATTAAAACTTACCTATAAACTTTATAAAATACTAGTTAGAGCTCTAAGTTAAGTTTAATTAAAAATTTAACTATAAGAGAACCCTCTATAAAAATCCTAAAATTATAAAAGGCTAGTTCTAGCTTACAGAGAATATTAAAGCTAAGTATAGTATTTTATATACAGATACTTATAACTTTAATAAGACTAACTTTATAATAAGTATAATATTAATAGAAGCAGTTATTATAGGCTTTTAGTATTAAAATAGTCTAAAAAGCGTATAGTAAGGTAATTAGAAGTGGACTATAGTTATTTAGGGCGTTAATATAATAGGCTAGACGATTCTACCCTTTACTATCTTCTAAGGCAAGCACCACCTCTCTATCTAGTACTAGAAGAAGGCTCTACCTCGCGACTAGATTTTTATAGTTTCTAAGAATAGCTAGATAATAAACAAGCTTAGTCTATAGTAACTAAAGTACTTTAACGTGTATATAAAATAGCGTACTATTAGTAGCTATTAGCTACTTATTATTAATAGCTATAAAAGCTATAACTTGCTTAAATTCTAATATACTATGAAGATAACAAGACTATTACTCTTTATATACCTCTATATTTATCGTACGTCTTATAGCTACTAGATATAGGGTATTTCTTGTGAGGACGGGCACAGGCTCCTGCATCAAGAGAGTAGATGAGGTAGGTTGGCTCTATTTCAGCTACACTAAGATGAGGAGACTGTAGGTACACAGGCCTGCGGCGCTTTTATGCGCTGCCGCTCGGCACGGAACATCTATCTATCCGAGATAGCTACACTGGGTGCGTGGGCAACTGCGCCCAGGCGTAAGGCAGCTACACCTAGGCGTAAGGCAGTCGCGCCTCTCACGCGAGGTTATATGTCCTGCCAGCATGTTAGGCTATTATATTACCCCCCTCTAAGGTGGGCGTAGTCTTCTAAGTCCGTCGTGTTACCTCCTTCGTGTCTTGTCTTATGCTAGTATAACTGTAGCTTTATTATCTTCCTCTATTATCTCTAGATAGGTGCCGGCCTTATACGCTCGCAGCCAGATATCTAGTTATAGTAGTAGCCCCGCTTTGTCTAGGTATGCGTTATAATACTCCTTTACCTTATATAGTGCCCTAACAAAGCCTCGGGCGTTGTACCAGGTAGGGTTAGGATTATAGGTAGTCTAGGAGACTTTGTATTATAAACGTCCTTAGTAGATATAGCTATTAAGGATCTCCTTTACTTGCTATTCTAGGTTGCCGTTAACCTCTATTAGCTCCTCTTCTAGCTCTATCTAACCTGGTAGTGTGTCTATAGCGGCTTTCTATAGGCAGTCTATATAGAAGACATTATGCATATGCATGTACGGCGAAAGCTTAACTTAGTAAAAGTATCCTTTTATAGCGATAATTAGGTAGGGCCTGTATATCTGCTAGTTAAGCTTCTAACTAGGCTAGTTAGTTATAAAGCCTCTTGGCGTAATATAGACTTAATTACCTACTTTAAAATCTAGCTTACGTTGCTTCTTATTTACTTAACGTGCTTGTTACTTCTAGGCATGAATAATCCCTCTCTAAGCTATCTCTATAGCCCGCTTTATAGCGTTATATTAAACTTTTACGTAGTTCTGCGCTTCCTCTCGGGATATCTACTTACGGGCTGTAGGCGAGGTCTTTGTCTACTCTTCCTAGTCCTAGTGGTGTGTAGGCTGATGTCCGAACTCGATCTCGTATAGCAAGAGGCCTGTAGTCTTATAAGGCAGTATAGCCTGAGCCTAGTCTATACAGGGTAGTAGGTTAGACTAGTTATCCTAGTAGTAGTTAATAAATAGGCAAAGGCGCTAGTTAAGGTACTAGTTTATAATTTTTATATTACTATTAGTCTAAGGATAATAAGCTATTAAGAACTTTTACTTAACGCCCATAAGTTAGCATAACTCGTTTATAAATACTGAGATGAACTGCGGGCCTCGATTAGAGATAATAGACTTGGGTAGGCCGTACACGCGCCAGATATAGCAATAGTATATATCTATAGCCTGTTCCGCCGTGGTTGTCTTGCGGTAGGGTAGTGAGAAGCAGCGCTTGCTTAGGTAGTTAATTATAATAAAGGCGTTATTGTACCCTTTCTTATCAAGTAGGAATAACTTAAAGTTTATTAAAATGTCTTGCTATACTTACTCTAGTATTAGTAGTAGCTTAAGTAGTCCTAGGGTGCGGTCGCGGGGCGTATAACTCTATTAATAAGCCTTATAGGCGGCGATATAGGTATCCACATCCTTCGCTAGATTTGGCCAGTAGTACTAATCTCTAAGTAGCTTCGCTGTCTTTCTTTTTCCTGGGTAAGTAGTAAGCTACGTAGCATAGGCGGCTTAGATTAAGTAGGTGCGTAGGAAGTTAACTGCTAGGACAACTAGCTAATCTTTATATAAGAGTAAATCTTAATTATTTAGCTTCTATAGTCCTTAGTTATTAGATAGAGCTTTTTCCTGCAGCTTTTATAGGCTATCGTAATTCTAGTTTACCTTAATTACCTAATTAACAAGGGCATGAGGATCCTCTGCAGAGGGAGAGGCTAGAAAGGTGTCTATTATAGCGATCTTAAGCTCTTAGCCTTATAATCCTTAAGTAGCTAGGTTAGCGAGTTAGGTTGTGGCTTCTTGTACTATGTTAATGTCTAGCTACTTAGCCTATAAGAAGACCCTTATGCGAGCTACCTTATCCTTCTCCTTTTAAGTCTATAGTTCCTCCTGCTTACGTAATAGCGCGTTAGCCACTACGTTAGCAGTGCCTAGTCAGTAGGTAAGCTTTAGGTTAAAATTAGCCACTATTATAGCCTAGCGTATCTGTCGAGGAGTAAGCTCGCGCTTAGTAAAGAAGTACTTTAGCGCTTAATAGGTAGTAATAGCGCTAAAGGGCTTAGTCGTCTATAGACTAATAAGCTAAGATCTCTATTCTTTAAGGCTATAAATTATGGCTAGCATTTCTTTATTATGTATATTATAGTTCATCTGCGGGTCGCTTATTATCTTAGAATAGAAGGCTATAGGTTGCTAGAGTCTATTGTCCTATAGCTAAGAGAGTACGCTAGTAATAACACTATCGCTCGCGTTTATTTCTATACGTGTAACGCGATAGGGAGAGTAGTAAGTACGTACGTTGTCTAATAGCATAAGGTCTTTAACTTGCTAAAAGGCTGTAAGCTCTTACTCTTTAAAGGTATGCCAGGCGCCCTTCTTAAGGAGCTTTATAAGCAGTCTAATAATGCGTCTATAGTCCTTAAGGAAGGTTCGGTAGAAGTTATAAAAGCCTAAAAATAACTATATACTTTTAACTAATATAGGTATAGGCTAGTCCTGCATAGTAGCGATCTTTTCTACGTCCTTTTAAATATCTTAAGTACTAATAATAAGGCTAAGGAACTTTATTTTAGTTACTATAAACTTACTCTTCTTAATATCTACTTGCAAACTAGCGTCGCGGAGTTATTTAAGCACCTGCGTAATATGCTCCTTATAGTGTAGTAGATCCTCTAAGTAGATAAGGATATCGTCTAGATATGCTGTGTAAAAGTCGTTAAGTAGGCCATGTAGTACCCTATTAATATATCGCTAGAAGGTAGTAGGTCTATTACAAAGACTAAATAAAAGCACACGATGCTTGTAGTTACTATAGCATATATAAAACGTGGTTAGGTCCTCTACTTCCTTGTCTAGTTAAATGCGATAAAAGGCCTGCCGTACGTCTAGCTTAGTAAATATCTTAGCACGGGCGAGCCTCGCAAGAGTTTCTTAGATAAGTAAAATAGGATAGATATCTTTTTTTATAATAGCGTTAAGCTTATAATAGTTAACATAAAATCGCTACCTCCTTCTAAGCTTCTTAGCAAATAGTACTAGTAAGGCGTAGGGCGCGTTGCTATGAGTAATAACGCTGTGTTAAAAGTAGTTATTTAGGTAATCCTTAATAAGCTATAACTACTCTAGAGACATACTATATAGTAGGCTTAATGTTAGTATGTTATCCGCGATTAGCTTAATATTATAATTAACGCTATTGCGGTGTAGAGGTAGTATATTAGAGTCCTTCTTTAAGAAGTAAGCTAGGGTAGCGCCCGCATAGCCTAGGAATAGTAACTTCTCTATAAGAAGCTAGCAGAGTTCTTTATCTAGGTCTAGTAGGTCTATCTAGCCTAGCTTCTCCTTACGGTCTTGGATTAGCTTTTCTACTTTATAAATACTAATATAGCTAATAACTATCTCTTTCTAACGCGTATTAATTATAAATACTATAGCTTTTATAATATTAATCTTAAGGCCTGCCTTAGCGAGGTCCTCGCGGGAGATAGGTTTAGGGCGAGCTGGCTACTACTCTTATAATAGCAGCGCTTGGTAGCGGAGCTGCTCTTCTATCTTCGCTAGGTTCTTCTAGTAGGTACGACGCTAAGGGGATTGCTGCGATAAGCGGTAGATATACCGTATAATAGCCACGTCTATAAGCTTATTACGTTAGTTAGTATCTACCTAATACTTAGGATTAATTCCTGTAGCTGTGCCCCGCGTTAGGATAATAATATCTCATTTATAGTTAATCTGTGTTATATCTAGCCACTTAAGTATTTACTACCTATAGTTAATCTAGACGTTGGCTTCCTCGAGAAGCTTGCGGCCGACTATAAGGTCGTAGCGGCTAGTGTTATAGGGTATAAAGTAAGTAGTAAGGCAGTAGCTATCTAGCACTAGGTTAGCTTAGAAGTGCTTATTCACCTGCCCGTTTAGTTAACTATTATATCTAGCTAGGGGAATAGCTTCTATGCTTTTAATAGATACCTTAAGTCCCTTCTTAATTATGCAAAGGTATTTAAGGTAGACTAAGACATAACTACCTGCGCCTGTGTTAATAAGAGCCTTTAACCTAATTACTAGCCCGTTCGTTAAGATACGGCAGGGTAGAGTAAAAGCACTTTTACTAAATAAGAGATCTTATATACTAGTAGCTCTTATAGGATTCTCTAGGAAGGAAACTTCCCCTAGAGTAATACTTTTCCTAATTTCTTATTAGAAGAGAGGAAGCCTTTATCCTTAGCCTTATAGTACACCTCTTTATTAGCTTGCGGTGCTAAATCGCTAGCCTCTAACGCTTTCTAATTAATAGGGCTATTTAGGTACTCTTAAGTAATGTATTTTAACTTTTTATAATAGTAGCAGGTAAGCTAGCTACTTAGAGCTATAGTGGCGGCGCGCGTTAGCTATGTGCAAGTAAGGGGCTACGCTAGTATTAAAGCGTACTTATAAGACCTAGTGGCTAAGGTAGGAGTAGTCTTTTTTTAAGATTCTTGTTTGGCGCACGCCGTAACCTAGGAGTCTATAATTACTACCTCTCGTGCGAGGTCGCGGGCGATATTAATAAACTTAGAGTAATTATTCTTAATACAACGAATATTATAGCCTATATCTATGCGGATTTAATCTATAAGCTTCTCGTAGAACTTTTTAACTTATTAGTTAGTAGGTAGCTTGCGCTGCGTCGTAAGGCAAAAAAAGTCTACTTAGAAGCTAGTAAACTTAGCTATAAAGCGGAGGCATAGTTAGATAAATACCTAACAGGCCTTCTTCTCCTTATATAGGTCGCCAAAAGCTTACTCTATTATATTTATTATAAATTTACTATTAATGCGTTCGCCACCGTCTCGTAGAGCTCTAATTAAAGTTATAAGTTAGTTACGGGCGGGATCCTCTGTGCGTGTAGTTATATATACTATAATACGCTCTTAGGTATCCTCTAAAGTCTCTTCTATAAACTAATCGCGGTTAGACCAAAGTTTATTCTCTATATAGGCCCTCTAGTGCTTAAAGGTCGTAGTTGTCTTACCGTCTAAGAGCAGCAAAGGGTCTAGGAACTTAACTAAGCGCTAGCTTACGCCTAAAGAGCGTGTATATAGATAAGTAATAGGCTTAAATAGTAATAAGCGCAAAAAAATAAGTTATTAGGCTTACTAGACTTAGAGCTTAGCAGGTTATTAGTAGAGGAGACGCTCTAGCTTAGGGTCTAAAGAAGGATTTAGAATTTAGTTATATAAGATTAAGTTACTAGTGTATTAGGGGTAGAGCCTACTATAGCCTGTTTAGCAAGTTAGGCTTCTAACCTGTCTATCTTTTACTGCGCTTAAACGAGGGCTCTATGTAGCCCTTCGCCTTTAGCCAAGGTATTAGTAGTAATCTGGCGGTACATATATAGTTGTTATCGCTCTACACCACGAAGAAGTAGCTGGCTAACTAGCTCTATAGTAATCTTTACTAGTTCCTGCCTAAAATACTTAATTACGGCCTCTAGCGTCGCAGTGATTAGGTTGTTACTAGCAAACGTAAGTAGCTAGAGAGGTTATAAAAGGTCCTCATTAATACCTTGCTAGATACAAGTAAGTTTTAAGGAATTGTCTTAATCGTGGTTTTCCTTAGTAATAGAGCCGTAGCTCTAGATTTCGTGTTCTTAGTAGATAAAGGGCTTAGATAGGTCATACGCGCTGCCTAGCATCTCCTTTTCTAAAACTAACGCTATAAATAGGTGTTTTAGTGCTATTTTATTAATACTACGGGTAGAGTAGCTAGTTATTAGTTCTCTAGTAGGGAGAAGGCGAGCAGGTAGTGCTTAAAATAGTTAGTAAGGATAGGTTCCTCTCTTATAGAGGCTAGGGCTCTTATAGCCCTCTTTACGTAAGTAGTAGGTTACCTGTATAATACGTTTGTTAAGTAAAGGGCGGCAGGCTAATTAGCTCTCCTAGCTAGCTACAGCGTGCTATTTTTAAACTACGTCTTTTAACTTCCTTTAAGTAGTACGTTGCTTAGTAGTATTAGGACCTCTTGTTATAGGTAATTATACTTTATAATAAACTAATAGCTTAGCGTAGTTATATAGTAGATCCCTTAAGGTAGTTATTGTCGAGTCGTGCGCGCAGGCAGATTAAGTAGCTTAACTTAATATTTTATTATTATCTCTAGCTAAGTAAAGAGATCTTAGTATAATATAAGGACGGGTATAGGCTCCTGTATTAAGAGAGTAGATAAGGTAGGTTAGCTCTATTTTAGCTACACTAAGATGAGGAGACTGTAGGTACACAGGCCTGCGGCGCTTTTATGCGCTACCGCTTGGCACGGAACATCTATCTATCCAAGATAGCTACACTAGGTGCGTGGGCAGCTGCGCCCAGGCGTAAGGTAGTCGCGCCTCTCACGCGAGGTCATGTGTCCTGCCGGCATGCCAGGCCGTCACATTTCTTGCTAGTAAAGAAGGTGTATAGGTACTAAGTTAAAGATCTAATACGTAACTATATTATATATATTACTTGTTAATACGGCAATAGGCTATTGGATCAAGACTTCGTTGCAATAATGTGGTATTGATTTAATTCTTAATTGCAGATCTATTGTGGTGGGCTATTGTGAGAAGTATTTATCAAGCGTGGTTTGTCCCTTACTAGCCTAATTAGGACTAGCGTAATAAACTACAGGCAAACTGCGTAATAAACCGTAGGCAAACTATATAGTGGTGAAAGCTATAGCAGTGTTACGCAGGTTTAAAGCTAATACTAGCTATCTTTTCTTTTATGCTACATGTGGCCAGTTTAGCCTAGAACGCTTAAATCTGCAATAAAACACAATCTGTAATAGTTACTAGTTTTCTAACTAGACTAGCGCTAGTGCGCGTCCTCTTAGTGCCTATCTCGCTGCTCCTTTTACAGACTTACTACTTCTTGCTATCGTAATTATACTCTAGGGTGTTAACTTTAGTATAATTGACCCAGCCTTGCACACGAAGCTTAAGCTGGTTATAGTTAATAAGATGCTCTATAGCTAAGTTAGAGCTAGCCTTAGTTATTAAGTCTGCTAGATTGTCACGTCTATTAATCTAGCGGATATCTATAAGATTATTACGCTTATAGGCCTTACGCAAAGCTGTAATGTTAATTATAAAATGCTTCTCTTTAGTGGTACTAAGCTTATTAAGGTAATTATATAAGGAGCGTGAGTTAGTGCACACGACGATAGAGATATTAAGAAGGTTAAGTCGCTACATAATTATATTAATTATACCGCTAATTATAATTATAATGTTAACTCTATAGGCTATCGCGTAGATTTTAGATATAAGGATACTACGAGTGACGCGCTTACACTTAGCGGATAACTAGTAAATAATATTACTAGTAAACTTAAAGTTACGATTGCTATTTTTAGTCTTATTACTAAGCGTGATTACGAAGCCTATTTGTAATAACATGTCCTTATTATTAGTAAATAATACGTTAATAAAGGCGTATAGCTTTAAGTTGCTTAAGTCTAGTAGGATGAAGTTAAGGCCGCGAGTAATATTCTCCTTCTACTAAATAATGCGCTTATTTAATCTGGCAATTTCTTCTTTTGTAGGCTCACTTGCTTAGGCTACGGCGGCGAGGTCGAAGCTCGCCTTAGGTTAATAGATTATTATAATATAAGCACCTCGAGCACGCTATTAAATGTATAATTACTTATTATTAGCTATTTCTAGCTTCTCGCCTTGCTTTTTCTGGCGCAGAGTAATGGCGCGATTATTATTATTAAGCTTAATAATATAGCTATTAAAGTTAATTTACGCGTCTGGTGAGAGAAACTGCTTAGGCTTGGCCTTAAAACGCAGCTCTTAGTCCTTAAGGTCTATAAAAGCTTTATTAGATAGACTAAGCGTATTGTTAGTTTGTATGCTAATAATGCCAAAGCACTTGCTATTAGCCTTACTAATAAGTAGGTATAGATTATAAGTAGATGTTACTATATAGAGAGTCTTGGTGTGGTGTTTATTATACGTTAACCACTAATAGGCACCTGCTTTAGCAATGCCGTATAGCAGCTTAATAATAACTATAACTATGTTTGTTGGATAACTTTCCTTAAGCTAGGCTGGTATGTCAGCCATAATAGTACGCTGGAGTGGATCATCCGATTACGTATAGGCCTGAGTAATGTCACGGAGCCAGAGGTACATGCCCAGCTTTAATAGTAATAGTGCTAGAGCAATAATCACACGCTGGCTTGCACGCTAGATAGTGGGAGACTATATTAGGATAAGCTTCTTATTATTATTAGCGTATTCTTAGATAACAAGACAGGACTTCTTATACGGGCGATTAGTAGTCTTACCCTTAACTTTATTAACGATGCGTGACTTAAAAATGCGGACCTTATTATAATAGTAAGGACTATACTTTTTAAAGCAAAAGCTATCTTATGTTATAAGGGCGTTAATCTCTGCCTTTATAGATACTTTAAATAGTTACTTTAGTATTATAATCTTGCTGACTGCTCGCAGCTTCTTAGCTAGGACAAGATTATTACGCTTACGTTAATTAAGGTTAACTATAGTAGTTATAACTTTATTAGGTTTTAGCTTGTTCCTTAAGCCTTTTAGCCTACCGCGCTTACGCTTAGGCGCGGGCTCCTTTATAATAGAAGTAAAATTATTGTTAGAGCTACTATTATCCTTATCCTCTGCGGGAGGGATAATAATAGTTGTATTGTCTGCATAATACGGGCGCACTATAGTAATGCAGAAGGTGACTTATTTATTATTAATTTTAATAACCACGGATTACTTGTTAACGTGGAGGGTAATTATCTAATGCGGGCTAGACTATCTATAGTTCTTTCGCTAGACCTTAACGCTGCTTAGAATAGGCAATAGTAAGATATTAGTTACGTTAGGACTATTATAAGTTGCAAGAGCCTTATTAACTTAGCGCTTTACCTTAATTTTACGTACTTTAGCTATTGCTTTGCGCACTGTAGCGTCGCAGGCAGTAATAGACGGTAATAGTAGTAATTTCTTTAACAGGCGAGGATATGCTCTAAAGACGAGAAGAGTTAGGATAAGTCTATTAAAATCTGCGGTGTTATTAATAGCCTTAATAGCTATCTGTAAGATATGTTCGGGAGCAATTGTGCGTCTAACGTCTGTAGAAATTACCCTATAAGTACGGCGGATGGGAGCATAATAGCGCTTAACCTTACTAATTAAATAATATGCCTCTACTAGGACTTCCTTAACCTCGATTGCAAGTGACGTAGCATTATTAATAAACTTATTAGTAATAAAGTTCTTGCTAGTATCTGTCTTAATAACGTTAGGAGGACTAACGTACATGTCGATCTACATGGCGCGAAGGAGATCCCAAGTAGTGTTTGCCTAGATATTTAGTATAAATTAAGTAGCTTAAAAAGCTGTGGCTTTATTAACTACGTGGAGCACTGGTTTCTAATTAATGTATATTACATTAATAATAACGTATAAGTTAAAGTCTATGTTATCGCGAATAGTAAAGCGGAAACGGCTAGGTGCTTTACTATAGATTTAACACTAGTGACAGTACTTATTAATACGATTAATAATGTCCTTATTAATATCTTTATAGCCTGCTTTGCTAAGGATCTTGTGCAGTTATCTAGTAGTAGGATAGCTAAAGCGTTAGTAAAGCTAGCGCAGCTTAGTCTTAGTTAAGTAGTAGATAACAGTCTCTTGTTTATTAAGCAGGAGCTATAGATGTCCCTATTTACGGACAATTAGGAATTCTTTGCTACCTTGAACGAGCATATTATCGATGTTATTAAAGAAGATACTATGATAATCTATATTATTTAAGCAGAGTAGAAATGGTGTGTTAGTTAGTATTACTGTAAAGGTGATTATACTAAATGGCGTGCTGACATTAACGTCGCTAAAGGAGAAATACTCTAGATTATCTCTAAATTAGATTTGATAACGTCCTGCGGTAGACTTATTAATAACTATAGATAGTTAGATAAGCTATAGCGCCTTTACTTGTGTCTTGCTAGTAGTTAAGACACTAGCTACACTAGTGTTAGGCATAATACCTTAAAAGATATCTGCGCCGTAGCGTGAATTAAATAAGAAGAGTTAAGCATCTTTATTTACTTTACTAAAGATATAAGGATTATCGCCTATGATTACATAAAGTGTGGCAGCGTTATTAAGGCTAGAGATAATAGCGTTGCTATTAACCTTGCCGCAGGATGCAGTTAAGTAGACTTAGTTAGTAAAATATACTTTAATATTATTATTACTAGCATTATTGTCGCTGTCGTTGCTGTCTTTAAGCTCTATGCCTTTATAGCCGGCGAGAAACACTTTATAGCTTAGGGTATTAGGATTATCTTAAGCGTATTAGTTATAGCGTTGGCGATGCTCCATGCGCTCCTTCTTTAAGTATTAAGTTAACTAGCACTTAGGCTGCTTATAGATAAAGTATGTCTTATTATAGTAATTACCTAAGTAGTTTAACTAATAGTTATTATTATTAAATTAATTGCCGCGCGATCCGCCTTGACCTTAATAGTGGTGGCTATAGTAGTTATTATCTAATAATCCTGTAGCTTATTAATTATTATAGATATAGTGGTAATTAGTGTAATACTACTTATCTGCATCTTGTGATAGAAACTGGCTATTAGGATAATAGCTTAACTATATGCTAACTGCGTTGCGGAGATCTGCAGTAACACCTTTAAATATAGTTGCTAGCTTTAAGCAAGCTATAGTAGTTACTTTAATATTATAACATGCGCTAAGGAGCTATTGCGCAAGCAAATGCTAATTATAGCTCTTACCCTAGTCCTATAATAGTGCTTAATAGAGCATGTTTATCTTACTAATAACTATTTTAAGACACTCTATAGGGTCTTTCTTAGGGTTAGTAGTTATAACGCTCTTAAGCGTAGTGCTATGTCACTCCTGGAGGTACATCTAGTAAGCTTGTGTGGTGTTAAAGTACGTGCGCAGCTTATTAAGCATTATATTATAAGTAAGCGTAAGCGCCTAGGGAGTAATATAATTATAGTAATACTAAAGCGCTTAGCTAGTGAGCATAATAAAGAGTGCTATTTTATACTACTTATCCTTATTAATCCTAATCTTGGTGCAAAGGTTATTGAACACCTTAATCTTCGTCTTAAGGATATTGTATTTATTACCTAAATACTTCTGCTCCAGCGTGTATAGCTTAGTAAGGTTAGTAAGCAAATAAGAGTTATTCTGCACAAGCGTAAATCTAGGTTGTAATAATAATAATAATCCTCTACCTAGCGGAGCTCGCTACTGCCACTATTATTTTTTATTATCTACGATCTGGTGGCACTTGAAGCCTTTGCAAAGCCTTATAAGCTTAAGATACTTAGTAGGCCATTTTAGGACGGCGGTTAATGTAAGGAGTTCTGCGAATTAGTTAGGGAGATTATTACTATTACCTTGCTTAATATAGATGCCTTACTAGCGAAGGAGCTCTTTAAGTGCTTTTTAGATGCGCTTGTTAATGCTATTAAAGAGATTATAGGTGAAATTCTCGAAATGCTCCTTAAACTTAAGTAGTAAAAATAGGTTAAATATGTTATCTTCTTCTACCTATATCATCTAGTTAATAGCTATAGTGTTAAGTTTATCTATATTAACAGTAGTGTTAGCGATATTAAAATCTTAGTTAGCGTACTAGTCCTTATAGATTATCTTGTCTAGGTACTACAAGCGATCCTTTGTTTAGGTGTACTTTATAATAGCGTTTTAGATATAGGCCTGTAATTAGTGTGATTTAATAAGAGTTAGCGTGGTTGACGCAAATCTCCTTCCAAACTGAGCCTTGGTAGGGACAATCCAGGCGGAGAGATCCTTCAAATACGAGGCGCCGCTGATCCTGATACAGGATAGCAGTGAGCTTGTCGTACCTATACTTCGCACTAGCGATGCTGTATCCTGGGCCTTGGTAGGGGAGGAGGCATGCGCTAACCGCTTCTATCGCCAGAATACTTAGCCTGAAACGTGCGCTGAGATTCCCTGTACACAGTATATCTTGCCGATCTGTGGTGTAGCAACCACTGACCAGTGTTGATACGGTAATAGGCTGTTGGATCAAGACTTCGTTACAACGATGTAGTATTGATTTAATTCTTAATTACAGATCTATTATGGTGGGCTGTTATAAGAAGTATTTATTAAGCGTAGTTTGTCCCTTGCTAGCCTAATCAGGACTAGCGTAATAAACTACAGGTAAACTGCGTAACAAACCGCAGGCAAACTGCATGGCGGTGAAAGCCGTAGCAGTGTTGCGCAGGTTTAAAGCCAACATTACTAAAATTAAGCTCTTACCGTACTTTATTACTATTTTTAAAGCTATTATTACTTAAAGTAATATTTAAAAAAAATTTAAGGCGCTAGCCTTATTTCCCTTAACCTAAAAATAATAATGTTAAAGCTTAATATTTATCTATATATACCTTTACTTTATACTATACGCGATAGTGCGTAGTACTTATAAATATTTAATAATACTGTAGAATTTAACATATATTTAACGCTAGTAAAGAAGAAGATTTAAAAGTACCTAAATAACTTTTTAATAAGTATAGTTAAAACTATTAAAATAATAGTAAGAAGTATAGTAATAGTGGCGTATAACCTAGTTTTAGCGTAAAAGTAAATTATTTAGCTTTAAGCTACTAATAAGGCTCCCACGTAATAAAAATTATAAAAAAAAATAACTATAGTAAAAAGAAGTTCGTATAGCTACTAATAGCTAGTAACTAGCTACTTTACAGAACTTTATAGCGCTATAAATATTATAGTAAGGCTAAGTATAATTTACGCACGTGTAAAAAAGAAGTGAATTGTTAATAAGGCTCTCATAGCTAGCAGTACATAGGATGAGCATAGTACGACAAGGTAGGAGTTTTATACGGAGTGCACAGCGTACGGAGTAATAGGGAGGATAACTGGTTCGTGTAATTGCTCTGTCTCTCTATTGTACGAACGAGGGTGGCGATATTTCAGGAGGCGAGCTACGCACGGACATTACATGAGACAATCACGTGATCACGTGCTGGGCCTTGTAGAATACCCTTCGCCGTATCGCCCCTGCGTACGGACATAAATGTTAATTTTAAGTAAATTAGCCCACTATAATTTCTTATAACTATTTATGCGCTTTCTATACTATTATGTAGAGTGTAAATTTTAATAGAGTCTTAGCGTTTCCGGCTACTCGCTTGTGTCGGTCACTCGCTTGTGGAGTACGTTAGCTTAAATATATAGTAGATCTTAATCTAAAACCTTTACTAATATAGGTTTCTATATAAATTTTATATAATTTAATATTAAAGTTAGTTTTCTACTAAGATTAGAGATATAGTCTAATTAATTAATATTAGATAGTCCGTGTACGGGAGATGTTAACAATGCGAGGGATAATATAGAGAGACACAAGGATCACAACGATAGCAGCGCACTATAATGTTGAAAACGGGTGCTATTGCGCCAATACATCTGGCACGAGTGTACCACGGCCGGACTGAGCGGTTAGAATTTGGAAGCATTAATGCAAATCCGCGCTATTCCCTCGAGACCGTCACGAGTACGAACAAACACGAGCTGGGACTCGAATTAGGAAAGCAAAGGGCACCGCCACGCGCCACGCAAGCCTCTACGCATCCAAAAAACAAAGCCTGTTGGCTCTGGACGCCCAGCCCCAAGCCACGGCGCCGTCAAACAGGTCTGCACTGGGCAGGGCGTCGTCAGAGCCGCTGAACCCCGGCCTCGAAACAAATACGATCTGTGCTCATACGCGTCATTACTATTTTCGCCTCAGTCTTCGCATAAGACCCCAGCGAAATTCCTGGGGTGGAAACCCCTTCTTTTGAACTTCCCCTCCGTGACAGGTACTATTCGCTTTTTGTTAGTTTCTGGACCTCGTCTTTTTCTTGCGCTATTAGCATTGTGCGCGTAGGTACTGGCTCCTTGTTGCAGGAACGCTACACGACCCCGGCTCGCGCGTTGCACATCGGTCCCGTTACGGAACTCTAACTTGTTGAGCGTCAGATTGTTTGACCGTGCCGCTTCCGACTGTGTTGTATATAGGTCGTCGCGCAGAAGTCCAGACTCTCACCCGATAATGAAAAGTTCAACGCTGGCGCTGGCTGCGCAGCTGGTGACGTTGGGGTGTTCCTTCAAACTCGTCAAGCGAGAGGTAAGCGCCTTTTGGCTTCTCCATATCCAGCTCATCCCGCATCCCGCATCCCGCCTTGGTAATAGATGGCACGAAACAGCGTTCTCTCGTCTGAACGCATGTGGGAAGAATGCGCTGACTGAAGCAGAACCCCAGGGTGGTGAAAGCCGACCTCCACCGCCGTCATGTAAATCCCCTTGACCACGACCGGTTGCGGAGGCGAGACACAGTGCAGGTATCGCTGGACAACCTCGAGACGCTCTATTTTATGAACGCTAGCCTGGGCACGCCGGCACAGAACTTCCGTCTACACATCGATACGGGAAGCAGCGACCTCTGGGTCAATGCTGCCAACTCGGCACTCTGCTCCAATCGTGCCCTGCCCTGCGACGCGGCGGGGGTATATAACGCGAACGATTCGTCAACATATGAATACGTAAACAGCATTTTCAACATCTCATACGTAGATGGGTCGGGCGCATCGGGCGACTATGCCAAAGATACATTCAACATGAATAATGTCGATATCAACAGACTGCAATTCGGTATCGGTTACGAGTCAAGCTCCCCGGAGGGCATCTTAGGCATCGGGTACATGGTCAACGAGGTCCAAGTCAACCGCGCACGCCTGGACCCGTATTCGAATCTGCCCCAGAAGCTGGTGGATGACAACAAAATAAACACAAACGCCTACTCACTTTGGCTCAATGATCTGGACGCATCGACCGGCAGCATCTTGTTTGGTGGTGTGGATACAGACAAGTTCGAGGGCACTCTGAGTAAACTTCCGATCATTCCGGAGTCGGGAGTGTACGCTGAGTTCATCATTGCGCTGACGTCCTTGGGTGCGGATGGGAAAAAGGGCTCCATTTTCGAGAACGAGCAAGTAGCCGTGCTGCTCGACTCCGGCTCGTCTCTTATGTATCTGCCTAACAATGTCGCCACGTCATTGTACAACAAATACAACGCAAGATATGATTCAACACAAGGTGCGGCTCTCGTCGACTGCGATCTTGCGAATCAAGAAGGGTCGCTAGATTTTACCTTTTCCCAGGACGGGCCTACCATCTCGGTTCCTCTTAACGAGCTTGTATTACTCATGGGTTACCAGCGTGGCCAGCCTGTGTGCATTCTTGGTATCGGTCCTGCCGGTGATTCGGTTTCGGTTCTTGGCGACACCTTTCTGCGGTCCGCCTACGTGGTCTACGACCTTGGGAACAACGAGATTGCGCTTGCACAGACAGTGTTCAATGCTACCCAATCGAACATTCAAGAGATTCAATCAGGAGACGACGGAGTAAGCCTTGGCCAAGAGACCTGTGTTCGCGGTCGCGGAAGACACACCTCCTCGCTTGACTGGAACTCAGGATCATCTTCTCTCTGCATTTTTGATTTTTTGCTGACGTTTTTGTTCGCATTTTCAGGTACCCAGCGCTACAGGAGTCTCCCACCCAGTCTCCTCCCTCAGTGTACAAGGCGGCGGCGGTCGCATTAACGGCCCGTCCGTCTCAGGATCACCGGACACCCCAAACCCGCAATCGAGTGATTCCGGATCCCCGGCCGCTACCCCAATGCCATGGCACGCTGCTGGTGCCGCGATCGCCGGCGGGATCATGATGGGTTTCAACGGGTTTTGAGCCCAACGAACGTGTACATCTGTGTTCTATTTGACTTTTTCATGACGACTACATTTAACTGCATAGGGACGGTGTTTGATGATTGGATATTTCAGGAATCGGATAACGGTCTGCATGGTACAGTGGCATATGGGACCTCCTAGGAAGATGTTTCTCGCTGAATAGTTCGCACTTATTGTATAGTCTTTAGCGTTGAAAAACGCCTGTGAATACTCACACGTAAATTCCATCACACCTTCGAGGCCCGGCTTGATGACACTCCATGTCGCTGAACCCGTGGCTGTACCTGCTGTCACTCCATGTGCCTAGCCGTTACAATTATCCATACTCGCAGTAACATAGGCCCTTTGAGGGGATCCTACGTGGAGAGCGATTCTATGTTAGTACTCATAGCCATCCCGCATCAGGCTTCAGGGCTCTCCAAAGATCTCGAGCTAAGGTAGTAGGGTCTATTTCCACGATAGCTCACACGCCTAGTTCGCCCACTACTACTCCTTCTGTACTTCAAACAAGCACACTAACCCCGCTGTAACCTCCAGATGCCGGGTGATCTAACACCTGTCGGCCGGTGTCTGTGCAACAGCGACAAGACTTGGTTGTACCGACCTGTCATCGAGGGACCGATCGCGTTTCACCGTCTCTTGGGCAACGGGCACCGGCTTCGTGCAAGTATAACATTAAGGTCCCTGCATGAGAGGGCGTATTTTCAACGTGAACGCTCGATGACGGTTTTCCGAGGGCGAACTGCGGGTCAGGGTCCTGTCAGCATGGCGTATCGATGCCACGCACAGCTTCCCCCGGATCTGTTGTGCTTGAAAACCGGGGAAAATCTTGGCAAAACCTTAATTATTTTCGCGCGCCAGCCACTTTGTGCACAATATCTAAACGCTAACAGTACGCGTCCTATTACCTTTGCTACGTTAATTAACACTATAAACACGTCTATACTAACTTTTTTTTTAGTGTTGCAGTTGTGCGAGACCTCCCTAGACGCCTTGAATGACCAACACTGACGCGCTGTCGCTACCTGGTCGCCAGACACGTTCTCGTACAGGCACAACCTGTGTGCCCACTGTCAAGGCCACGCGTGAGCCCTGCGTACGTTGGAGGAGACCTATCGCCGTTGACTTTGAAGTAGAAGCTCCTGCTACAATGACCAGTGCACGCAGGACGAAGGCTACTATCCGTAAGCCTGCTAGCAAGCCCGCCAGTCGGTCCAATAAGTCGAAAACAGCGTCTCGTAACACCCGCGAGGACTCCCTGAGCAGACGGTTTCCAGGCCTGCTGCCAAACCTATTAGGTTCGCCACTATCGTCGTCTCCGCCTCCCACGTCTGCGCCTGCGCCTGCGCCTACGCCTGTACCGCCTGCTATCGCTGCTGCTGCTGTAGTAGTACCCTCCTCGCCGCCGCGTGCGTCTTCGCCAGTACCTGGCCCTTCGTATGATATGGAGATTGAGTACACGCTGCGTGTGAACAGGACGACAAAGGTGAAGCATATGGCTATCACCACTCGACGAGATTTTCTGATATGGGATATGGAAGATATGGTGGAGACGATGGTCCGTAATCCTGCGTCTGAAGTCGGAGGGCGAGACTATCGTGTAGTAACAATTGGTATTGCTTTCCGCGCTGGCCGGAGGGCGAAGACGTCCCGCTCAGCGTTTAAGCATAAGACGTTGACTGACTTCGTGGAGTCTGGGGACGCGCTGATGAAGGATATGGACCGGGCTGCCGAAGCGCTTCGAGGGTGCGATTTCCTAGAGATACGGGTGGACGTAAAGGTAGAGGTTACCCTCTTACAGAAGGCGTTCCCTCGGGTGTATGCTAACGAGCCTTCGTCGCCTGGGCAAACCAATACTCCGCCGCCGGTCGCTGCCGCTGTGCCTCGTGGCAGTCGTACGACGCAGTTACTACAGGCGGAAACACAGCAAGAGATCCGTTTTTCCTTGGCCGACTTGCTCAGCAGTATCCATGAGAGGTGGATTTGCCACGAGTCCCTCTGTAGTAACTATGGCCACTGGTGCTAGGTTGCTTTCACTGGTGAGCACTTCGCGATACGTCCGTCTAATGGAGAGACGTGGACAAAGCGTATTATTAAGGGACGAGAGGGCGCATCGGTTGAGCAGCCACCTAGTCAGCTTGTTGCGTACTGGCGCAGTAACACAGGTAATCAGCTCAAGGTCCATCCTCATACTCGCAAAGGCAAGGGCAAGAAACGGCCAGGTAGCACCGATAGTTCGACTGAGGAGGAGAGGAACCGGCATAGGAAGCGTGTGGATGACCTAAGGCAGCGGCGAGAGTTGCAACGTATGGAGGACGAAGAAGAGGAACGAGAGGAGGCCCGGCAGCAGCGCAAATATGACCAGGAGCGCCGACGTCAACAGCGACAAGAAGACGAGGACGAACAGCGTCGGCTTGACGACCTGAAGCGCTGGACACGAGAGGCTGAGGCGCGGCAGCTATTCGTACAGCGAGAGGCAACCAAAAGCTGGCCGTACGGCCCACGTCCACGCGTCATGGCGTCTAGGTCTCCGCTGCCAGTGTTATTGGCACGTAGACCTTTGAGCTCTCACACTGTTACAGAACATCCGCCGCCGCCAGCGTCTTCATCAAGCCCAATCAACAGTCAGGGAGACACTCGAGCAGAGGTAAGGGAGTTCTTTAGGTGGCTTGTAGAGCAACAGTTACCAGAGGACCAGGATAAATACACCCGTATAATAGAGGTCGCGCTTAATAAGCAGTGGACAATTTATAATCTCCGCGTAATAAGTAATCCTATTAGGAACCTATACAAGATTGCCTGGGAGTTAAAGCTTAAGGATAGACTTATTCGCTATTTAAAAGAGGACCTAAAATAGTTTAAGGTTAGTTATCGTACTGCAAGGATATTATATTATAATAGTAATAGATTAGAAGGGTAATAAGAATAAGTCTATATAGATCTAGCGGCGTTATCTCTAATTTTCTATATTTTTTAATAGAGCAGACGAAACTTTTAGCTTTTAAAGTAACAAAGGCAGATGGTTACGTCACCTTAAACGCTGGGCCGCAGCTGCTAGCTCTACAATAAAGCCTCCTCTCCTCCCTCTCTCCTCAACCTCCGCCAGGTGACGAAGCCAGGTGTAAAGCGTTGCCTGAGGAAGCTCCCGAAGGCGCTGTAGCGACCCGTCCGACCTATTAGCAAGACCCATCGTCGTTAAAGTTAAAGTCAAATTCTGCCATCAGCTCCCTCCGGACCCTCACCAGCGTGTCATTATTAATATACAAGCCGCCTGCTGCGTAGCGAAAGTGCTTTCTCGTAAATCTATTATAACTATTATAAGGCTCTCACACCTTATTCTAATCTAAGTTAGGGTAGTAAGGTATCGTAGTACTTTATAAATTATTTAGTAGTATAAATTAATACGACACTTAGCGCGAGGCTAAATAATTTAATCTTATAATAAATAAAATAACTATTAGTTTATATAAGAGAACGTACTCGTATAAAAGATATATAAGTTGACTATAAGGAGCATAGAGAGGAAACTATCCTGTAATATATACCCTCCTTGTCCTATAGAATCCCACGGTATCCTATACTCTAGTTCTATGGGATCTCATGGGATTTCTTAGGACGTTACGTGATCGTGATCACGTGGTCCTATAATGTCCCATGGTCTTGGCGTCTGAGACAGCCTGGGACGTTACGTAATCCTTAGGTGGGGCCTGAGTGCCATTATAAGGCCCGTCGTCCCACCTTCGATCTCTAGACCGTAACAATACCGACTCTTACGAATCGCTGCTGTTAGGAAGTCTCTAAAGCTATTACGGCGAAATTAAGAGCGCATAAAGACGTAGTCCTAGCGGATCTAGGCCTCTAACACCGTAAAGGTAAGCTCGATAGGGTTGTAGTCTAGCAAGTATAGTAGTAAGTACTATAATAAGTATTTAGCGCGCTTAACAATTGCCCGCACGTTATTAATCAGGTATATTAAAATATTATTAAGGATAATTACTATTAGCTTGCTACTATAGAAGGCACGTAGCGTTGGCACGAGCTACGTCTTAATCTAGTTTAGAAACTACTTATAATTATAGTAACTATCCTTAATACTAGTACAAAGCAGGTATCCATGCTGCGCTGTGTACGCCGGAAGTATCGCCCAAGTGTCGCCACGCCAGATATCATGACTGTATTAACAGTTAGCGCCAACAGGAGCATATGCCTTATGTCTCTAGCCACTCTTCTTGTTAAAGATCGCCTTATTAATAAAGCAAAGATCCTCTTACGTATAGTAACCTATTCTTATTTAGTATGCTTGCCTTAAGTCCTTGTTTTAATTAATTAAAAAGGGCTACAGTTTCCGCTTACTTTATTACTTCTTAACTAGGTATCGCTAGATAGTTTAACAAAAGACGTAATAATTACGCTTTATTACTAACTACCTTACTATCTTATCTTAATATATCTAACTAGAATAAATAAGCTTATCGAATAACGCCTCGCTATCTTTGTTAGAGATAGCTAGCGGTCTGCCCAATCTGCCTTGCAGAGGACGACGGACGTTGCAGTATCTCTGCATATTTTCTTGCACATTGCTAACAGCATGCCTAGAGCAACGCTCGCGTCCAGCGATAGCATCCGGATGCCAACCTAAGCGTAGAAAGCGTTCAATATTATGGCGAGTACGAGTAGAGAGTCCGCGATCGAGATATAAAGGACTGGGTGATCGGGGCGGGGCGACGTCGCGTCGACGGGACTGTGTGGAGAGGCCTACGGCAGCGTACATGATTACTGGGACGTCTGCAACACCAAAAAACAGTCAGTATAGACCCCTACACGTAAATCTACAGCTTCAACTTATCCCCCGCACTGTCAACATCGCCCTCACACGGGCCACCTATCTATAGCCAATCAGCAACTAGAGACTCTTAACACCAAATCTGCATCCTTATGCCAGTAATTTCTATTTACTAGGCAAAGCCTACCTATTTTAAAATTACTTACATTTATAAACATGCTAAGGGCTATAAGGCTATCTAATAATAATACTAACTTTATAAAATATATAAAATATAGTAAAAAAGTAGGTGTTTTGCTACTTCTACCGCGCAAGCCACCACCTAACTAAAGACTTCTTAATATTAATAATTTACGTATTTTTAGAGGCGCTTAGCTACTTAAAGGTACTAATAAAGGTTCTCCTATTATCCTTTTTAATCTATTTTTTAATACTAACGTCCTTAACTAAATTATATACTATATAAATTAGTATACTAAGCTCTTATAAGCTACCTCGTTGTCTACCTACTGCAGCTAGAAGCCCACCTCTCTAAGCGAGTTATATACATAGCGATTGTTGTCTATATAGCCGTCCATAGAGAGCCATCTCTGGCAGAATACTAGGTCAAACTCCACGGCCTGGCGCCTACGCACAAAGTCAACGAGTTTATAGGACAGGTACGCTAGGAGCAGCTAGATAGATTTGTATACTTAATAGACCTAAATTAGTCCTTTAAGTCCTTATTTAAACGTGTGTAAGATCTCTCTGAGTTGCTCCGCGAGCGCACCTTTAAGTATTAAACTACTAATAAGTACCTCTACGTTAATAAGGCTATAATAAAATTTATAAAATAAGTAAGTAAAATTATAATAATTAAAATAAAGCTAACGCTTAAGGAGTATAAAATCTAGTACTTAGCTAATAATAAAGTAATTCTAAACTAATTATTTTATACTAGAGGAGCTAGCTAAGGGCCTATTAACTTACTTATAATTATAAATATAACTTTTATCCTTATAAAGTTAGTCTCTATTACATTTATACTTGCTAAAGACTCTAATAGTAATTACCTATTTCCGCTAAATTACTTTACTATATAGAATAATAATCTTTTTAATTCTATTTTTATATTTAAATATTTAAGATCCTAAGGCGTAGGCTGCGTAGGCACTATCTATATAATAAAAATAATAATAAAAAAAAGGTTTAATAAAAAAACTATTATAAAATTAGTATTAAAATTACTAGCTACGTTATAGCGCGCGCGATTAAAGCTAGTAAAGAAGTATTTTAATTAAAATCTAGTAAAGCTTAAAATATAGTTTATAAATAAGCTAGAGTAAGAAGTAACGTACTAAGTATTATTAAAGAGTAAAGAAGTCCTAGAGGCCGCGTAAAAAGATAATTAAGTTATACTTTTTATAAGTACTATTACTAAATATATATTACTTACCTTAACTTTAGTGCTAAGACCCTACTAAAGCTACTTTAATAATATTTACTACTAGCTCTTTAACTTATATAAAGACTCTATTAACGTAGTAAGCACTCTCTAAATAATAAAAAACTCTTTAAATCTACTTTTAAAAATAACGCCGTTAAGCTACTAGGTATACTAAAAATAATAGATAACTATAATAAGCATAAGAGTAAGGTAGATTAGTTTAATTGAATAAAAAGCTACTATAACGTTTAGCAAGTTAAGAGGCGTATATAAAAGCCTCTATAGTACTTTTTACTAGATCTTACACTTAATAACTACTATAGGCTTTCTACTTACTCCTCCCTAAGCGTGGCTAAATATAGTAGCTATAAGAAGTTTCTTTATTACCTTATATAGTAGCTTTTTAAGCGTAGAGGCTAGCCTATATATAGTTTAAGTAAGCGTAAAAGAGTTTAAGATATTATTATTAATAAAAATAGTACGCCTAAGTTTATTAAGTTTTTTATAAACGCTTAAGCCTGTGTTAATTACTGTAAAGCTAGGTATACTTTTACTATTAGCAGGCTAGCTCGTACGCCTCTAAGTTACGTGTTTAATAATTTACGCTATATTTATAGCCCTTAGCGTCCTCCGTGTATAGGTTTTAGCTACTCTTTTTATTAGCTACTTTTTTATAGGCTAGAAGTTAACTCTAAGTACTAAGAAGAGTATTTCTAATAGTATTAAATAATAAAAATAATTAATACTAAAGTAAGCTTAAGTATAAAGTAGATTAGCTTAAAACCCTTAGAAATAAAGTCTTTATACAAATTTGTATACAAACTGCATTAATCTTAGTGTTCTGCCAAGTCGGAGAGATCCTCTAATTGGCCAACAGGAGGTGGCCCGTGTGAGGGCAATGTTGACGGTGCGGGGGATAGGGACAACGTTGTGGAGAGATATAACGCGTACCGCTGGCGTTCAGATATCCTATGCAAAGTGGCTGGCGCGCGAAAATAATTAAGGTTTTGCCAAGATTTTCCCCGATTTTCGAGCACAACAGATCATGCAAGGAAGTGCGATCGACCTTGCATTACCGTGCCTTGGCAGTCAATGCGCGCTCGCGAAAAAACGCGTCAGCTTTCAACACCCCCTATCTCGGCCATCATGGACGCTATTGACACTGCGCTTGCAGGTATCGAATCGCTAGAACCTGGAGAATCCATCAATTATATAAAAATTGCGAAAAAGTATAGCGTTCTACGATCAACGTTAACGCGTAGGCATAACGTGTTTACGTAGTCGCGCGAAGCTGCAGGCTCTATATATAAAAAAAACTTAGCCCGTAACAGGAGTAGGAGCTTATATAATATATTAATATATTTACTAAAGAAGGCCTTCTACCTATTAAGTAAAATATTTAAAGTTTTATAAGCTTTATAGTAAAAATAAATATTAGTATTTTATAAATTAATTGCTTTGTTATTCGGAATAGCACTAAGCTTATATTAAAATAAATAATTAGAATTAATAGTAATTACTATAAAACTAATTTAGACGTAAAATATAGGCTCCATTTTAAGCTTCTACAGTAGAAAGTTAGCTAATACAGAATTATAATATAGATAAAAAAGGTATCCTACTTAGTATCCTCTCTAGGTCGAGGCGTATTTTCAGCAGGGCTTTGTACGAGCGTAAGGAAGTCAGGCAGGCAATCCAGGATAGCGATCGAGAATAGGTTTTAATCCTAGCCTGTATCTGCACTAATGGGTCAACTCTAGATCTAGCGCTGATCTATTAGGCAGGCCCTAATAGGATATAATTAAGCTGTTAAATCCTTAAAGGGGAAGCTGGTTCCTAAGGGGTAAGGATTAGTTCTCGGGTAGGAGTGTTAGTAATATAGGTAAGGGTGTATTAATAGCTTGCGCGTATTAATAGGGCGTTAGTATTAAAGGTATATATAGCATAATTAAATTAACAAGGGCCTAAGTTAAATCTAAATAATAGATTAATAAATAGGTTAAATATAATAATAAAAGACCACCATTGCGTTCCTATATACATAATTAGTCCTATAAATCCTATAAGTCCTAGGAGTCCCAAAGTCCCATGTGCCAAGATACTTCTGGGACGCCCGATATTTCTAGGACGCGTGACTAAGTCACGTGATTCGTGGCTAAGTCAGGAATCTTGGCTAGTCGTACGGATAAGTGTCCCTGCCCCGCCCCGCGTCATGTTGGGTTTCAACGGATCCTAACATAAGCTAGGTAGAAGAAAATAACCCTAAGTATCACTTAGTCTTTATTACTTTATTAAGCTCTAACTAGACTAGTAACGAGATAGGCCTTGTATAGCTTAAATAAGTATTTAATCACTATATAAAGTCGAAAGCTTATTAAGTATATTAACTTTTTATCTAAAATAGCTATAGATCTTATATTACTATAATTTTTATTAACTACTCTAATTAAAATAGGATTCTACTTACTATCTTTTCTCTTTATTTAATATATACGTTATAGCTATTTAACGTCTACGTTTTTAAGTTTCTCTTAGCTACCTACTTAGCTAAGCTATTAGCCTTCCTTTATAAGAGCTATAGAATAGTACTAATTGCTAAAAGAGACTTCTTTAGCCTATTCTAGAATACCTAGGTTAATTCTATTACTTAGAATCTAGTTCTAAGAGCTTTTAATACTACGGATATCTCTCTACTTAACCTAAAGACTAACGTACTCCACAAGCGAGTGACCGGCACAAGCGAGAGGCTAGAAATGCCAAGACCCTATTAAAATCTATACTTTATATAACAGTACAGAACGTGCATAAATAGTTATAAGAAATTATAGTAGGCCAATTTACTTAAAATTAACTTTACTTCTTTTTTATATATACGTAAATTATATCTAGCCTTGCTATAGCGTATATATCACTATTAAGTTAAATTACCTTTATTAATATACACCCTCTTTTTTACTTTCTTTTTATTACTATATACTATAAAGTCTTTTATAGTTGCTATAAAAACCACTTTCTATTATAATTACTTTTTTTTATATAATTTCTATAGCGTGGCAGCCTTATTAGTAGCTTAAAGATTAGTAATTTACTTTTACGTTAATACTAGCTTATACGCTACTACTGAAACGTGCATGTGTATGTAGCATTTGCTTTGTAGGATAGGAACTGAACTCGTTGTTGACCAGATGCGCACGCAGTATGATGGATAGGTAGGTAGAGCACACACACCATGTAAAGTACTCAGCCATATGCTGAGTACTCTACTAACATGTGTCTCTGCAGGCTTATAGCAGGAATAAGGTTTAGTAGACAATTAACCTCTATTTGACTTCGTGAAGATAGGTAACAAGAATGCAGGAGTAGTGTAGTGTAGAGGATGCCCGCGCCTCAGTCGTTGAGGACTAGCGCTATATATGTCAGGCATTGCTGACAAAGACGATAGAAAAACAGAATCCAGGCTTGCCACCACTGCACACTACTACTATACTTCTTATTTTATTTTTAAAGGCCTTAATTATACTTATGAGGAAACTATTTAGGTGCCTTTGAATCTTCTCCTTTACTAGCGTTAATTATACCTTAAATTCTAAGGTATTACTAGACGTTTATAACTACTACGTGCTATTATATATAGTATAGAATAAAAGCGTACGCAGATAAACATTAAGCTTTAATATTATTATTTTTAAGTTAAAAAGAATAAAACTAGTGCCTTAAAACTTTTTTAAATATTGCTTTAAGTAATTATAGCCTTAAAAGTAGTAATAAAGTAAGGTAAGAACTTAATTTTAAAAATATACATAATATAGTTATATATTAGATCTTTAGCTTAGCGCCTATACGCCTTCTTTAACGACGAAAAACTCCCTATATCTAGTGGCTATAGGAGATCCGACAAATGTAGAGGTATATAGAAAGTAATAATCTTATTATTTTTGTAGTATTACTAGAATTTAAGTAAGTTATAGCTTTTATAGCTACTAATAGTACGCTTTTTTATATACACGTTAAAGTACTTTAGTTACTATAGACTAAGCTTATTTATTATCTAGCTATTCTTAAAGACTGTAAAAATCTAGTCGCGAGGTAGAGCCTTTTCTTAATACTAGATAGAGAGGTGGTGCTTGCCTTAGAAGATAGTAAAAGGTAGAATTATCTAGCCTATCGCATTAACGTCCTAGATAACTATAGTTTATTTTTAAATACTTTACTATATACTTTTTAGCCTATTTTAATACTTAAAGTCTATAATAACTGCTCCTATTAATATTATGCCTATTATAAAGCTAGTTTTATTAAAATTTTAAATATCTTTATCTGAAATACTATACTTAGCTTTAGTATTCTTTACAAGCTAAAACTAGCCTTTCATAACTTTAGGGTCCTTATAGAGGTCTCTTTTATAGTTATACTTTTAATTAAACTTAACTTAGAGCTCTAGCTAGCACTTTATAAAATTTATAATTTAGTTTTAACTAATGGGCTTATAGCGCCACTTAGCTAGTAAAAAATTAATAATTTTTTTATATAAAAATAAGCTAGGGTAGAAATCCTCGCGTTTTTAAGTTAAACATATATTAAATAATTACTTACTCATCTATTAGAAGAAGATTTATAAAATTAAGTATATAACTAGGCTAAAAAGTTACTTTAGCGCGTCTTTATTTAAGTATACCTTTAATAATACTACAAACTACTATAGTGTGTAAAACTAAAAGTAACACGTTTTCTTTAATAGCTTAAAATGTAAGCTATAATTAGGCTTTTTTTTATTTTAATAATTAGTTAGGTAGTGAAGATATCGCGTTATACTGTAAGTAATAGTACTTTTTAATAAGGTCTTAGTATTTCTAGTCACTCGCTTGTGCTGATCACTCACTTGTAGAGTATGTTATACTTAAAAGATTTACTAAAGATAGCTAATCTAATAAAAAAAGCTTAACCTTGGTACTTAATGTATTAAATTAGCAAAAAAAAAGCTTTCTTATAAAATATAATAAATATAAAGGTGACTAGAGAGGCGCGTAAGCTTAGTTAATTAATTTATTTAATTTTTATTTAAAGGCAACTTATTAAATATAAAAATTAAGGCTTAAGGGCAGCGCTAGTAACTAAAAAAGATATTTAAATTAACGTAGAGCTCTGCTTCTTAAGGAGCCTTATAAGTATCGTGGAGATATAGTTTTCTAAACACCTAGTAAGGTGTAGAAGACATAGGAGAATCTACGCTAATAAGAAGCTTAAGAAGAATAATTATAGCTTTAAAAAAGTAAGGTAGCTAAGGTAAGAAAGGCTAGCTAGTAGCTAAAGGCTAAATTACTTTAAAAAAAAAGTATATTACAAGGGCTAAGGCTTGCGTAGCCTAAGTAAAGAAAAAGGTAAATTAGGTAGCTAAGTAAACGTAAAAGTAGTAGGCTCGTAAAGCTTAATAATAATATTAAAATTATTTAAAACTAGCTAAATAGCGTAGTAAAAAAGCCTTTAGGCTAGCTAGAAAAGCTATTTAAAAAAAAAAGCCTGTTACTAAAGCTATAGATACTACTAAAGCCTTAGGTACTATATCGCGACCTTAGTATCCTTAGTCGCGCAGGGGCCGTAATATTAAAACGCTAAGTAGATTTTTATAGCTAATATTAATTATTAAGCTTTATAGAGCTCTCTACTAAAAACATTTTATAATAATAGCTATTATTGCGGATTCTGCAGCTTTAAAAGCTGCCTAAGTTTTTGGTGTTGGAGCGCGCATTGACTGATGGCGCGCATTGACTGCTAAGGCACGGTACCGATTCTTGGCAGTGCGTGCACGCCATCACTGCGTGCACGCGCAACACCAAAATCTGGCCCCGTAATATGAGGCTATAGAGACGCCCACAAAGTCAATTATCGCGAGATTTTATGGTGTTAAGATCGCTAAGGCCTATAAATAATATCTATCTACTTAGATTATTAATATCTACTTAGTATTCTAATTAGGCAGCCCTTGCGCGTTAATAGTGTTAATACTAATAATGCTACCCTATCTAGATTTACACCTCTACTAAGGGCCTGCGCGGGCCTAATAACCTATTTTTATAGTATTAAGGGTTTTTTAGGAGCTAATTAAGTAATCTTAATTAATTATTAGTATTATTTTTAGGTCCTATAGGCCTCTTAATTAAGATATTTTTATAAAGCTATATTAGCCTTTTACTACGCACGCGCCTTTTTATTAGCTATATAAGTAATACGCTTTTTATAAAGTAATTAGGCCTTAAGCTATTAATTAGCCCTATAGGCCTCTATTTAATTAGCTTTTTAACGCTATTTCTACTCCTTATTTTAATTAAGTTAGTATTAATAATTATAGACCCTCTATACGCTGCAAGATAACTAAAATATTACTTTACTATAATAGCTATTACTCTAATTAAAGGGTAAAAGCCTACCTTTCTTAAAGCAGTGTTTTTTAGTTACTAAGGCTTTTTATAGGTGCTTATTCTTATCCTCTAGGAGTAGTTTTTAAATAGTAATATAGTATATAGTTTAGCTTAGTTACTTAGCCTAACTATTACCTCCTACGTTAATAATAGCTTTTAGAAGTTAATTAATTTTCCGCTAATCTAACGCGCTAATGGCTAACGTATTACTATTAAGTATTTCTTAATTAGTTAATATTAATTAATTAAACCTATTAAAGATTCTTGCTAAATTAAGTAGTAATATACTAGTAGCTTTAAAGGCGCTAAATATTAATTAGGACCTTATTATATTACTTTACGCCTACTAAAATAGTAGATAGAAGCCTCTTATAGTAATAAAAAGTAGGCCCTAGCTAGCATAGATAAATGCTATAAGCTTATTTAAATACGCTATTAATAGAGGCTTAAATATAAATACGTTAAGAGGCTACAGCGTATAGATTATATAAAGTAAATAAATAGCTAAAAGGATCTTATTATAGTTATAGTAATTAATAAAGTCTATAGTAAGGTAAGATTTATAGCTATTAATAATTAATAATCAATATTTTTTAGAGTTTTATTTTATTAGGCAATTAAATACCTGCTCTAGCTATACTAGCCTAATCTAATTATTACTTTAACTAGACTTAGATAAGGTAATAAAGATATAATTATAATTAGGATCTATATCTTTTATCCACGTCGATTATATGTTGCTAGAGATAGACCAATAGATAAGGGCTAGGTCTAGGGCAGTCCCATCCGCGCAGATACAGGCGATCAGTGATATCCAATCACGGTTACCATCCTGGATAGCCTGCCTCACAGCGTGGGCCTCCCATAGAGGCCGATCGAAGATCCTCTTTGACCTGGAGGTGATACCAATCATGAAGCCTTTCTCATCCATATTGTACGTATCCCGGGCCTCGATCAGATACTGGGCGATTTTATCACGTAGAAGGCCAAAGTAGAGCTTATATTTGTATAGGGAATTAGCTGCGTGGCGATTATAATTAATGCTAGTAGTCTATTAAGATATTAAGGATTCCTTGTTGCGTACAGTAAATTAATTAACCTAGGCAATAGAGACCTCTCTATAGACTATTATAGAGGTAAAGTTTTAGATTATCTAGCGTGTAGGTGGCAGGCCGCGTTTAGTAAGTATTTTAATATATTATAGGAGCTCTACCTCCTGCTTATAGCTAAGGTTACGTTATTATTTTTAGGCATTTATATATAAGCGCGTAATGCCTTAGTACTTTTAAAATAAAATAGACTAATTAATACTAATTAAATTTATATATTTCTAGTATACAAGTTCTTCTTTTAGTTTATATAATTTAATTGCTGTAAGCGTGGCGTTAATTAGATCTATATTAGTGGAGATGCAAGGGGTTGATGATTTGGTGTTGCAGGGCCGCGCGTGCACGCAGTGATGGCGTGCACGCACTGCCAAGAATCGGTACATGGGTGTGGCGGTTTACGGAGAGCTGCTCTTGCTGCTGTTCGGTCGTAGTTCGCAGTGTGTGCGGCCATGCAGGATAGCGCTCACTGTGCTTCAAACAAACCTGCATTTTCTCTCTTCAGCCACGTGTTGTACAATGCGGTAGTCTAGATACAGCAGCCGTTTCGAGGGTAATACATACCAATCTCATACTAGCGGCGACATTCGCCACCAATGCGAGTAACCATGGTACGAGTAGCCTGAGGAAGCTGCAAGCTGCAAGGACTAGCACTGCGAGACGTCATTCGTTGTTGCCCTCGCAGCTTCCCATCGTGAGAGAGTCATGGGTGCTACTACATATACAAGCTGTCACTTCTCTTTGTTTCCCTTGTCAATCCTACCTATATAAACATTTGCAAAACAGACCGCCCACCTACGTCCGATCCTCTTCTTCCTCGACCTACAGTCGTGTCGACCGGCCTGAACTACAAAAAGCAGCATCGCTAGAATTGTGCTCTTGCAGCTCACGCCATGAAGTCAACGTTCGTCCTCGCCGCCTTTGCGAGCGGTGCCCTCGCGCAGATATACAACCAGAGCTCCGTCCCCTTCCGCCTCTTCTTAAAGTCTGACAACGAGACTTTAAACGGCCAATGTACGAGCCTTCCTCATCTACTTACCTCTCAGTCGTTCCATGATTTAACACGTAATAGCCCTGGGTGCCTGCCATCAAGGCGCCGCTATCGAAGGGCTCTGCCCCTCTGGCCACACCCGTGAGGACGGAGCCGAAGACTACAACACCTTCTACCAACAAACCGCCCTCGAGCCCGTATACAACCTTCCCGACAATGACACCTATGGCCCGTTAGTCTGGAACTTAACCGTGAACGGCGGCGAAATCGTCCCCTCATACATGACAATGGACCCCTACATTGACTCCAACATCGTCAACCCGACGTTCGGCCCCGGAAACTCGTCTTTCACTTCTGTCGCTTTCACCGCGGGAGGCTGCATGTACAACCCAGTGTGGTTAGACGACACCGTCAGCCCGCCGGTTTTCCTGGACGAGGCGAAGAAGGTGGAGAACTGGTACACATGTCTGACGAGGACCAACTATCTCTATGTGACGCTGAGCTGGAAGATCGGCCTCACTGGTGAGCCGCAGAATCCGAGCTGTGAGAGGGCGCTGGTTATTCGGGAGTTTGTTGAGTAGGTGGGGTTGGTGGGTTTGGTGCTGTAGGGGTTTGAGCGCTGCTACTATGCCTGATGGATGGGGATTGTACGTTTTGACCTGCATGAATTAGCTTAATGTCTATTATCATTATCACTATTCATGGGGGAACTAGGTTGATGTGAACCATTTGCGCTGCTGCCACACGGAAGAGGCTCCCTGTAACTTCCACAGAAACCTGAGCCAACGCAATCCGTTACTCATATTAGAACCAACTGAGACTAGATATAGACAGTCGAGTAATTTTACTTCGGCCGAGGGTTCGTTAGCCTTGCTGGCTGTTTAGATGGTGAAGCTAGACGGCGTAGCATAAGCCCGCACCGTATGAGGCACAGTATAAGAAACACAACTATCTTAGGCCGTACCTCAGCAATTCCAATGCACTCCTCTACGTGTGATATCCGTCTACATCAAATGCAAAATATGGTCGAACACTCCAACTTCTTTAACAACGAGGCAAATCTTATGACAGCTAATTTTCATCTGCGTTGCTAACGTACACAACCAGTTCGTTGAGGGCTTTTCATCCGCAACCTACGAGGTTTTCAATCCCGCCACTGATGAGTCCGTTGGCAAGATAAACTGCGCGCGTGAAGCCGATGTAGATGTTGTGGTCGCAGCGGCTCGCGCAGCTTTCGAGCCATGGAGGTACATCTGCAATGACACATGCACCTTATATTCCCTTGTCACTAATGAGGCTCTGAAGCTCCATGCCTACTGCTAAGTGAGCAGCTTTGATACACAAGTTTGCAGACCTCATGGAGGCCAACAGCCACGAACTCGCTCAAGCAGAAAGGAAAGCTATGGGCTAGCCCGCTGCAGCCACGGCCGCAGGCGTTACCCCCTGGTCGGCCTAGGTGTTCAGGTATTACCGTGTCTCGGCAGTCAGTGCGCAACATCACTCAATGCGCAACCCCGCGTGATAGCGCACCTACTTTAACGCGCCACAACTCCACTAATATAGATCTAATTAACGCCGCGATAGCAGCAATTAAATTATAAAAACTAAAATAATTTTTATTATATAATAAAATTATAAAATAATTTAGCGTTATACGTTCTATATTAATACATAGGTACTAACGCATCACGCAAGCGCGTGTAATTATAAATATTTTACGCTATATACTTAGCCTATAATAAGAAAAGTAGCTCCTATAGTATATTAAATGCCTTACTAAACGTGGCCTTCCTTTTATATAGTAAATAATACAGAACTTTGCGTCCTGTATTACTTAAAAGGATATAAGTATATTTTAGGTTAATCGCCTTATTAAGCGTAACAGCGACGCCTTAATATTACGCTAAATAATTAGAATTAATAGTAATTACTATAATACTAATTTAGAGGTAAAATATAAGCTTTACTTTAAGCTTTTATATAATAAAATCGCGAAGTATAGCACAGAGCCTTATTACTACTATAATATAGATAAGAAAGGCTTCCTCCTTAGTATTACTAGCTACTTAAAAAGGATCTTTTACAGGCCTCTATATAAGAGTCGCTAAGTAAGGTAATCTATATAAAATAGTAATTATAAATAGACTTTAATTATTGCATATATATACGCTGACAGATCTACTATTAATCTATTACTAATCTATTAATCTAACGCTGGGAGCCTATAATTAAGCTAGGTAAAGGAAATTAATTCTTAATACTATAAAGTCTTTATTACCTTATCTTCCTTTAGCTAGTTAAACAACGAGATAGGCCTTTAATAGCTTTAATAAGTGTTTAATTATTATATAAGAGAGAAAGCTAAAAAGGCTTAATAAGTATACTAACTTTTAATTCTTAATAGCTATAGGTCTTACGTTACTATAGATTTTATTAACTATTATAACTAAAATAGGATCCTTTTAACTATATTTCTTTCTTATTTAACGCATACGTTGTAGCCTTTTACCGTATATATATTTAAGTCTCTCTTAGCTACCTACTTTAACAAGCTTAACGTCTATTTATATAAAAGCTAAAAACTATTAACAGTTACTATAAAAGACTTTTTTATACTCTTCTAGAGGGCCTAGACTATATTAATTACGCTATAATTAATTACTAAAGCTTTTAAGTATATAAGTATCTCGCTACTAGATCCTACACCTATCCTTAAGTAATTTAATAAGGAGCCCGTTTTAAAACTAAAATTATAAAAGAGCTTTATATTAGTACTTAGCGTATTAAATTGTTGTAAAATAAAATAACTATTACGATTTACTATTAAAAATATTATAACTAAGAAGTCACGCAAGCTTAGCTAGATAATATACTTAATTTTTATATAAAAGTAACTCTTAAAGCACGAGAATAAGGGCCTTTAAAAGGCTCTAAGGAATAAAAAATAGCGTTAAATAAAAAGTAAGACTCTACCCTTAGAGCAACCCAAGGAATAGCATAAAAGAGTTATTTTCTAATTACCTACTTAAGTATAGAGAGCGCACGATTTTCTTAGTTAATAAAAAGCTAAAAAGATATAATTATAACTCTAAAAAAGTTAGTAATAAGAGATATAAAGAGCTAATAAATAGCTTAAAGCTTATTTACTTTAGGAAAGGCATGTTACGCAGGTAGTAATTAAAAATATACGCGCTAAGGAGAGAGCTAATTAGGCTACTAAGTAACGCCTTTATTAACAGGCTTATAAGACTTAATAATAACTTTAAGAATATCTTAAAATTACTAAAAAGGGAAGTTAGAGAGCCTTAAAAGCTACTTATAAAATTATAAAGAGAAAAAAATCTACGGTAGTACCTATACGCGTTAATATAGTAGTATTTACGCTATTAATACTATTACTACGTAGTAGCTATCTAGTTAGAATACTAAGTAAATATTTATAATCTAAGTTACTAGTAATTATCTATAGACCTAGGAAACCTTTTTACTAAAAAATCTTATAATAATAGCTTTTATGTAGAGCTTTATAGCCTTATATTATTAACGTCGCGATCATGTTAGGGTTGCGCATTGAGTGATGTTGCGCACTGACTGCCGAGACACGGTACGCGGGGTGGGCGGATAAAATCGAAGGCCAGACTTTTCCTTTGGGGGACGACTGGTTGGACATCGTCTAGTATGGGCCGATAGGAGTATGCGGCGGCATTGGGGTTTGGAACGTGACGCTATCGTGAGTCTGCGCGGGAGTACCCTAGATACCGTGCCGAGACAGTCAGTGCGCAGAGACAGTCAATGCGCGCCCCAACATGATCGTGCCGCCAGCAACTTAAGGCTGTAGAGCTCTACATAAAAGCTATTATCGCGAGATTTTTTGGAGTTAAGGTTATATAGGGCTATAAATAATCTCTATATAATTAAATTATAGATATCTACTTAGTATTCTAACTAGATAGCTACTACGTAATAATAGCGTTAATAGCATAAATACTATTATATTAAAGCTTATAGGTGCTAGCGTAGATTTTTTCTTCTTTATAACTTTACTAATTAATTTTAAGACTCTCTAGCTTCCCTTTTAGGTAAATTTAAGCTATTTTAAGATTACTATTAAGCCTTATAAGCCTATTAATAAAGATATTACTTAATAGCTAGATTAGCTCTCTTCTTAGCGCGTATATTTTTAATTACTACCTACGTAATACGCTTTTATTATAGTAAATAAGCGTTAAGTTATCTACTAGCTAAATAGATCTTTTATTATTAAGCTTTTTAGAGCTATAGCTTTTTATTTATACTTTTTTTTTTGCTAAGAAAATCGCGCACTTTTTATACTTAAATAGGTAATTAGAAAATAGCTCCTCTATACTACTCCTTAAGTTACTTTAAGGGTAGAGTCTTGTCTTTTATTTAACGCTATTTCTAGTTTATAAGAGCTTCTTAAAGGCCCTTTACCTTATACTTTAAAAGTTACTTTTATATAAAAATTAAGTATATTATCTAGCTAAGCTTGCGCGACTCCTTAGTTGTAATATTTTTAATAATAAAGTATAATAGTTATTCTATTTTACGCTAATTTAATATACTAAGTACTAATATAGAGCTTTCTTATAATTTAACTTCTAAAAAGGGCTCCCTAATAAATTACTTAAGAATAGGTATAGGATCTAGTGGCAAGATACCTATATACTTAAAGGCCTTAATAATTAATTATAGTGTAACTAACGTAGTTTATGCCTTTTAGAAAAGTATAAAGAAGTCTCTTTTAATAACTATTAATAGTCTTTAGCTTCTATAGAGATAGGCGTTAAGCTTGTTAGAGTAAGTAATTAAGAGAGATTTAAAAATATATACGTTAAAAGGCCATAACGTATGCGTAGAATAAAGGGGAAATATAATTAAAAGGATCCTAATCTAGTTAAAATAATTAATAAAATCTATAGTAACGTAAGATCTATAGCTATTAAGAATTAGAAGTTAGTACGCTTATTAATTCTTTTTAGCTTTCTCTCTTATACAGTAATTAAATACTTATTAAAGCTATTAAAGGCCTATCTTGTTATTTTACTAGCTAGAGGGAGATAAGGTAATAAAGACTATATAGTATTAAGAATTAATTTTTTTTACTTAGCTTAATTATAGGCTCTTAGCGTTAGATTAATAAATTAGTAATAAATTAATAATAAATCTATTAGCGTATATATATGCGATAAGTAAAATCTACTTCTAACTACTATCTTATATAGCCTGCCTAACTTAGCGACTCTTATATAGAGGCCTATTAAAGATCCTTTTTAATTAACTAGTAATAGTAAGGAGGAAGCCTTTCTTATCTATATTATATATATACTAAGGCTCTACGCTATACTTTATAATCTTTTTATAAAAAAGCTTAAAATAGAGCTTATATCTTTTCTCTAAATTAGCGTTATAGTAATTACTATTAAGCCTAATTATTTATTATAAAATTAAGGAGTTGCAGTAGCGCCTAATAAAATAATTAACCTATTATATAGAGATATCTTTTTTTAGTAATAATTAATGCAAAGTTCTGTATTATTTAACGTATAGGAGGTAGACCTCTCTTAGTAAGATGCTATATATACTATAAGAGCTCCTTCTCTTGTTAATAGTTAAGGTTTTAGTAATTCTTACTAGCGAGTGTGCGCGTCTACGTGACGCGTTAGTGCCTGCGCGTTAACATAGAGCGTACAATACTAAATTTTTTCGCAATTTCTATATACGTAAAATTTTTTCCTAGTTCTAGCGATTTAATAGCTGCAATCACAGCGTTAATTAGATCTATATTTATAGAGTTGCGTCGCGTTAAAGTTAAGGGGTCGCATTATTAGGGCGCGCATTGACTGTCTCTGCGCACTGACTGTCTCGGCACGGTATGATTCTGAGAGTTGCTGACTTGATACAAGGGCCATGTCATGGAAAGTAGGTCCTGCGCTCGCTGCAGGCAACACAGTCGTGTACAAGACGTCGGAGAAGTCGCCGTTTAGTATGCTCCTGATTGCGCGGCTCGTTAAAGAGACTGGGTTCCCTCCGGGCGGCTTCAACATCGTGTCTGGAGACGGTACGACCGGTTCCATAATGAAAATTTATTAATAGCTTGCGCGTATTAATAGGATTATTAGTATTAAAAGTAATATATAGTTATAAATAAATTAACTAGAGCTAGAGTACAATCTAAATAATAGATTAATAACTTAGGTTAAATATAAAGATAGAAGGTCCATTATTAATATTCCTATATATAAGTCCTGTCCTATAGATCTTAGAGTTCTATTTGTCCTAAGGTCCTATGTGCTAAGATACTTCTAGGATTCTTAATATTTCTAGGACGCGTGACTTGTCGCGTGACTTATAGCTAAGTTAGGAGTTCTTGGCTTAGGCGTATAGATAAGTGCCGATACCCCGTTCCGCGTTATGTTAGATCTTAATAGATCTTAATAGATCTTAATAATAATTAACTTACTACTCAAGTAAAGGTATATAAAGTAAAGTTAAAAAAATTTATAGGGTATATAATAAGGCGCGCGTATATAAATAACACCTTAGAGTTATAGTAAGTTAGTTAAGTTAATATATAAATAAGGATATAGATATAGATCTTACTAAAAATATAAAGTAAAGTATACTAAAAAGGAAGCTTTTACGCTAAAAAGCTATTAAGGTCTTTTAAAGAAAACTTATTAAATAAGACTTTTTAAGTAACGCGCTAGTCTAGCATTTTATTTTAAACTAAAAAATAATTATAGTAGTAACTATATAGTACATATGCCTTACTATTACGTTCTTTATTATATAGCTAAGTATTATCGTACCGCGTATCTATGGTTTAGGGCACTCTGTGCCATTTTAGCCTATTAGAGACTACTATACGTCCTTAGGGCAAGATCGGATATAGAAGGGGGATAATATTACACTATAGATATATATAACTAACTAAGGGCCTAACTTAGCAGGATTAGGTAACTCTAAATATATAGCTAACGCTATCTGTCCGATTACATGGTCCTTTGCATCTGCAAGGAGGCTGGCGCACTTACGCCCGTACATTCCGCCCTTGCATTCCGCCCTCGCTCAACGCGCAAGGAATGACGCAAGGAATAAAGCAAGGAATAAAGCAAGGATGAAGTAAGGAATAAAGCAAGGGATATCTAGGCAGGCAACCCAAAGATAAAAGGCAAAGTCCCAGACCTCTTAGAGACAAGCACACACAATTCATACCTCAATTCATCTCAATCAATTATCATCTTTTCATCTTATCAGATTACCCTTCCAATCTGACACTATCTAAGTAAAGGCTTAGTAGCAATTTGCTTTTTCTTTTATTTACCAAATACGACCCCTTTAGTCTCTATCTTGCCACTACACTACCTGCTCAACCTGTCCTCTTACAGCGTAGCTAAGACTTAATTAGCTTAATTATATAAATTTACTATAACGTGGTTCACCACCGAGCGGGCCAACCCCACCAAGCGGGCCAACTTTGCTAAATGCAGCCTACCTCTAGCTTATACTATAATGCCATTACAACATAACGCGTAACAACCTTATACTAAAAGCGCACTATAGCTTGCTATTTAAGCTATAATTAAAGATTATAATAAGAGCAAAAGACGCGTTATTATAGCTTTTAGCGTGCCTTAAATAATAGTATAATAATAATGCTAAGGAGCCCTCTCTCGACGTGATTAAGAGCCTAACTTAAAGAAGCTAACTAAGCTAGAGGAGGAGACTCTAGTCCGACGTATACTTAAGCTTAACTAGCGAGGAATAGGTGAAATAAGGGATATAGTCTAAGATATAGCTAATAATCTACTTACTAAGCGCGGTAGATAGCCTATTAGTAAATACTAGATAGACAGGCTTAAGACGCGTACGCTAGAAATTAAGCTTTAAAAAAGCTATCTATATAATTATTAGTAAGCCCTAAATAAAGATTTATATATTATAACGCCCTAGTTCGAGCTAGTTACTAATACTAAGGCTAAGTACAGTATCGCTGATAACGACACGTATAACTTCGACAAGACAGGCTTTATAATAGGGGTAATACAGGGTTAGATAGTCTTTACAGGCTCTAAGAAGCAAAGCAACCTAAAGAAGATTTAACTTAGTAACTATAGGTAGGTTACTAATATCTAGGGTGTTAGCGCTAAAGGCTAGGCTCTGCTACCCTTTCTTATTTTCCTTAGTAAGGTTCTAATTACGTCCTAGTTCTATAATCTACCCTAAGACTAGGTTATTAAAGTTAGTCTTAATAGCTAGACGTTAAACAAGCTTAGTCTTGCCTAGCTAAGGTACTTTAATACTTATACTAAGGCGCATAGTTTAGGTGCACACTAGCTACTAATTATAAATAGTTATAAGAGCCACTGCTTACACGAATTTTATAAATACTGTAAGGAATAGAAGATTATTATTCTCTGTATACCTTTACACTTATTACACCTCTTGCAGCCACTTAATGTGGGTTATTTTTCGCCTTTAAAGCGGGCGTATAGTAATAAGATTAGTAGCTTAGCACGGTACGGCACTAAGTAGATTAAGAAGGAGGTCTTTTTACTAGCCTTTAAAGTAGCTTTTAAAAAAGTAATAATAAAGGCGAACATCTGCGCAGGCTTTAAAGGCGTTAGATTAGTCCTACATAACCTAGAGGCAGTGTTATTAAGACTTAATATAGTTCTTCGTACGCCAACTCTACCTAACGTAGAGGACACCCTATAGGAATTAAAAATACTAAGTAACCTCCGCGAGATAGAGGCTTAGTTAACGCTAGTTCGTAAGCGTATATAAAAGTATAAAGATTTACTAGTTTCTCCGCTTCTTAAAGCTATTAAGTAGCTTAACAAAAGTGTTGCATTAATAGGGCACGAAATAGTGTTAATATAATAAGAAATAGCAGGGCTTCGCAAGATAGTAAAGATAGTAATAAAAGTAAAAAGTTAAAAGAGGAAGTATATTTAGGCAGCTAAGATACTTATAGTAAGAAAGGTAGTTAATTTAATAGCTAAAAAGGATAGTAGTGGGCAAAAGGAGGGTGAAGAGTCTGTAAAGAGGGTGCGTGGGCAGAGGCGCTACGGACGTTACGGCGAAGCTGGCCACAACGCTCGCACCTGCGCAGTAGAAATTATAGATGCATCTAATAGCAATAAGTCTAAATAGTATTTTTATATTCTACGAATTATAGTAAATTATAGTAGTGTTGTAGGAGGCGCTTCGCAATAGACTGACTTTTAAAAAGTGGCCCGCTCGGTGGGGTTGGCCCGCTTGGTGGTGAACCACGTTATTAAGTACCTTAAAAATAATTACTATAACTATAATAACAATAGCTCTTAAAATCTATGTGTAGTTAATAGTAATTGTAAGTAGCGTTACTAAGATACCGCGTGTTTTGTGCAGGTGTCACTCTTTGGGGGGGTGGGCGGCAACCCTATGTGGGCGGCGGCTATATGCGCTAGCTTATATATACATAGCCGAAGCCTCCACCATCCCATCTACACAGCATGCACGTTACCTGCAACATATCGTTAAAACACACGTACGCACGGTGCCAAAGATCCCACAATATAACGCCCCAGATTCACGGATAGCCCTGCGCCTACAACCCATGGTATCGTCTCCCTAAAGCAGTAATCGGTACATCGTTCCGAGATGTCCCCATCAACGCCACGAAAATGCAGAACGCTCCATCACACTTCTACTGCACCATGTCGATATCACCGTCGACATCTTGTACTTCGCCCCACAATCCCGGAGGCAGTTTCTCACGGATTGCGTCGAAGGCGATCTGACAATTACGCGCATCCTCAAGCAGACCATTGCGCTGAAAAGTGTCGATGCAAACACCCCAAGCGACTGCGCGCCAAAGTGGAGGGCCCTGACTGCTAACATTTCTTGCGGCTCGAGCGCACTTGACAGGCTGGTCGCCGACTTGGTTCGCGAAGAACTTGCTAGCCATATAGTTAAGGCACATTGAGACGAATTGCGCGTTGCCCAACCGTTGTGCTCTATTGGTAGTCGTGTGTATCTGTGTCTTGTGCCCCTTGATCGACTCTTCCTGTGTCACTGCTTGAATGATGCGGAAAGCGCAATCGATGTACTGATTTGGGTGGTTGACGCACAGAGGTTGGAGCTGCGCGAACAAGACTTGGGACAGATAGTGTTGAGGATGGGCAGGATCACGAATGATGAGCATTCTGTTCAGTGCTGCTAGAATAGCAATGTCCGTGCCGAAGTTAGTTCCAGCATCTGCATTAGGGAGGTTAAATTCGGAGCCAGAGTAGGTGGTCAGAGCTGAATCGATCAAGCCGTTGCTTTGGTCAATCATGCTGGAAAGATAGGAAAGGGCACGAGCGTATGGCTCCAAGCCTTTGAAGGGCAGCTCAGATGTGCGCTCCCGAAGCATGGTGACGGCAAGCTTCGCCGTTGATTTATCCTCGTGATAGCAAGCGGAGATACCGAGCGCATACTTGATATGCCAGTCGAGAGTCTTGATCCAGTTCCTGTGTGCCAAAGACTTTGGCACTGACATAGGAAACGGAGAGGAACGTCGCAAGGCATCTGCAAAATATGCCGTTAGTAACAGCGTCATCCGAATACCAAAGATTTACGTACTTTGGGTGAGAGTATGCCCTTCTTGTAGGTACTTCGTACCCTTGTCCTTCGTCACGGCTACCAAACCACTCAGATAGTATGCTAACATACCAAAGTCGTTCTGTGGTAGCCATGCAAAGACCAACTCGTCGCGGCCATCTTCGCCTTTGCGAAAGACACCGCCAGTATTGAAAGTCAGAACAGCGTTCGAGCTTCTTTCGATCAGGACAGAGAAGGTCCCATTATCAGGCTTGACGTTTTGATCTACCTTGCTCTGCAGAGCTGTGAGCTTCTCCTGGCTAGGTTGTCCCTGCTGAATACTGCACGCAACGTCGATGAAGTCGATTAAAATGGAAATGGAGCCCAGTTGTTTGGCAGACAACTCTAGTTGGAGACTTCGTGCTTGGGCAATAGCACGTTGAGCCTGTTCCAGACGATCCGCTGCGCTTGACCTCAAGAGTATCATTGCCTCCAAGGCGTAGCAGGTTGCGTATATCGCCCTGTCACCTTGGCGCTCGGCATGACTTGATATCGCGTGCAACTGTTGAAGTGCTGAAGTCGTTTCCGGCCGCCCAGGGACCTGTAGCGCCAAAGAGACCTTCAGAAAGCGGAAGGCATACACCCAAACAATGTGTTTGAACGCCTCCGTATCCTTGATTGGCTGATCCAACAACTTGAGGGCTGCACGATGATTGCTCTTGAACTGATACCGAGCTTGGAGATGCAGCATGGCATACTTGAGGTCGTGCAAGCGACTCCGGTTGCAGAGCGTGATCTGAACTTGTTAGCCAAGCCCACTCCTATCGGTATATTAGACCTACCCCTTTAGCCAGGGTCTCTTCTATGTCCTGAGTATTGTCGGTCTCTTCGATAAGCAGACTCGCGTACCGCAGCCTGAGCACTGCCTCGTCCCGCGGCGTTTGGTTGTACTTCTTCAAGACAGTTTCCATGCACCCCATCGCAGTGGCCATGAGCTTGTAGTATTGATCCAAATCAGCGGGTTTGAGTGTCAGAGACGCAACAGATCCTAAGCTACGCGCAGCGGCAATGTATTCGTCTGCTGCGGATAATATGAGGACCATAAGGTCGGCTGGAAGCGGTCGGGCGGGTGCATGCTGTGGTCTCGTAGGTGTCTGTAACTGAGTAGATGGTGGCTTCTTGATGACGACCTGCGGGTGGGAACGCACTTGGGAGGAGGTTTGTGAAATCGACGGGCTCTGTGACTGACCGGCCGGTGTGCGCACATGAGCTGGCGTTCCCTGTGGTTGCAGTGGCGCCCGGTGCTGGTTCTGGTTCTGTATAGAAGTATTGAAGGTTCGCTGCTGTGACTTCGGCGTATTCTCCTGGAACGTCTGGGGTCTTTGCGCTGGTTTTGAGGGCGTTTGTGCTGGTGGCTGCCCTCGGTGACCAATAGTTGACCCGCTGATTGCGCGTTGGACAGGTCGCTGGGTTCCTTGAGCTGGCACCTGCCCTTGTGAGACCTGCGGACGCTGTATCTGAGGCATCGTGTTCGCGCTTCGCTGGGGCACGAGGACTTGCGGATGCGTGAATCGTTGTTGCGGTGCGCTGTGCGGGGGCGACTGCTGGCTTGGGCGAGGTGGGATGACCACTCTTGGGTGCGCTTGCCCTGGCTGCGAGGAAGGAAAGACCGGTTGCATCAGCGGCGGTTGCGTCCCATACGGCATGTCGTAACCGTTTGGCGTGTAGCCATTTGGCTGTGAGGAAGGCGCATACTGCTCGTTCGGATAGCCCTGGCGGGCTTGGGTCGGCCAGTTGTAACGCGGGTCCATTGTAGCCCGTCTCTTCAAGTTGACATCTGCTTAGGGTGGTTACTATGACTTTAGCATCGTTGCGGTCGCGACTTTCGTTTCAGGCGTCGAGGGCAGTCGCGATTCGCGATGCGCTCGAGGCAGGCAGGTGGACGCGGCGCGACTGCCGCCGTTTGGCGCGCGTCTAGGTAGCCAATCGTCCCAGAAATGGCGAACCGAGGTGGACTCCATGTACGTCCGTTAGTCTTCGACTTCCTCGTGAATATTACTTTCAATTCTCTAAAACCCACTCCTGGGATTGGTGGTGTTTCTTGCGGGCTCATCATTTAGCCTTCATTGCACTCGTTTCCCGCAGCCGTCGCGCCTCTATCAAACGGAAAACCACGAGGCGCTACCAGCCAAGCAGAGTTTAGTGGGAATTTTTATCTTTGCAAACAGCACGTTGAACTTTCGAAATTTGCTCCGGAATATACGGGTAACCAAAACTGTCACAATGTCTTTCCTCTCTGGCCACGCTTCAACCACGTACACCCACCATCCAACGCCAATATCTCTCCCTACCAAATCCGGATCCAGGATCTCCTTCGCAGACCTCATCAAGGAAGCCACTCCGCCATGTCGTCTGAACCCCCTCCTTTTCAACGGCCACCTCCAAACCATGTGGACCGCCGTAAAAGACGACGGGCCGCCCGTGTACTACAAGCGCCGGATCTACGAGTCCACGCATTCCGTCTACCCAGGACAATTCACCGTGGACTTTGTCGTACCAAAAGAGGAGGGACTGAAGAGCACGACCGACGAAAGCCTTCCCGAAAGAACGATATTCTATTCTGAAAAGGAGTGGGAATCCGTAGGCAGTGATGATGACAGGTCGATGTTAGTGTGCCTCCACGGACTGTCTGGTGGCTCACACGAAGTCTATCTCCGCCAATGCGTAGCCCCGGTCACAGCTGCAGGCTGGGAATCCTGCGTAGTCAACGGGCGCGGATGCGCCTTGTCCAAGATCACCACCCCGCGGCTGTTTAACGCTCGTGCGACGTGGGATGTCCGCCAGGCTATCGCACACCTTCGCGGGCTCTTCCCAAACCGGCCTTTATACGCTATTGGATTCTCCCTCGGCGCAAATATCTTGACGAACTACGTGGCAGAAGAGGGCGACAGATGCGTGCTCAAAGCTGCAGTGGCGTGTTCAAATCCGTGGAACCTTGAGATCTGCAATCTGGCGCTGCAGAGGAGCTGGCTGGGGATGGAGGTATACAGCAAGGTCATGGGAGGCAACCTGATGAAGTTGTATGAAAAGCATCGCGAAGACTTGGTCAATGGTGAAGGTTTAGACGAGGAGAGAATCAGAAAGTGCAAGTATTTGCATGAATTCGATAGAGCGGTTCAGGCACCGACTTGGGGATACCCAACCGAAGGCGCGTATTATCGCGACGCACAGTCGGTTGATGCGGTTATTGCTATCAAGATACCCTTCCTTGCTATCAATGCGGAAGACGACCCTGTAAGCCCTCCTTTCCCATGCGGTTCGGTGAAGCTGCCATACTGACTTAAAACAAGATATCCAGCGTCGAAGCGTTGCCCTATGAAGAGTTCAAGCAGAACCCTTACACCGTGCTTTGCTGCACCAATTGGGGAGGTCATCTGAGCTGGTTTCAATTTGGTGGAAAGAGATGGTTTGCGGGTGCAGTGACAGCCTTCTTGATGAAGATGCACAATGAGATAGACGTGAATGCTTTGCCGGCGGGTAACAAGGCTGATGAGAACGGCGAGGTGCCGATGAAGAAGTATCCGGTTTTTGATCCGTGTAATCGAAGACTGATCTGTCCGCCGAAATGATGAGACGGAGGTGCGCATTGCTGGGTATCATAGATTCGTGTACATAGACATAGACTTGGTCCGACATTTCCGGACGGTGAAGGTCGCCAAAACCAGCAACGGAGGCCGTGACGTCGTGCCGTGTGAGGCTGTCCATCCTCGAGACCTTCAACCAAACGAGACCCTCTTCTTCTTTCCCTTGGCCGCCTTCTTTGGTGCCTCAGCATCCACATCGTCAACCATTGCCACCATTGCCGGATCGGAGTGCCTGCTTTTATTCTTGCTCTTCTTGAACCCTTTCTTCGTTTCTTCAAACTTGCTCGCCTTCTCCTCGGCCCTAGCCTCCATCTCCTTCCTCTTCGCCTCCCGCACCTCCTCCAGCTGTCTAGAGCGCATGATCCTGCTCTCCACATCCTTATCCTTCTCCGCATTCACCACACTCATGATCGCCATCATGCTCGCCGGGTCGTCCACGAACGTCTTGCCCTTCTTCTGGCCCTTCGGCTTCGCGATGCCGGCAGGAATGATGCCATTCAGTTTTGGTATATCGAGTTCTGACTCCTTATAGACACGCTTCTTGCGCTTGTGTGAAGGTAGTTGAGACTTCGATTTCTGGGCGCCGCCAGGCTTTGCGAGGGCGAGAGATTTTTGCTTGCGCTTCGAGATTCCTTCGGGCGTGCTGCCTTTAGGTTTTGCAGCGTTCTTGGACGAGCCGCCAGATTTCGAACCGCCAGACTTGCCGCCCTTGGTGGGTTTGCCTTTCATGGATTTTGTGGACGCCATTGCGAGTCGTGTGGGTCGTTGTGCTGGAGAGAGGTGACCGTGGAAATGTGCTCGAACTTTTTGGGTGGAGAAGTTCGAGCCGGCGGTTGCAGTTGCCGACGTGAGCTTGGCGGCGCGAACGACTGACGAAGCCTAGCCCAGCCTCACAGGCGCATGGACAGCTCCGACATCAGTTCGATCTCACAACTTGCGCTCAACTGCACAACGATACCCACGGCATTCACAAGTTACTACAATAAAGAAGGAGCAACATGTCGTCGCACCGCCTCTTCCGCTTCCCGAAACCCGCCTGGTTGAACAGCGGGAACACCAGGACCGCGGGCGTTTACGCAGCCGGAGCTCTGGTACGCATTATGTCCACTCTCCACGAACAAGACAGGCGCTGACAGATATTCTGCATAGTTCTCCCTCGGCTTCTTCATGCTCATCGATGTTGCGTCCTGGTCTAAGTCTGCCATGAACCCCTCCGACCCGCCTGTGCACGTCACATTCGTCGACTGGATCCCCGGTATCTGCTCCGCGCTAGGCATGCTCGTCATCAACTCGATCGACAAGTCACGACTCTCCGCAGACTCCTTCTCGTATTCTGGAAACGGCGTCGCCTGGAAAGCGAGGCTTGTGCTGTTCTTGGGGTTTGCGCTGCTAGCGGGTGGACTGGCGGGCAGCGTGGTCGTGCTGGTGCTGAAGTATATCGTACCGGAGTATTCGTGGCCGACAACCTGGATGGGAGTAGGGAATGTTGTTGCGAACGGCTTGGTCATGCTGAGGTGAGTTCGGACCACGATTATGAATCGGGGTGAAGTGCTAACGGATGCAGTTCTGCCGTTCTCTGGGTTGCACAGAACATGGAGGACGAATACACGTACAACCTTGCGTTGTAAAGTGTCATATGGAACGAAATCACGGATACTGAGCGAACACAGCTGTTTTTGGAGACCAAGGGGATAACCACGATATTGTTATACTAAGGACTGGAGGCGGTCTACTAGCGATTTGCTTCAATTATATGTTGTATGAATACTGGCCTGGCGTTGGATACTCGACTAGGCCCTTTTGCATTGCGGACTGTGAAAGGGAATATATTTCAGCGCAATATATCGAACATCTTCAATAGTCAATACAGCCAGTATGCGCAGGTTCCTACCATACTAATGCACTATAACCAACACAGAATACATGAACGCTCAAGATGAAAAACCGTGTGCATGCGCCGAACCCGGCGCAACCCATTCCCTTCCCGGGTATCTTGTGACCGGGATGCTGCTCTCGATGAAACAGGAGGACCGACACTATATCCTCCATAGTCTCGCCATCTTCTCATACATAGCGTTCTCTTCATTCATCATTCCGGCCTTGTAGTCAGAATTCTTGGTCCTCTTGAAAGAAGAGAGTGAAGCTGATGATGGTTCCGTAGATAAGCAGTCCACCGACGACAGACATGACAGCTGCGGGGGCTTGGATGGTAGCAGAATGGTACAAAAGGGTAGGCAATGCTGACACGGCGTCAGTACACTGTATGGTAGCTTCGAGCCATGTATTCCTGAACACGGCAGGCCAAATCCATGCCGAGGAACGTACCGATACCCATTACAACGAAGAAACCGGTCAAGAATCTTCCAAAGTCCACTACTCCGCTTCCCGCGCTCTCCATGAAATCATCCGGATTCGCTGCGCGCCCGCATATCCAGTTCGGCAGTGGTGCAACCACGTAAGTTGCGACGACGAGGAGCGTGAGGTAGTTGTGGAAGAGCGCTGCGCTAAGAATTACGAGTAGGAACCCGATCGCTAGGACCTGTCGCTCGATGTTAGCTCACTGTCCCATCGAAGCGCATGCGGCAAGGCAGTCGTACGAAGGAGAGTCCTATGATCGTCTTGATGCCGGCCATGGCGGGAACCGAGCTATTGTAATATGAGGTGTTTTGGGGTTTTCCGTTCGTCAATCTGTATCATTCGACAGCGATATTGTGACGTTTGAGGACGTAGAGATGCTTGCCGCTTGCTCGCTGAGCTGCGGTTGCGTAGCGCCTGCCATGAGGCTGGAGTGCACGGACGTTGCCTTGGCGGGAAGCTGCGATGGAGCTTCGTAACATCGGCGCTGCCTGCTACGGCTACTCCCACCACCAACCGGCCTTGAAGCTCCGAATACTACTCCTCTTAACGCCTTCTCGCAAGGGCCGTGCTCGATTCACACTGCCGACGCGATCGATCATTTGAATATACATCAAATCAACATCACACAAACGGCACCTTCAAGATGTTCCGAAACAACTATGACAACGATTCGGTGACCTTCTCGCCCCAGGGTCGTATATTTCAGGTCGAGTATGCACAAGAGGCCGTCAAACAGGGTTCGGTTGTGGTGGGCATCATCTCCAAGACACACGCCGTCCTCGCGGCGATCAAGGTACGTGCTCTCTAATTCATTCAATGATGCTTTCGCATACTGACATGTTACAGCGAAACGCGGAAGAGCTCTCCTCATACCAGAAGAAGATCATTCCGATAGACTCCCACTTTGGCGTTGCCCTCGCTGGTCTCGCCTCCGACGGCCGTGTCCTCAGCAACTTCATGAAGCAACAATCCATGTCATCACGCTTGACATATGACCGCGCGATTCCCCTCTCCGAGATTGTCTCCCGTATCGCAGATCGTGCGCAGATCAACACTCAGCAATACGGACGCCGACCATATGGTGTGGGCCTGTTGGTCGCCGGTGTGGACGCGAAAGGACCGCATCTATTCGAGTTCCAGCCGAGCGGCGTGACGCAAGAGATGGTTGCATGCGGTATTGGTGCTAGGAGTCAGATGGCTAGGACGTATCTGGAGAGGCACTTGGACGATTTTGAGGGCTCAAACCGAGAGGATCTAATCAAGCATGCGCTGAGGGCCCTGAAGGAGTCTCTTTCCCAGGATAAGGAGCTCACGGTTGACAACACGAGCGTGGGAATTGGTGGCGTCGGTGAGGACTTCAAGCTCTTCGAGGGTCAGGATATCGCGGAGTGGCTAGACGCTACATTCGAGAACCGTGAGGGCGGCGACGACGAAGAGGGCGGGGAAGCTATGGAGACGGATTCATGAGGAGGTTTCGGTCACCCTGTCTTACCAAATGGTGGGTAATGTGAACGCTGAAAGAATCAGAACCGGAACATTGACTCGCGGGGCAAGTTCTCAGAGTAAGCTCATTCTAGCAATTGAGGCTGATGCTTGGAGACAATATCGTTCATGAATAGAAAGACAATGAGAATGATGATATGATCCGACCTAATTATTCCCACTACTGTGCGTTGCCCAGGATCAGTAGAATTGATCTGCAACTGTTGAGGACTGAAATCTTGCCAGACTCTATCTAATGTCAACAGGCAATAAACGGAAACACAAGCTTACGATCATTGCATCCTGTGGCATACTTAAGATTCTTCGAGTTATGTTTCTCTTTCACATTTGTAGCAAAAACTAAATGCAGTCCCAAGGGTCAGGGTCAGAGCACGTGACGTTTATCCCGGACGCCCGCCGAGCCGCATCCGCGAACTTTCGGGCAAGCTCCGCTCAACCCTTCACAACCACCAGGTCGACCGTCCAACCACCACAACCCCCAAAACCACACATCCGACCATCACAATGGCATTCGCGTGGAAAGCCGCCGGTCTCTCGTACGCTCTCCGCTCCATGCGCGCTCCGAGGGACCCCCAATTGGATCTGACACTCTGAACAGTTACAACCGCTACATTGCGATCGCATCCCGCGTCGTTCGCCGCTCGCTCAAGGAGGACAAGAGAATCGCTGCCGAACGCCGAGGCGAGAGCGAGCTCAAGTTCGCCAAGTGGCAAGTACGTACATGAACGCAGCATCGGAAATGGACTCAGGTTGACGCAAGGCAGAACGGCAAGCAGGGCGAGTCGAGGAACTTGGCCGACGCCAACGCTGCTGCCGCCGAGAGCGCAGCGCAGTCATCTTAGATGTAAAAGGCAGGAGCAATGGCTGAAAGAAGGAATGGACAGACGAGGATACTCGGGCGGAGGTTGTGATTGACAGCAAACTGTATATTCTGTACTATCAACGCGGCTTCGTGGAGGGAACCAAGAAAAGCCAATGCACGACAATATCTGAGCCTCACCTGCTCGTTCCAAAATGCTTCCCTAGTGAATTATCAATTCTCGTGATAGATGTGGTAGTCCTGCAGCTCTCCACTGCAGAGCTTACTCGCTGCTGCTGCAAGTGCACCCCAGCAATCGCACTTGTCGCGCTGCCCTACTTTCCGCATCGGAACCAACTCCACCCTAACCAAAGGGCACCGCCCAACATGGCCGACGAATCTCTCATCCACAACACCGCGCGCCCGCGGGACACTGATGCGATAATAGCTCCTAATGGCACAAGTCCGTCGCACCATTCCACATTTTCTGGCCGCAAGTGTTGACGAGGCTTAGGCCCCGCCTTTACATCAGCAGAGAGCTCTAGTTTTGCGCAAACCGGCTTACCACTAAGACAGGCACCAAGGCGTGGTGCTCCACCGCCGAAGATTCACGATGTGACGGAGAAGTTCACAAGCGCGTGTCAAGGTGAGTGTTCAGGCCATCCGGGTGGTTCCGACGTTGGGAATGGCTGCACGCGCAGGCTTCCATTAAACATCATGACCGCATACATTCTATTCAGTGCTTTTATTGCCTACATATCGCCAACAGTGGATTTTAGCGCTCGATGTTGGCCAGCTCGTCAAAGATGAGTACTTCACCCTCTTCGAGTCCATTGGAGCTATTGAGGTATATGGTCCAATCTTGCTTGATAAACTGAGATCTGATGGGTCATTAGATCATGGACCCTAAAATGGACAGCGGGTTTCTCCAGCCAGGCGAGACCCTCGAAGACGACTATGATACTTTGGCTCCCCTATTACCGGAAGAACTGATCGGAATAATGGACCAGCTTCTGTGCCATGAAATGGCATGGCACACGGGCTATCCTCTGTCTCAGACGCTCTTCACTTCAACCTACATTGATAGGCTGCTCTGGCCGGGACCTAAAACCATTCCTCAGGCGCAGTTTTACCGCGGCGACATCACCGACGACAAAAAACCGGGCACGCTATTGGATGTACTCAGAGCGTATTGTTTGGCACTGATCAAGAGCTGCGATTATGTGATTGCGAAGATCACGGCAAGAGACTACTTCGAAGAGGAAGACTTTTGCACACATACTTACAATCGTGTCTTGTTAGTGCAGACACCGATTGACGTATTCCTCCGTGAGTTGGACGCAAGCGTGGAGATGATAGAGGAGTAAGTTGTCTTGCTTGCGGGCCCATGTTAGGACTGGCGAATGCTGATGCTTATAGTCCCGATGTTGGGATTGAAGACGCACTTCGATCTGCAATAATCACCAGACTGCAGTTCCGGAAAGCCTTCCTCTGCGCCTTGGATCCCGAGTGCCCATTAGAGCTTCTTTCCAACTTCTGGCCACCCGTCACTCTGAAAATCGATGAAATGAATAGGACACATGAGCTGGGCAAGACTGTGCCCGGGTCTTTCAGTACAAAACTACAACGCCGACTTGCATCAACGGTGCCGCCGCGGCCAATCGTTGAGGTTGACTTCAAAGATGCATTACAAAATCTTAGGCAGATATGCACTGCCTGTGAAGAAGCAACCCGTTTCAAAGACTTGCCGACCGATCCATTAGAGTACCAATCCTTTTTGTGGACGTTTGCCTCTCGCCAGCCAGCGCCTCTGCCATACTCACGGTCATATCTCTCGAACATTCTATTCGATCCGTACATCTTAAATACACCTATATCTCTCCCTCTCGAAGACGTCAAGTCCTTCGTCTTCCACGAGTCCTCGGTCCTTGATCCGTCCAACTGGACGCTCTCTCCACCACGCAATCCTCTGATGCCCAAACCGCCGAAGTTGCAGTTCGCCCTCTTGATCGATGAGTTCGTAGACCGTGTGGGTCAGCCCTATCTCGACTTATGGGTAGCGCTGGGCCAGAACAGATGTCGGCTCCGTCGGATGCTCACGCACGTAATTACCGCCTGGGACATATTACAACAGGATGCTGCCTTTGTCGATGCCGGCATCGTGACTGCAGCCCAGCAGCTCAATATTTCCGAAGAAGTTATGCCAAGCCCGCTGTTGACATGGACATATAACAAGAAGCTCTGGATGATTGAAAAGATTATTATTCTGGGCTTCGAACAAGACATCTACCTGCCCGACGAATACGCGGGCATGTATCACTTCCTGTCGCTCATAGCAGGCAGACGCAAGGGCACGCTGGAGACTTGCATAAATCATCTTAGCGACCGGTGTCTACAGTTCATCGACTCCGAGTTTCACCAGACTACCGGCATCAGTGCGTTCGCAAAGGCGCTCCACGGCTTTTACACAATAGCGTACTATCTACGTCTGTTGCCTTGTCCCAACAGACCTTTCAGCACCGAGAAACTTCGCTACGAGCTCCGCATGAAACCGTTTCTCTCCCTCCAACCCCCTGAAGTACCACCTTTCGAGGAGTTTGAAGCGGTGCTCCAGCCGTACGGATCGTATTCGGAACCTAAACCTGCGCTGTATGAAGATTTGAAGAACAGCGAGTCGAAGCTTTGGGTGGATATTGATGACTCACTTCAAGCTGCGAAGGACGCCTTTGCGAAAGCTAAGAAATACGGAGCGGTCAAGTCCAAGGCTGGAGGTGTAGAGCAGGCGTGGAACAAGGAGGTGCAGGGGGTTCTGGCTAGCTGTGTAGCGCTGGGTGTTGCCGTCGCGGGCTTGAAGAGCGCGGTTCAGAGTATAGAACCAGGAGGGAAGGCTGGGATCAAGATGGAGCTTCCCGAGGCGGGGAACGGGAAGAGGTATGTCGAAGGGTGGGTCGTCGGGAAGGTAGCGAAGGAGTAGCACAGTCCGTCTCAAGCAAGAACATGCGCTCATAGCACACATATGTATAGCTCTGAAATTGCAATAGCATAACAAGCGACCATCATGTTAACCTAACAAGGGGTATCATAACCGTGACCGTGACCATCCGAACGCCATATACCGTCCCAAAGCGGCATCAGGATGCCGCTACCAGACACGCCCTTACTTTCCCCCTCCCAATATGTCCTTAACCATTCTCGAGACCAGCGCACCCTCAATTCCTTACCCCTTAAACTTCCTCAAACACCCCTCCCTCACCTTCCTCACACTCCTCGCGCTCACGCCCCGCTCGCCCGCTTGCTTCGACGCGATGCCCGCTTCTTTCATCACCCTATGTAAATCCTCGTTAGCCCAAACCCCCAACACTTAACCTTCAACCTTCAAATACACCCCGCCATTCCGCCTAGCCAGGGATGTGTGAGGCAGAAGGGGAGAGGGAAAGGAGTCTTACTCCTGCATAAACAGCGCATATTTCAAAAACACGAGAATGTCGACGTTCTTGGAGAGCGGGCGGTTCGCGTGCGCTTTTACGATCTTTTTGACGGTGCCGCGGGGGTAGAGGGTTTGTGGCATCGTGCGTGCGTGGATGGTGGATGTAGTGGGGTGCGTGATCGCGGTAGGTGGTTTACGGCGGCGCAATTTAGATCGGGAGTTACGTGCGGGCGCTGCGGTGGTGTTTGGTTGCGGGCGCGTTGTGTGTTGTGGGTTGGTCTGATGGTTGAATGGTGTTGACATGTCATGCGACCATGGAAAAAGTCTTGGACAGAATAACGAGTGATAAGCGAGCCTGACATGACTATACCTAAATAGGAAAAAACCGCGAATAATATATTTATTGATTAAGGCTTTCTAAATAAGACGATTAAAAAATAAATAAATTATTATAATGTTTATTATATAATAATTAAAAAAGATAACGATCTTAGTTTTAAAAAAAATTTGTTATAAACATTAATATATATGTAATGTCCGTCGCCCTATACCACGCCGCCATACATCCCCAAAAGGAACGAGTAACGATAGCTATCGTTACAAGGTATAGGATAGTATATATAGGTATCGTGACAATATATATATAACTATTCTAGCTATTTTATTTAATTAAGTAATTACTTAAATAGGTTAATTTAAAAAAAAATGAAAAAGGATGGTGAACTTTAAATAGAGTATTTTTACTATATTTTATAACGTTTATTTACTTATTATGAATGAAACTTATATAATTTAGAAATAAACTAATAGTAGTAAAAAAAATGTAAAACTAATTAAGTTCTATGTCTAACATAGCTTAATCCTAATCTATTTATATTTAAAATAAAGTAAAAAGTAATTTAACTACGTAAATGTATTTAGCAAAAAAGTATTATAAAGTAATTATAAAAAGTTTATAATTATTATTATTTTATATATATTATAATTTAAAACAACATGCAGTTGATAAAATTTATATAACACGTTTTAAACATATTTAAAACATGTTAGCCTAATTAGGTATAGGGCCATTCTGTCTAAGACTTTTTCCATGGTCGGATGACCTGAATCCTGGGTTGGATGGACGGGACGCGAAGTTCATGGCTGGCCTGTGCGCCGGGTGTCCCCGTCGCGGTTGCACGTGAAGCTGCCGACACCTTACCATTCGGAGCCGCGGCTACACATACGGGAGAAGTTGGTGACGGTGTATCGGGACATTGGGCCCTTTGCAGAGCAAATTACGGTTCTTCGATAGCTTCAATAGATTCCGAACCCAAAGGAGGGCCGACAGCTATATTCGCAAGAGGGCAGGAACAATAACGTCAACTGATGGAACGGTGCGTAACAAATGAGAAATCTTCATATAAAACACTTCTATCTGGGACTAATCACAGGTAATGTTACATCAAGCCCCGGTCCAAGTAACGCTCCACACCACTTCCACATCTTACTTAGTATTTACACCTTGAGGCCAAGGTCTTCAGCGAAAGGTAGCACGTGGAGGTCACCAACAGCTGATACTGATGCCTTCTGTTCGAGTAATGACTTGGCGGCCTGAGGTATGTAGTTAGCATCTTCGCTGTGCATTGTGATGAATGCTGTAGACTTACCGACTTGACAGTCTCCTCTGTGACGCCATCAATGGCCTTGGCGACCTCATCGATCTGGTATGCCTGGTTGTTGCTGACGAGACCGGAGCCAGTGTACACAATACCAGCGGCAATATCCTGACCGTACTCAAGCTCCTTGAACTTCGCAGCAGCCTTGGCCTTCGAGAAAAGCTCCTGAGAGATCTCGCCAGCAGCAATCTTCTGAATAAGCTCGACAGTGCTCTTGGCTGTCTGCGCAACATACTCGGCGTTACCGGTGATGGCAGTGTACAAGAGGCCAGCGTCAGAGTAGATGGCGCTGGTGGTCTTAACCTTGGTTCCGGGAGACGCCTTTGCGTTGCCGAGCAGAGAGAAGCCAGACGACCACTTGATGCTAGACTCTCCACCGAGCAACGAGCCGAGAACAGCGATTTCAGGCTTGTAGAACTTGCCGGTGAAGGAGCTGGAGCCGGGGAAACCGATGACAAAAGCGTTGGCCTTGTCGTGTGCAATGCGCTCCTCGCCTCCGTAGTACTTAGTCTGCTCGGTGCCGGCGAGGATCTGCTCAGCAGGCTTGTCAGGGACGCCGTTGAAGAATTCACTTGTCCACTTGCTCAACTCGCTGTGCTCGGCTCCGTTGGCGACGAGAGCAAAGTTGGGCTTGGCGTAGGCGAACTGGGAGTACCATTCGATGGTGTCGGCTTCGAGGTACTTGGTGTAGGGATGAGACGACGTGGAGGCGGTCGGGTTACCGAGACCGCGGTGGAAGGCGAGGCTGTGTGCAGAGTTGATGGCCATATCGAGCGGGTCCGCGAGGAAGCGCTTGTGGGCGAAGTGGATCATGGGGAGAACCTCCTCGAGGTAGACGTGGGCTGTCCAAGTCAGCGCGCTGTCCTAGCTCAATCACGACCGTGTGGCATACGCAGGTACTTGGTCGAGGCGGCAACCTCGCCGAACAGCTCGACGTAGTAGGGCAGGTCATCGCGGAGGAACTTGGCTTCGAGGACCAGGTTCTCGCGGGTGTGGTACGCCGAGAGCTGAGCTCCTAGCAGCTCGGATTCGCGGACAATGCGCAGCGTCGACCGTCTCTCTGTGCTCTGGAGTGCAATTGGACGTCAGCGGAGCTCTCTATAGCTTGTATGATCCCTCAATTGGCATACCCGGAATGCAAAGTGCTGCAGGCCCTCGGTCAGGCCGGGCAGCGACTGATATCGCGTACCGGCCTTGGCCACCAGGGCGAGCGTCGTCGTGGGCCCTGCGTAGTCTCTGCTGGCGTACTTGACGCCGTTGGCCTCGCCGGACTGGTACTGGAACGATCCTGAGGCGGGAGCTGCGAGACCGCGGCGCTGCGACGGGCGGACAGCGGCCTGGCGCGCAGCTCTCTGGGCGCCCCGGCAGGCGGTCGATCTCGAGAACATGGTGAAGCGGACGCCGTGCGACGGGGCTGCAATGGGCGGGGAGGCGGCAATGGATGGGATGGGGTTGCTGGCGAGGGTAGCCGATGGGAGCTGTGCAGTTTCCTTCAAACGCTGACATAACCGGGTCGCGCCTTCCCTGGTTGGTCGGTCACCCACCTTGTCCCCGCCGCCCTCACTTTTTGCGCAAGCTCCGCTCCGCGACTTGCACGCTCGCATCCCGCGCAGTCCTACTGACAACCCAATGCCTCCCCGGTAGCACTTCTGACACCTAGATATCTGGCAAATATCTAGGCAACCATGTCGTACACTCAGCGCGAGACTCCGGCAAGCTTGACTTCCGCGACCGAGATGATTCAAGACTGACATGCGACCAGATTCTTGTGGAGCTCTGCACTTTCCTGGTTGAGGACATGTACGGTGAACTCGCTTCGGTAGGATAGCCCGTGGACGTCACCGGATTGCTAGGACAACATTATTGAGAGGCTGCCCATGTGTTACCCTGATATGAGTAATACAACGGCCGACAGTGCTCAATATATTCACCCTCTCGCGCTCCTCTCCCCCGGTCGTTTGCAAATCTCTGACTCTGGCAGCGCGTCTTCTCAGTCCTCGCGCGCTTCGGGCGGCAGCGGCGCGCCGAGATTTCGAAAGCATCCTACCTAAATTCGAACCAAATCAGCCTCGGTCTCGTCATTTTGACCCAGCAGCACCTGGTCTTCCACTCGCCCTCGACCGAGCCTGTCGTCTTCTACGATATCGACTGGCAGCAATCCTATGCTCTGGTCCGTCATGCCAAAATTGCGCATTTCGTGGAGGAGCGCTTCGACAAGAAGACTGCAAACGTCGTATCGAACCTGCTGACGCTGGGCCACTCGTCCGTCGCAGACTTGAGAGAAGCCTATTTTGCATCCTACAAGGGAGAAGAGGGGGCGGTGAATGGCACCAAGGTCAACGGATCCGTGAACGGTGTGAACGGCAACGGCGATACATCCAAGACAAACGGTACACACCGCGAGCAAGATGAGGAGACTCTGGGATCCCCGGATGAGCTCTACGCTATCATCCAGACCCTCATGGAGCACGGCTGGGTCATCCAGGTTGCTGAGGCGCAGTACCTGTCCGCAGAGGATATGCACAACGTCGCGCGACAGCAAGCACTGAACGACCGATGGGGCGGCGCCGTTCCCACCGGTATCAAAGACAAAGACATGCTTGCCCATCTCATCAGGGAGAACAAACGTCGCATGCGCGATGCCTGGCTGGAGGTTCCTCAGTTCTCTTCCAGAAAACGAAAAGCAGACGATTTCGACTACGGCTCGAACAAGCGGACAAAGTTGAATGGAGGGGGGCAGTACGGCAGCACTGGCGGTTCAGAGTCCTCAGCCGAGGATGACTTGGTCATCCGTGTCAACCCCGAGAAAGCAGCCGTAGCAATGCGCAACGAGTACCTCGTCTCTCTCGTCGAGCAGCGTATAAGCTATTCCACTGCACGTCTCTATGAAATTATGCTACGGTCACTCGAGAAGAACATTCCCCGCTGCTTTGAAGAGTATCCGGACCCTCCACCGCTAAACGTCGAAGATCAGCCACAGCATGAGCCAAATTTGGAGCACGTGGTCAACGCCAAAGACGTTGCTCAGCGAGCCAAGATACTCAACATCGATATATGCAATGGATTAGATCCGAACGCTATCGCTCGAATCGTCAAGAATACAACCGTTGGGAAGGATGGTGTGCTATCGCCAGCTGTCGATCCTTCGTCACTGAACTTCCACGAACGGCTAGAGCTTGTTGAGGCTCATTTCAAACTGCTCGAGGACCACCCTTTTCGCTTTGTCGTCTGGCAGGCGCGCGGTCAGTACAGAGTGGACTTTGACGTGATGGCTAAGACCTTGATCCAACAAGAGATTGAGAACACGGTGTTGGCGCGGAAGAGCAATATTGGGATGAAGCTTATTCGTGCTTTGAAGAAGAAAGGCAAATTGGACGAGCGGCAGTTGTGTAACACCATGATGGCCTCCCCAAATGACATCCGCACCATTGTCAACGATCTCACGGTCCAAGGCTTCGTACAGACGCAAGAGGTTCCCAAAGTCGATCGACGGGAGGCCAAGCTCTCGCTGCATCTCATCTGGTACGACGTTCAACGTGCCCGTGAAAAGCTTCTTCACGATACGTACAAGGGGCAAGTTCGTATCCTACAGCGCATCGCCTTCGAACGCAAAAAGATCCAGGAGCTCCTGTCGAAAGCAAATCGCACCGATGTCGCCGGCAATGAGACGAAGTATCTCAAGCAGAGCGAGCTGGATGACTTGAAAAAGTGGAAGGAGGTGCAAGAAAAGCTGTTGTTGCAGCTCTCCAGGGAAGACGACCTCGTTGCCGTTTTGCGAGACTATTGCGGGCCGCTGCTCACGGCCTAGGCCATCTTTCCCACGCTATACAATATAGATGATGGAGTCGCGTGTCAATCCGCGACAACACCAAACATGTGCGCGACTTTTTTTCGCCGTGTGGCGACCATCTGCTCTGACATTTCAAAGCGGCGTTGGAGGAATTTATATTGCGATCATGAATTTTCTACGAAAAGTATTTGGGCTAGGAAAAGATACCCCGAGCATGGACGGAGTTTTATCTCTCTCTTCTGTAGCTTTAGCATGTAGGGGTAGTCCCATTCTGACTCGAAGTCACATTTATTGGTGAGAATAGAAGCTCTTCCGACTTTTGTGCTACCTTTTTCTTTGATAAAGGGATGTGAGCTAGACCGTGCAATGCCCGGATAAAGTGTTGCAAAGGTAGTATAAATTATCTTTCCGGGAAAATCCGTTGGGAGTAAGTGTAAGCCAGATTTATCTCTATCTCTAGTTCAAACCGACCCGCGGGGTATACATATCCTCTCGAGCAGAAGAGGACCTTGCTCTGGTCGTCCCTTTTCACATGTTGTGACTACTACTCCTGCCATCTTCCCTCTCCACTACGCCTTCTCAATGCTATCCAACCCATCCCTTTCTGCCGTCCGAAAACTATTCCTCCTCCTCCCTACCCCCTCCTTCCCTCCTCCCCTCCGAACCTCCTCCCCAAGACTTTCACGCCCCCGCTCCCCCCTCTCCGCCTCATCACTCTCACTCAACACCCCCTCCCCCCTCCCCTCCGGCACCACAACCTCCCCATGATTCCCGCCCACGCTCTCCATCGTAAACGGACTCGCAGTCGGCGCATCCAACACCCCCAACTCCTCTGCCGTAAACCACCTCGGCAACCCCCACGTGCGCATCGGAATATACAACAAGATAAACACCGGAAAGCCTATCGCGGCAATCGTCTGCGTAATCGCGAAGGTAGCGCCGAACCCGATGAGCTCGAGCGCGACGAACGCCCAGATAGCGCTGCGGCGTTGCATGCGTTTTAGAGGGTCGGAGGCGGGGGTGAGGGTGGAGTCGCGGAGGAGGAAGAGGAGTTTGAGGGTTATGCCGTTGGCTTCGAGGGCTTGGATGCCCATGACGAAGAAGAGCCCCGCGAGCACGGCTTGCGGGATGAGGTGTAGGACGATGAGGAGGGGGCCGGTCATGGTGCCGAGGGTGAGGAGGCCTTGCGCGAGGTTGGAGACGCGCTGTTCGACGACGTGGTCGATGACGCGGGTGGGATGGCCTTTGTGCGCTTCGTCGTCGTCCGAGGAGGAGAGCGTGCGCGTGACGCAGAGGCTCGTTGTGTGGAAGGGCGCTTGGGGGATGAGGCCGTTGGGGAACGGGATCCCGAGGAGCCCGGCAACACCTGTGGTGAGGCCGAGCAGGAAGATGTCCCAGTGGAAGCCGGCGGGTTTGCGCAGCGGGAACTCGGTGCCTTGAGCGATGAGCGAGGAGACGTTGTGGTCGAACCAGAAGAGGATGGTGAGGAGGATGGCGAAGGGGATCGCGAGGAAGACGTCGCCCACGCTGATGTCCCAGAAGTGGATGAACCAGCCGCGCTCGGTCGTCGGGAAGAAGGCTTTGCTCGTCGGCAGTTTGAGCAGCTCGATGTGTGCCATTTTGCCGATGTGCACGAAGCCTGTGAAGAAGACGACGGTGAGGGGCGTGCCGTAGTCTTCGACGAACTTGCGGACGTGGCGCTGGAAGAGGCTCGACGTGCCTACGATGCCGCAGATGTAGGCTACACCGGTGACGAGGAGCGCGATGGTGATAGAGAGGTAGGCTGAGGCGTCGGAGATTTCCCACTGGCGTGTGAGGACTTGGATGCCTTTTTGGAGGTAGATGAACGCGACGTAGAAGCCGAATATATCGCAGGAGAATCTTGTGACGTAGCGGAGGCCGTTGCAAGAGTTCGTGATGGCGAGGATCCAGTGGAATATTAGGGACCATCTGCGCTGTGTTAGCTGCATGCCTCGAGTACTAGAAGAGTGTAAACTCACATCCCAATCCACGCCATGAAGGCAAAATAGTTCGTACCCCGGGGGGTTATGATGTCGTACACGGTGTAATTGAAGACCGTTATAGGACCTTAAAATGGTAAGCTGATGGTGGAATGACTGGAAAAGATCTTCTCACCTGTCACTCCCACGATGACAAGCGGCTGGCACGCAGCCAAAGAGAACACCACCGATGCGAGAACAGACGACAGGAGCACTTCATTGACGCCAAAGCTCTGATTCGTCTTCTCAAACATGTCCAGACTAAAAGCCAGAGCGGGGAGAATACTGGACCATCGTCAGCACATGACCTACTTCACCTTCATGGCCCAGAAAGTCCAATGCAGCCAGCGCCGGCTCAATTCGTGTTGATGTTCACGCATAGAGACGAGGCAGAGGCTGGGTAGCAATGTATTGATACATACTTCGCAAAGTACATGTACACAGTCGCAGGGACCACGCGATAGTCCCACGCGTCCGCGAAGTCGCACCAGTAGAACGGCGCCCTTCTCCGTATGTCATTGTACATACCAGCAAAGAGCCTGGTCTTCCACCAAGTGTTCTTCTTCGACTTTGCCGACCGTCTCGAAGACTGCGTGTTCTCCCGGCTCAGCCCATCGTCGTGAGACGACGTGCGGGCTTTCGACGAGGCGAAGGGTATTCGCGACTTCCATGTCTTCTTGAAGCGGGTTTGGGATGCGCCACTGCGGAGGGAAACGCCATGGCTTTGCGTGGGGACAGTGAGCGCTTCTGCTGGAGGCATGATGGTGGTTCGGAGCGGAGACACTGAATGATCGGGGACCTCAGAAGAAAGCCATGTAGCAGCTAAATGCTGAGTTTAAAGCAATAGAGGCAGCGGTGAGGTTAGTATAAGAAAGGGTCCAGCAGAGGATCTTATCCCCGGGCTTGCACGTCGGCTACAAGGTCCCGCAAAATCTCGATGCGCACTTGTGGATACTGAGACCAGCTGCGAGAACGACTAGCTTGGCGCGCGTCATACTGAAGCACCCGCATTCTACAGCTGTCGTGCGGCTGGCAGTGCAAGTCTGTACTTAGACGAAATGGCACAAATGGAGAAGAATTACGTAAATGGGATCAGTACCGTGGTGCGAAAGGGTAGGTAATGGATCGGTGCAAGCTGTCAAAATCTTGTGGCGCTGAATGTGGTTTACAAAGATCTGCGGCACTAACTTAGTCAAGTGTCACTTCCGGATCTTCGTATTACTCAAGTGATTCTGCCCGAGCAGAAATAACACATGCGGGACAAGACACCATACCGCGAAACATTACAAAGCACTATCCGTATGTTCTCCCCACACACATCCAGTTCTGAGCTGTGACGATCCTGCGTATCGCAAATTCCTGTGATTCTTATTGGCCAAGTCCGTCATTGCATGTGAACAACTCTTAGCCCGTGATACGATGAGAATGATTAACACTCCTGCCGTCTGCTTCGAGTAGACGCGCCCCGTCCGCTTCAATAGGGTGCACAGCGGTAACTTCGATGGGAGTTTGATTGCACCGCAACTCGTATACTTGCGAATCCGGTGGCGTTTCGTAGATTTCTTGCGCGTCTATCTCGGGGGCTCTTCTTGAGTGCCGCGGCAGATTTGACGTGAAATTTGGTTTTTCCTTCTCCTCCAACGCGTCGGACGTATCCATTGCTTTCCGGTCGTCTTTTTTGATGCTCCTGCGCATGAGCAAGCGTATGGCAACTAGCGCTAAGAGCAACAATGCTGCGAGTGGTACTGCGACTGCAACAGCGATGGTCACTGTGGTGTTTTTGCTACCATTACTGCTCGGAGCATCGATTCTGCTCGTTGCAGTGGATGTTTCGGTGCTAGTCAGTCTGCTCGTCGCAGTTGACCTTCCGGTACTGGCCATAATTGTGACTGTGACAGTCTCAAAATTGCGAGCATCCGTGTCTCCACTGGAGCGATCCCATATAATCTGTCCTGTATCAAGCTCAAAAGGCTTGTCAGAGCCAAGAGTAGGGCTGCCGCAGGTGAATGTAGCCGAGTCAAATTCTTTACTGCAGCAAAATCCGCCCACTGCACTGTTATTGACCAACATAAGAGCCATATCAGTGTCGGAGCTCACTTTACATCTATCACCACTGCCTAATTCTTGCATGTGGATCGCCAGTCATACCATCTTTGCAGTACTGTGGGCATGCTGGACTATCAAACGAGCGATCCGTACAGCTCGATCTTGCGATGCGAAGACCGTACGCGAATCGCTCTCGTCCTTGTTGGAAGCAGTATCCATTGTTGATGCATGCATCTGTTTTCTTGCAGCAGTGGCTGACCCCTGCTTTTTGGTTGCATGGCGTATAGTCGTGGAGCTGCTTTCCATTCGGAAAGTAGCAGAGACTGTTTGCGGTCAGAGAACGGACCCTTCCATATAATAATAAGAAGGCGTAGGCTGCTTTTACACGTGCGTGAGTCATGTCGATAGCGCTTCGCAGATTAGTTTGACGCTGAAGGCTCGGCAGACAAGCTGTATATATGTACTAACGACCAAGTCCGGGTATGGCCCCCAAAAATGTGTAGCACAACATATCTCGTACACAATAGCCTGTACTTCCAGTCGGTAGCCTATCAATGGCCATTCATTGATCAAGTGTCTTTCTTCAGCAACCTCGTGTTGCAATTAACACTAGAAACCTGCAGTGGTTCATCATGGCTTGTCGTATTGTGAAGATAATGCACCATTCTTAGTGCGTCTATTCCAAGATTTGTTGTAGTATGTGGTTGGAATGATATCGCGGAGTGGAAAGGGCGGACAACTCCAAATGCTTACTGGAGGCAGCTGCACAATTTGGTAGGGCTCGAAGTACGCAAAGCAACTCTTTCGCTGGATACTGATTTACCTGCAGATTGCGTATAAGGGTACGGCAGATGCATCGGATTCGCTTTCCCGCGTAGGATTAGGTCAGAACTAAATATATCAACGTCTCGTCGTCAACCTCGTATCGTCCTCAACCTCGTATCATCAACTAGGAAACCTTCCGGATTAGTACTGAAGAGGACAGAAAGTGTAATCCCATTTGAGACGATAACAATGTGGTTATGTTGACCTTATTGACCACGTTCAATCAAATCTGCAAGCATTATGTATGTGAAGCACTCTCTTGCGGAAGCATCGCTTTCTTAGGATAGAAAGACAATACGTCGCGTGAGGCTGTGAGCACGGGAGGTGCGAAGGCTAGGCCAGGAATATCAAAAAAGCAAGTAAGAGTCCATCCCATCTCTACTCCGAGGTGTCAAATAAGGCGGGCCGATCTTTCTCTATGTGTGGTTCCTAGTGCTGTCTTGTCTGGCTGGGGATATACCAGCTTGCCATATACATTCCGAGGGTGATTAACAGAGCTTTGATTTCGTGTTTCTGTGAACGTGTAAATAACAGCGCAGTGTCTGTGTGCTTTCTGTACATGACACCGAAGAGATCTTGCATAGTCGCCATGTCGAACGAGAACAGTCCGTAGCAACACTCTCCACGGGGCCGAGGCTGGTATAAATGATCCGTATACCATGATGCTCCTCGGGATCCATGAACGTCTTTGGATTTCTCTTACCGGGAAGGAGATGCTTACAGCTCTATCTCGTCTGCGCAGCCACCACTCGGATCAAACCACTCAACCTCCTCAACATTCTCTACAATTAGAAACCCAACACATTTTCCCTTCCCATTGCTATCCAATCCACATCCTCGTTCATTAAAAAAAAGAATCTTTGTTTTCAAAATCATACCAAACATACACTAAAATACCTCCCCCGTACTTCTCTGTACAATGAGTATGGCGCAGTACCCCGGAGTACATCTGAATACTTGTCATTTTGGACACACCAACTTTTAAGAATACGTCGAACTCTTTGAGGGTAGGCGAACTGATTTTTTAAAAAAAAAAAAAAAAAAAAATAGCATTGCAATTCTTAGTGTCAAGGAGAAGGTCTGCCAAGTGACGGGCTTGGTAGATGAAGGCAACAAGGCCATCGTGAAAGGCTAAGCGAGGCCCATGCCTCAGGTATCAACGAACGACCTACATACCTAGACGCCGGTGAGAACAATGTGAGGTTTGGACATCGTGAAAGTGATATCCTCTACGGAGATGAATGAGGAATCAAGGTCGAACGCGCATCAAGGCTACATGTATGAGATGGCATGCTGCTTTACAAGCACAGCTGCTGGCTTCGGGACGCATCGATGTCAAGGCATTGCCCTCAAGCTCAAGCGCGTGGGATGACAACCGTGGCTATCTATTGGGCATTTAGCGCTCCAGGCGTACCGAAACTTGCACATTGGTGACGTCGACTGGCAAGCAATGCATATTAGAAGTCGTCTATGGCTCCGAAGGCATAGACAACCTGGGTATTATTGCTGATTCTAGCGCTGTAATCAAACCGAAAGTTATACCGCCTTGCGCTATTATGTCACCCATCCTGTGGCAATACAGGGCTTCCAGGCTCTTGTCCCGGGTTCCGTGTATTCGTGCCGGAAGACACCTCTGAACGCCGATATCGTGTCTCCCTACTTCATACACCAAGCCGCCAAGTACGCTACAAGAACCGCCACCAGATGAAGAAGATTATGATGAAGCCGAGCGCACCAAAGGGACCGTACTACACTCTATTAGTCTCAATAAACAGATGTGCCTCGTTCAAGCTGTTCCTACCTGCTTCAACAGCAACTCCCAGTTGATTCTCACTGCGGCTTTCCTGTACTTCCTGCTGTCTTCCCGTAACCGACTCGACATGTCGCCCATGCGCTCAAGACTGTCTCCTCTGTACAGCAGGTCCTCTATGTTCTTGGTCATGACCTTGGTCACGTCCTTCAGCTCGCTGTTCAGCTTGTCCAGATTCTGTGTCGCGCGCGTGTCTTGATACGTCTCCTTCGTCTGCTGGATGTATTTGTCGAAGCCATTGAGGGCGTACGGACGTAGCGTAGGGCTGCTGTACGATTCGGGCTTGTAGTTGTTCTCGAACTCAGTCTGCAGGTCGGAAAGGTATGTGAAGGCGAGCTTGCGGGGGTAGGAGCGATTGCATATGCACAGGAAGGCGAGGTCATAGCGGTCGTTTATAGAGTAGTGATAGGTGTATTTGCCGCTTTCGATGGTGCCCTGGGGCTCGGAATTGCGGTTCAGGCGGCGTTGGACGAGCTTGGCCTTGTTGATGACCTCGTTCAGTTCGGGGTCTAACTGATATTCGTGAGCGACGCACGTGAATATGCTACATCTTCCGTACCTCTCTGAGTTCAGTTGAAGCGCATAGAACGAGGCCTATTCATCATTAGTTGCCTTGCTTGCTGAGAAGCGTTTCTTTGGGAAGCGTGACGTACTGCCCTCGAGCCGCGACACCACCGTGTGCTCAATCATTGTGTGGGCGCAAGTATTCCGGATCTTTTTTCAACGACTGCGGGCTTGCTTCGAAAAGGATACGATAGTCGTGTTCGCTCAGAGGCGAGAGTTACGTGAGCAGAGGCTACGTGTTGCTCTTGAGCTCCGAGCTCCCGTGGCTAAGGGAAGCTGCGATGTCCGGCGAAGTGCGCACGGGCCACTTCATGTTCGGCGGGCAGTACATTTGAGTAGGAAACATCGTGACATCCACGCGTTGTCTCCGGTCTACCTTATGCGCCTAGCGGATTGCAGTATTTGAAGCAAGCGAACGCGTCTAAACAGCATGTTGTGAGTATATATATCGCAGTTGTGGCTCGTGGGCGTTGTTCCTATGCCGTGCCACCACACTTTCTTTTGAGCAAGATGCTAGGCACTTTTTCCGTGTCGTTACAACCCAGCCTTGAACGTCACAACTGCAACAAATGTATATATTTCATACTCACGACCGACGCTGTTTGTAGTAATGCCCGTTTCTAGCACAGCTAGTCGCGTTTGTTCGAACACTGCAGACAGTTCAACGTCTATTTTCGCCTCCTCAACGTTTTGCGCTCCACATAAGCCCACGATTGCCGCCTTTTCAGCACCGCTGCCAGCACGCGCATGCCTCCGGGAGTATCCTGAGATCAATCCGGCCATTTTGAGGACTTCTGGGTGCCTGTAAGGGCTGGTGTTGCTCGAAAGGATATCCCGCCCTCCTCTACCGTTAGAACACCTGCCAAGCCCTGCTACTCTTGCTCACCATGTCTCTCCCTGTACGGTATGTGATCTCAAAATCTCTTTAGAAGTACGCGTGATACGTCACCAGTCGGGAGCCCTTCTTTCCTCATTCGTAATACGGCTTGCCTCGGCCCATTTGTACCTTTCACTTCTCCTACTGCCCATTGTGCCACTGTTGAGCTTCGACGAATGCGAAACACCACACCTCTCACTTCACTTTCACCAACAAATTTTGACGCTCAAAAGTGGGTCAGCATATGCAACCCATTGTGCTCTGATTCACTCGGCGTATAATACCACATGACGCACGCGTCCCAGCCACAGACTTATAAGAACAGGCCTTCCACCCTTCAGGAACCATCTCTCAAATATTCTCTTTCAGCCACCTCTGCCCGCGACGCTGAAAGCATAGCAAACGTCACCACGATCTCTCCCCACCAAACTCGACAACCACTTCCAATTACACCAAGCAATCACCATTCGCCAACCATGTCTCCATACATGAACGACTGTTCTCCTCTCTCCTCCGTTGACTCACTTCCGACTCCGCCGGGCGCTTGGGTTGATGGTTACTTCCCCGAGGCACCTGCACCCACCGCCAAGGCAGCTTCTGTCTCCAATCTCGACTCAGTCAAGAACGGTGTTCCCGCCCCATCTCCAACAGGCTCAGTACAGTCAGTCGCCTCTACAGGAAGTAAGAAGCGCTCTCACCCCGAAGTTGAGGATCCCAAGATCGAGATGCCTCAAGTCAAGCGCCAGAAGAAGGCTACTCCCAAGGCAATTCCAAGGGCCACTCCCAAGACTGCCCCAAAAGCTACCGCACCTCCCGTCGGCACTCGCTCTAGCGGTCGAACCCGCAAAGCTCCGGAGCGTTTCACGCAGACCACCCCGCCTAAGAAAGTCAAAGCCGCGCCTGCCCGCAAGCCAGGCAGCAAGGTATTCGATCCCACCTACATCACAACCAACGCCAACAGCCGTCTCAAGAAGACCGACGTCTTCCACATGCTGCTCCAACCCAGTGCATGGACTTGCTTGCTTCCCGAGGAAAAGCTTCAGATTCTTGATCTACTATCAAAGAATTGCATCAACGTCAAGCTCGCCAACGATATTCGCGCCGGTACCGCTGCCGACAATGCGCGACCCAGGGAGTTCAACATCAATTTCAATCTCTTCCGCACCGACGTCGCAAAGTTCAAGGAGGACCTCGAGAACGGCCACTTTGGCAAGACGTGGCAGGTCTCCGCTGAGCAGGCCATCATTGGTCGCGCTGAAGGAAAATACGACGACTGGAAGGAACAGATGTCTGAGTTGTGGTGGGGTCAGAACTGATTGCAGCTTGCGGCTCGTGGATGCTACGACACCGACAGAGGGTCGGCTATTGAGGATGCAGGCATTCTCAAGTGCATACAATGTCGTTTGTGTGCCTGGTGCTTTTTGTTATGCGACGTCGATTTAAGGGTCGGGTCACTGCGACAGCGAAACTGCTTACGTCGCACAATCTTTCCGGGAACACGGCGTTTTAGAACCAACAGTACTTCGACACATCATCACCAGCGTTGTGCCCTTATTCTTTGTACTACAATCAAGCGGATCTGTTCGCTCAGTAGGCTCATTACTCTAGTACCAAGCCCTCTTCATCACGCCTTTGGCTCACTATCGCCCCAGTTGGGCTATCATCAGCCAGTATTGCCACGTTTATCATCTACTGTATTTCAAGTAATTATAGCAAAAGCAATCTTACCATCTCACTGAAGTCGTGTCTTTGCAACAGCGTTAGGCGATGTCAATTCGGCGGAAGGCGCTGCCTCAGTCGCAGAAGGAGAAGGAGCCACTGGAACTGCAACTCCTGGCGACGTTTCCTCGTCCACCACCTGGCCCTCGGTCGCCCGCGCGGCTATCCTTGAAAAGTCCAGGACTTGCACCACGGCCTTCGAATTATGGATTCATATCCACCAATGCTACCAACAAGGACGTGGACGTGGACGCCGACTCTCTCTATGACGAGCCGGGACCGTCGACACCACCACTTCCGCAGCGCAACGTGCCTTCCTTTCCAGTGCCAGGTCCACCAATCTTACAGCCAGTTGCTGAACTTCAGCTGGTCCTTGATCACCCATCTAAAGTGTACTCGCCAGGCGAAACGATCACAGGCTACATAATCGGCTGGTCGACCACAGAAGAACACATCCACATTGTACTTTCGGGGTGCTCACGGTCGTCGTTCAAGGACTCCAAAGCAGCGAACAATGACCGCGCACCCCTGCTATTTCAAGTCACGCATCTCGAGCCCGGTTTGCAAACATCTGTCCCTCGTTTTGGAATAAGCATTCCTAATGTTTGCGGGACAGCACAGGGTGATCTAAACAATTTTACACCGAGGAGCGAAACAGGAAGGAGCTACTGGACGCCGGTATGGTCAGTTCAAGATCCCTTTGAGAACGGGTCCGGTCACCCGTTACCACCGTCGATGCATATGAGTCCTCGCAGCGTGTCGACGCTTTCGAGTATAAAGGGCGAAGCATCTATATCCTACAATATCATCGCGGTGCGCTCAACGCTCGATCCAAGTACGCATGGCTTCGTCCCAAATGCTACCTTCCCACTCCCCCTCGCACTGACTACCCGCCGCCTCTTGTCTGCAAAGACCGACCTCTTGGAGCGCGAAACATTCACCCTCACCGCTGCTCTCTCCATCCAAACAGCAGCGCTGACTAAAGAGCGCAAACTCCGCTTCCGCGAACAACTCTGTGACGCGTTCAACACTTCCACTCCAACCTTCTACTTCAGCGTGAATGTCACCGCACCGAAACTTGGCACACCTGGCGCAGACCTCAGGGTTGGGATCAGAGTCGACGTCCTGCCTCCTCCGCCTGGTCATCTGTACAATTTTCCCGTGCCGGACGTCACAATTGCTAGTATAACGTTTCGAATACGTTCGTATACGGGCGTGCGCGTGCTCGTTCCCTCACCTGCTTCGGCTCAGTCAGCAGATATATCTCCAGGGTTGGTGAGTAAGAAGGAAACGTTCAAGAGCACCGAGTTACACCAGACGCAGACGCCAAACAACGCTACATTCAGGCCACAGAATGGCGGCTTCGATGGACAGGTGTGTGTTGCAACGGTGCCGTTGCCGAGGGACTTGACACCAAGCTTTAAAACATTTAACGCGTGGAGAGGGTATCGGTTGCAATACACGGTGCGAGTGCAAGTTGCAGGGAAGGAAGAGGAAGTCAAGGTTGCAAATGACCTGGACATCGTCGTGGGAGAAGACACAAGGATCGAGCGGAAGAGGACGGGCCACACGCCGGTGAAGGACGGTATGAGTAGACGAATAGCGGAGGCCGTTCTGAGTGGGGATAGGGCGAGAAGAACTTCTGCCACATGATCGATTGCTTTGACGATTCCATTATGTTCTCTGTTTCGATTTAAGTAAACAATATCTACTTCTCTGCAACATGCGCCCCTAATGCGCTCTCTGCAGCCCTCCCTCGCGCACGTAATAACAATGCAAGCACAGACTCCAAATGGATCTTCAGCGGCGTGTCGTTCCTGAAGCAAGCGCAGAAATCTGAAGCCTCCATCCTACCATCGATACCCTTGCACAGTGTTTATGCTATCCAGCGCTGCGGAAGCCCAACCACTCTACTGTTCGTCAGAGTCGGCGCTCCACACAAGCCAACCCATGACAGCGGCTGCTTTCAGCCCCGCAGCCGTCCACAGCGCACCCGCAAGCCCAACGGAGCTGTGCGCCCACAACCCACCGAACATGGCACCAATGAGTAACAGCACCGGAGCCGCAACTCTCCTATTCCTCTCCACATTGTTCACAGCGAATATATTCTGGTCAGAGAACAGATCGCAGTAGTTACTCGTAAGCACCACGCTTGTCAACCCGCCATACTGCAGCACCCTTGACGTGACGGCTTGTCCGCTGGACTGAAACGCGACAGCCGCGAGCGGGACAAGGACCTGCCATTGCAACCGCTCTTTGTCGTCCAATTCATCGTGTCCAAAGGTGACGACGAGAGCGGCGAAGACAATGAGCAGGCATTGGAGTGTGTACGAAGAGACGAGGACCCAGCGCTTGCGCGGGGAGAGGTAGCGGTGGAAGCGCGCGAAGAAGAAGGATCCGAGGCAGAAGGAGGTGATGGAAACGAGAGCTTTGATCCAGCGGATGCCTTCAGAGGGCGCGACGACGCCAAGGCCGAAATAGACGGTGTTTCCTGTGCGTGCGTTAGAGTGGTGATTTCTAACTCGACTTCTGGTGTAGAGTTGTGGTTTTGGAAGGGATGAAAAGAGACTCACCCGTCTGCATGCTCACGAACGACCCCCATATGAACACCGCCGAGCTGTCCAGCAGCCCCGTGATGATATAGCAGAACAGCAGCACCAGATCCGCCCAATTCTTGCTCACATTCGCGCTGAAGTGCTTCTTCAATTTCGTCCCCAGGGTCACCCCGTCAGGCTTCGCATGCCCTGAATTCCTCAGGAGCGGAGTACGCTCATCCGCGCGTTGATCCTGACCGTTGCACGCAGTGCTGTTCATCGTGTTGGCTACCGTGTCCCGCGCGGTGTCGTGGTTTCGCCTTTAGCAGGGCCTCGGTGCCAGATGTTGTTCCGAAACATCCTCTTCCTGAACTGTAACTCCGGGGTCAATGCGCACCCTTTTGCTAGGAAAATTAAGAAAAGTTAAGAAGTTTAACGCTTTATATCTTTATAATAAAATATTATTAAAATATACTCTTTTAATAAAAGTGTTATAAAAAGCTCTGCCTATAATTCGATAATTAAAAAATATTACTGTATTATAGTTTTTATAAAAAAGTATAAAAGTAGTAAAATTTAGGTCTTTAAAATTAGAATTAGGCTAGTTTTAGTATAAGACCTTCTTTATTTTAAGCTATATTTAAGTAGTTAAATTATCTCTAAGAAAATCTTTTACTTTAAAAAAAAATATAAATAAACTTATGTATTTTTACTTTAAGTAAAAACTAAAATTAATTTAAAACTAATACTTTACGCCTAAAAATTATTAAATTCTAATTTTAAAAACCTAAATTTTACTACTTTTATACTTTTTTATAAAAACTATAATATAATAATATTTTTTTAATTATAGAATTATAGGCAGAGATTTTTATAACACTTTTATTAAGGAAGTATATTTTAATAATATTTTATTATAAAGATATAAAGCGTTAAACTTCTTAACTTTTCTTAATTTTCCTAGCAAAAGGGTGCGCATTGACCCTTAGCGCGCATTGACCTCTGAGTTACGGTATATCCTGCTAGCAGCGTGGCCCGCAAATTTAACATGCCATGCGGGCACGACGGTAATAAGAGGATACACCCGGCGTCGGTGACAGACTCTGTTTCAATAGCGCATAGTAATTTTTGTTTGTGACGGAGAAGTGACGTAAAGGGCAGGCCCGGAAACCTAACCATGTCTCATGTAATGTAGGGAAGCGAGCGGGGGGCATGGCCAGCATACATAAAGCTTGCAGGTGCGGCTGCGATGGGAAATTTAGTAGCAGTGACTTTCGATTTTGGAGAAGGTCAACTGAAGAGGAACCATGCATTTCTCGTTAGTTCTTGCGTTGCTGGGCGTCGGCGGGCGTGTCTGGGCAGCTCCACAAGTGGTCAAGAACCCGTACACAAAAGACTACCGCGATCCGTATGATAAGAAAGTTGATTCTTATGGAGACAAATTGAACCCGCTGCCATGGGTGAGTTATACCTCTGCGAATTGTTCGACATCAATTGCTGACGAGTGCACAGAGAAACGGCGCCGGAGCATCCATACTGGGTCCGCAGAACAAGGAGCGTACACAGCAGAACCCAGATATGATGCGGCCACCAAGCACCGACCACGGAGACATGCAGAACATGAGATGGTCCTTTGCAGACTCCCATATGCGCATCGAAGAAGGAGGCTGGACCCGTCAAACCACCATTCGCGAACTTGCCACTAGCGTCCAACTCGCTGGTGTGAACATGCGTCTTGAAGCGGGTGTCATCCGCGAGTTGCATTGGCACAAAGAAGCCGAGTGGGCATATGTCCTCGAGGGCAGTGTCCGCATCACCGCTCTCGACACTGAAGGTGGCAGCTTCGTCGACGACTTGAATAAAGGCGACCTGTGGTACTTCCCTTCTGGACACCCGCACTCGCTCCAAGGTCTGAGCCCCAACGGCACGGAGTTCCTGCTCATCTTCGACGACGGCAACTTCAGCGAGGAGTCGACCTTCCTATTGACTGATTGGCTTGCTCACACGCCCAAGAGCGTGCTCGCGGAGAACTTCCGCGTGCACCCCGAAGTCTTCAATGCTACTCCTGAGAAGGAGAAGTACATTTTCCAAGGCCGCCAAGTGGGTTCCATCGACTCGGAGATTCCCAAGGGCCCGGGATACAAGAAGTCTAAGCTGCAATTCACCCACAAGATGCTCGCCCAGAAGCCGCTAAACACGACCGGAGGACAAGTCCGCATCACGGATTCCACCAATTTCCCCTTGTCCAAGACTGTCGCTGCGGCTCATCTCAACATCCAACCAGGTGCCCTCCGAGAGATGCATTGGCACCCCAACGCGGACGAGTGGAGCTTCTTCATCAAGGGCCGCGCTCGCGTGACCATCTTCGCTTCCTCAGGAACCGCGAGGACATTCGACTTCCAAGCTGGCGATGTTGGCATAGTTCCCGCGAACATGGGTCACTTCGTGGAGAACTTGAGCGACGACGAGGATCTCGAAATGCTGGAGATATTCCGCGCCGATCAGTTCCAGGACTTTTCGCTGTTCCAGTGGCTGGGTGAAACGCCACAGAAGATGGTGGTAGACCATCTTTTTGCAACGGATAAGAAGTCTGGAGACAAGTTCTTGGCGGCGATCAAGAATGCGGAGAAGGATGAGATCAAGAGCGTGGATGCGGCCAGTGCGCCTGAGAAGGATAGCAGGGAGGAATTGTAAAGCGGATAAGGGCCGTATTGCGACCTCATTGCATTTTGCTACACGGTATTTATATTCTGTTAGATGACGTTCATAGGGCACACGGGAAGCAATAAATGATGCATGAAGAACAGGACCAGCCTATAGGACTCGAGAGCAATACTAGTTGTTGAAGCTCAGGGTTCCGTCTCGCGCAAAGCTGAAGGCTGGTCACACTGCCAAGTCAAAGATGTGTAATAGAGTAGGCACAATGGGAGCGCTACTGTTCAACAGAAATGGTTTTTTGAAGCGTCGATGATGCTGAGCTGTTCCCAGATGTCATTTATTGTGACCATGATGCTCGAACGACACGACCGGGAAAAGTGCGTGGTGTCCGGTGGAAGGTGTGATGCCGACTGATCACACACCCTTCGCAACTGCCGTATTAGGCCGCACCAAGCCGAGGATTCTTCTATAATTCCTCCGGAGAAGTTCTGCCTCCTTGCGACAGACCGACCTGTTTGGCACGGGAGAATGTCCCGACCTCGGGAGCCTTTGGTTATCACGCTTTGAAGACGGGTCCAGAGGACAAGTGAGCTCGCCGGCACCGATGACTAGGTTCGCACCCCGCCTAGCGCGTTCGACGCGTCTTCCACACTCCACCCCGCAGGCGCCACTCCATCTCCATTCGCAACGAGTGTGTCGTATTTCCATTCTTTTGGCGCCGACATGATCGATGGGCACGCCGCGTCGAAGAGCGATGAGACCCCACCAGGCACTCGAACGGAAAGCACGTTGATTCTGGACGTCAGTTGAATTGTGGACACTGTTACTGGGAGGCGATGTAGACTCCAGAATCCGCAGCAGGAAGAGCAATACGGAGATCGAAGGCACCCGATAAACTAGATCTCTCAGGCTACCGCAAAGTCGCCCTGAAGAACGGCAACTTCCCTATGCCGTCCAAAATGTCCTCTAACACCCCTCTCAGGCAACCACATTGTTTGCCAACGCACTTCCTCTTTTGAGGCAGAATCAGAGGGGCTGTGAAAGTTTCTCCTTCATTGGACGCTTCGTTGTTGTACCATGCCATCGCATTGCTGACCGGTTTGGCAAGCCAATCAGCATGATCGCCAATATTCCCAGGGCTGCCTCCGCAATGGTTCGCATCTTTGCTTTGTTTTGCGGACTACCCTGCACAGCGATCCAAACAGTATGAGCGCCATAAAATGTTCCGGAGCCTCAATCACAACTGTTCCAGCCGAGAAACTTCAGCCTACCTCCCCAAATTACGCGTGACACCGATTCAATCTGAGCGAAGTCTTCGCCCTGCCTTATGCCTTGCCTGCTCGAAACGCATCCGATTGGTGGCACGGTAGCCGAGCACTGGTTTTGTTGTAACTGCTGTACGTCATGCCCCAATAACATGCGTATCCGTTCCTGAGCAGAACCTGTTAGCGGTTGGCGGACCACTCAATCTTACTATCGACTCGCATTGCCCACATTGCGGTCATCAACAATGTCCATCTCTCCGATCTTCTAAATATGCACAACTCCCTGGATCCACAAGGCGCCAACCAGTGCAAGACACTATCCAAGCTGAGCCGTCTATCGAAGTGTCCTCTGCACATCAGCTGGGAATCGCATCCGACGTTCTCGGAGTGCATCATCGAAGGAGCCACTATGGACCACCCAACTCGGTTTTGGCTACCAATCACCATTCAGAGAATGAGACAATTGACCCACTATTAATATCTAGTTCCCTCTCAAAACACCGCACACCTATCATTACACAGCTTGAGCCATCTATTCATTTGCAAAGCTCTTCCGGCAGAGGCTCATCACTTTGTGGGAGAAATAAGAGACACCCCTCAAGAGATTCTAGGGGGAAGCAACGGCGCCCAATCAAGAAGAAACGACCCTTAAATGCCACCGAGTCCCAAGAGTCTTGCATCAACGATGAAGACGAAACCTCGAACGGAATCCTGTTCGCCTATACCAATCGAGACACTAGTCAAATGGATGACTGCATTTATGCTTGCCCATTCCTCGTAATCAATGTGCAAAGATATCGCCATTTCAAGACACAAAGTTGCTACCAACCCTGGACTATGCCGAAATTGAGGTAATAGTCCGATGAGAAAGAACAATTCTGGCACTGACAATCATCAGGGAACACGTCATTGGTAGGAGTAAACCAGAAGAACCACGGCATGGGCCTCATACACTTCACGTATGCGAGGTCTGCTTCGAAGGATTTCTCGGTGAAAAGGACCTGGAGATGCATACGTGTGTAAACCCACATCTCACGCATGCGTGCTACCCTTTGCCAGCTGAAGGGGTGGGAAAGTCACTCTCAGATCAGATAGCGGAACTACCAAAAGGCCCTAAAAGTGGTAAAAGGACTGAGGAGTATGAAGCTACGTGGAATGAATGGTACCGTGTTTTGAACGGCGAGGGTGCCCCACCACAGTCATGCTGTAAGTACATCATGGCATTCTTGAGTCCATTGTTGCTAACGACGTTAGACTTCACCAACGCTATAGCCCGTTGCAACGATCCCGATACTCTAGAAGACTCCAAGACCCAGCTCATCCGGACCTTCCAGCGTGCGATCCCCATTGAACTCAAGGCAGAAGCTTTACGATGCTACATCGAGAGCCATCGAATAGCGGTATTGATCAGTCTCAAACCACGTATTGACATTGGACAGCTGGAGCAGGCATGTGATATTCTTAGTATCCCGATGACAGGGTCAAGCAAGAAGAAGCTGCGGTCTACTAAACTGAAACGGGAGAAAGTCGAATCTATCTCTCATGAAGCTGTAATGGCGCACGACGGTCTTGACGCCTTCACTACAGAGCAGGGACCATTGGTTCTGTTCGAAATGGGACCAGAAATCGATCATACACCCTCTGCTGTGGACACTTCATTACAGGAAACTTTGTTTCGCGGTCCCTGGGCTATGCCAGAGACTATTGATCATACAGTCTTCCAATCCAGGGAAGAATATTTATATAGGATGACACAGTCTGAATGGCCTTTCTCATCATGGGATACGACTGCTCCAGCATATCCTGTGGAGTGGGATGAGATGTCCACCACAATCCAGGCTGGCCCAGGTGGTCCCGGAATTCCATATGTGGTTCAACCGGAGCTTGCGCAGGGTAACTCGCAGCATTTCCCACCACCAGGACGACCCGACTTCGTGGAAGGGTCACGCAAGCCCGCCCTGCTTCCACACGAGCTGTCGTACACTGTTATGCAGCCAATGTACACCAGCCGCTGGGGCACTTTTGAACGAGACCTGTTAAACCCCCATGATGGACCGTCGTTCGACCACGACCCTCGCCCGCCTCTGAGCACTGAATTTGAGTTCGACGAAAGCTTATTCAACCTCACGGACTAGTCGCCGAAACAATTCTACAGCCTCTTCTTTCGATGCGCCACTTCAGAGGCTATAGATTACTTCGATGACTTTTCATACATAGAGCAGCTCTTCGAGCCTCATCCACCGTGTGGCCGACCAATGCTGAAGCCAGGAGATATGCAGGGTCTCCCGGTGCCATAGTAGAGTTGCCTCGGAGATCAGCACGACGGCGTATGCAGGTACATTGTTGTTGGCTAAAAGGTGAAAACGGTCGTGGAGATTAATTTCCAATTCCTTTGCGTCTGTTTTGGACACAAGGAGCTGTTTTAGGACCTTGGCTTAATATGGCTCGAAAGTATGGAAATGTCGCGGACCGTGTCCTAATGTTCCGGAGTGTTGTTTTCTTGACTGAACTCTTAAGACAACGTGTGTTTTTATATATTTTATATATTTTATAGCTAAATTTAACGTGTAAAATATTTAGATACGCTTTACTATTTTACTCAATTTAGTAGGTTAATTCAATATTAAAATTAAGTAGATATATAACGTTTAATTATTTATAACCTTTCTTATCACTAGTCTCTAGAGCTACTAAACTTAAATACTAAAAGTAAGTCTTATACATAATAGCTTAAGCGCTATAAGTTAGAATTTACTATTTATAATTAGCTTATAATAAAGCTTTAGGTACTCTAGAACTAGGTTTATACTATAATTAAGTAAGTAGTAAACACTATAGGCGCTAATTAAAGAACTTAAAAATAATTTATATTTAAGTAATAATAATTAGAAGAAGTAGATAATATATATATATATGTAAAGGTTACCCTACGCCTATAAAGTAGTAAAATAATAAATATAACTTAATAGCTATTTAAGTATAACCGCGCAAACGCTAACGCTATATTATTAAAAAAAATTCAAATTAAGGATATACTACTAGTAAAGAATTTTTTACGCTTAGTAATATAATATAACTATAAGTAGGCTTAAAAAGAACTTAATAACCTAGTATAACTAAGCATAGTAGTAATTTTATTGTTAAAAAGATATGCTTACTAGCTCGCGTAGCTTAGCTAAATAACTTTAATAATAGTAAAGGCTAGGATATATAGTATATAGTTTAATAATTTTTTATATACCTTTCCTACTCCTTATAATTAACTTAATATACTATAAGTACATCTCCTATAATAGATTAGCAAATCTTAGAGTTAGTTATTTTATAGTTTATTATAGAATTAGATTATTCGCAAACCTTAGTGTTATTATCATAAGCTCTTAACTACTAAATATCTACAAGGTGCTTTATCCTTAAAATTATAAATCTAAGGTATTCTGTCCTTGTCGTGTAGAGTTTGCATTTATTCGGGTGAAGGAGTAGTCCGTATTCCTTTATCTTGGCCAGCACCTTTTGTACGTGCTATATATGCTCCTTAAGCGTGCCACTTAAATATATTAGGATATCGTCTAGATATACTATGCAGAATACACCTAGGTATTCGTGTAATGCCTTATTTACCATTGCTTAAAACGTGTTAAAGGCATTTATTAGCTCTATAGACATAACCGTAAATTTAAATAACCTATATTATATTTAAAATACTATTATTTATTTGTACTCTTTAGCTATGCGTATTTAATAGAATCTATCTTATATATTAAACTTTATAAACTACTTAGCTCTTTAGAGTTAATCTATAGGTTTTATTATTAGTAATAAGGGGTACCAGTTCTTTATCGTTTTATTATTTAGTTATTTAAAGTTTATATATAATTATAGTCTTCTATCTTTCTTTAGCACGAATAGTACGACAGAAGCTATGAAGTTTTTACTTAATTATATAAACTTCTTTTTTAAGTTTTTCTTTAACTATCTTACTAACTCTTCTTGTTAGTCTCGCAATAATAATTATAGTTATTTTAAGTGTAGCTTCGCACCTTCCTATAGGTAGATCTTATAATCCTATTCCTAGCGTTTCGGAAGTGTTTTGCTACCTTACTTGTGAAATAGCTCTGCGAAATCTTCGTACTCTTTAGGTATAAATAGAGTTTTTTGCCCCTCCTTCTAGAGCTTACTCCTTCTTATTCATATAACTCCTACTGCCTAAGGGTCCTTATTATAGATCCTTATAATCTTAAAAAGCGATATTTTTATAATTATTAATTTCTTATTAGTTCCTACTTTAAGAGATATGCACTAAACCTTTAGGCTTACTTATTTTAATTATTATACGCTAGTAATCTTTATTATAGATTCCTGGCTACGTATTATCTTCCTCTACTAGTTAATAATAGGGTTATATTATAATAGCTAATTATAACTAGTAATTACTTTTAAGCTTCTGAGATCTATTATCGTGAAGCTATATTAGCTCTAGAGTCTATCTAGACCAATAGGTAATAGTTTTGTTTTAAAGCGTAGCTAGCCTTTGCTATATCCTTAGGATAACGTCTTATTTACTATTTTTACCTATATAAGTGTTTCTTTATTCCTGTATAGTAGATTATATTTCTTTATTATTTTAAGAAATATTAGACATCTAGTCGCTCTAAGGTTTATTAGCACTATTACTTAGTAACTACTAATTATAACTTTTTTAGTTAGGTATAGGCTATTTATACTTATTTCTACCGTTTTTGCCTTTATAGTTACGCCTTTACTAGTAAGGTCATTTATTTAGTGGTGCCCTAGTTTTCTAACTCGTTGTCGGTTCTCTTAGAGGCATTCTAGGAAGCCTCTACTTCCTTATTCCAAATTCGCGTGGCTTCTTCTATGCAGATATTGGTTTTTGCCTTTTTCTATTGCTTCCACTTGACTAGGTATTTAGGCTAACTCTGTTCTATCTTTAGGTCCCTAATTTCCTTAACCTCGTACTCGTTGTCTTTAGATCTAACTAGGTCTCGACTAGAGCGTCTAAGGGTGCTAGTTCTAAAAGTAATTTATAAAACGTAGAGTAGGTCTTTGTGCCTATTAGTAAAAGTAGTTTAGTTATAACAGGTCCTTTAGTTTCTTATACTTTAAAAAACCTACTTAAAGGTAATCTAGTTTTCTACTAAGTCGTTTTATCCTTAAATGTTTTTATAATAGAAAAACTTTATCCCTCCTTTTAAGGATTAGTTCCTTAATTCTTTACTTGTTAGCGTTCATAGATACTATAAAAGACCATTAGGTAATTCTTTTTTATAAGATATTTTAAAGTTCCGTTATTTTTTAAGCCTTATTTTAGGCTTTTATAGAAGTGCTTTTCACGTCTTTTAGATCCTAATAAGCAATTAGCTTATATCTATAGTTTATATAGTGTGAGGAGTAATATATTATACCTAACCTTACGCTGGACTGCAAGAGTTTACAAGGATATATTATTAAACTATTTAGTAGCCTGATTACCTAGAAGGCAAGTAAATAAGATACAGTTACTATATTAATAATAGAGGCTAAACTACTAGCACATTTCTAAGTAGCTAAGGAGGCTATTTTTACTTTATAATTACTTTATAAGCTCTAAACTACTATAATTAATTATAACAATTAATAGACTATCTATCTTATTACTAAAGAGATTATAAAGTTACAGACTAAGCTACGCTATATAGATATCTATAATTATTAACTAAGGCAGGAAGTGGCTAAAGGAATAATTAATATTACTTATTAAAGATTACAGGATATAGTAGTAGATTGTCTAACTAAGGCCTTACTAGTAAATAAATAGAATAAGTTTCTAGATAAACTAGAACTTATAAATATATTAGATAAGATTACTAATTAAGCGGTCACCCTACAGGATCTATAGTAGAGGATAGAGGCCTTTAAAATAAAGTAGAAGGATAGACTAATTACTATAAAGCGTTTAGCTTAAGGATTTGCCTAAGAAAAGGGGGTGTGTTTAATTATAGGGCCTCTATAATCCTACACTAATATTAATAGTATAGTAGAGAATATAAGGCTAGCGCACCTCTAGTTACACACTATCCTAGATAGTACTAGCGTTAGGTTGGCATGTACTAGAAACCTCGCCTACGGCCAATCTCTATTACTTAATCAATTAACTTTTTTAATTATCAAGATCATACGATTTTAAAGTGACAGAACACCATCAAATCTGAAATGTATATTATATTTTATAACTAGGTAGTTAAACTATTCCTATTAGTATTATTATTTTTAAGTTAGAAAATATATTATTTACTTTTTTACGCAGTGCGTGGTGCATTAGTCGTGTGTATAGTATCTCTATTAAAAAGTACTGTAATTAGGATTATAGTAGTCTAGGTTATATATTAGTTTATAATAATTTTTTTCTATTATATATATCTTGCGTAGGTCTTAATACTTATATTCGTAGTCTACGAATTCTCGCGTGGCTTTACTAATTAGGGTAGTTTATTTTAGTAGATACGTAATATATTTAGTTCTTATTACTAAGTATCTAAAGTCTCTTTCTTTAGGTTATTATATCTTTAGGAAGTTAAAGACGTCTTACTATTTAACTTCCTCTAGAGATAGTTATACTTTTAAGTATAGTATAGGAGATCGTTGTATTAATTAGTTTTCTTTATTTAAACTTTTATTATTAGTATCTTTATATATACAAAAGTCTGGCAATTCTAATTACTTTAAGTCTTTATTTAGGATGTTAGGTTGGTTAATAAAAGGTTATACCTACTATTTTTTATCGTCCATATCCGCATTATTAATAGTTAGTATGTTTAACTATCTAAAGACCTTATTATTAGATCTATAGTTCTTAGCTATATAGCCGGATTTATTATATATAAAGCAGGTACGTGTCTCTGTCCTTAGCAGGCGAGTTCTATTTAAGAGTTATATATAGTTATTATTAAGCTTTTAAGGGCCTAAGGCCTTCCTTATTCCCTTTTCTATATTATTAAATTAGATTCCTTTTATTAGCTAGTAACTATAAGAGTCACATTACTATTACTAAGGTGCCTTTAGTGCTCTATAAACTAGAGGTGTAGGTTTTCTAAAGCTAGCGTTTTTTAAGTTTCTGTAAAACACTTCTTATAGTGCCAACTATTCTCCATTAATCTTAATTAATTCCTTACATAGTTTATTAAAAAGATTAATTTTTATACTAATACGTAGGAATACTTCTTGCACCTTATACTTAAGTCCTTACTTATATATGGTCTTAAGAGATTTTTTATTTATGTTATACAGCGTATTTGGGAAACTTAGCTATATATTTAGCTATTGATTATTATTGCTTAATTTTCTAGATAGCTTATATAGCTATAGCGATTTTATTAGGAATTTTAAATAGTAATTTAAGGCATTTTAAAAGCTAAAGTAGTTCTTAATAATATCAACTGCGTTAGCGTGACTATCTATGTAGTCCTTATCTTAGTGTTAGTGGTCTATATCTATCTATTTAACTAGGTATAGGTAGATTTATTCTTTAGCTAGTCCTTGCAATGTATATTACTATAAAGATAACCTTCTTTTTATTTTTAAAGTTATTATCTTAATTAAAGAAGTATAGGTCTAATTATAATAGCTACGTATTAAGGAGCTCACAGTTACTATTATATAAATTAGGTTTATATACTTTATTTTTGCTATCGTTTATTAGCAGGACGCTAGTGTTATTAAAAGCTATAAAAAAGGTAAGGATACTTATAGTACTTATATTAAGGGTGTTTAAGATGGTAAGTCCCTAAGCGATAGCTAGTTCTTATAGTACTAAGGTTAGTTCTTAGACAAGAGTACTAGTAAAGTAAATAGGGGGTTATTAATAGCTTGCGTGTATTAATAAGCTATTAGTATTAAAAGTAATATATAAATATAAATAAATTAATAATTCCTAACTATAATCTAAATAATAGATTAATAAACGAGGTTAAAAACGAAGATAGAGAGTCTATCTCTAGTGTTCCTATATACTAGTCCTAGACTGCTCACTGGCGAGCGCTCTCCCCAGAGCGCTCTCTCCAGGTCGCTCTCTGGAAAGCAGTCACATGACTTCGTAAGCGCTGACAACGCGGCAAGCGAAGACAAAGGTGTCTCTACGTGTACGCGCTATAACTAAGTACAAAATGGTTCTCTGTCCTTATGTTGGATCGTGGATCCTAACACTTACTATACTAGTAAAATTTATATAAATTTTTAATAAAAGTTCGCGAAGCCTACGAAGCTTTAGACTCCCTTTACTAAAATTAGTAGCTTCTATTTTTAAAATACTTAGACTTTATTTAGGTCTATACTTACGCCCTTATTAACTTTTATAATAGATTTGCCGTACTTAGTCTTTTTAACGCAGAACTTAAATTTCTTAATATATAAATATAATTTTATAGCTCTTAACTTTTAAATTATAATACGTACTCTCTCTTCGTAGTCTTTTAGCTACTACTAGAGAAAATAAAAACGTTATCTATATATGCTAAGTAGTAGTTATTAAGGTACTTCTTTAATATCTAATTAATATACTACTAGAATATACTTAGCACGTTAGCTAAGCGAAAAGGAACTACTAGCTACTTATAGAAATTAAATTAAATTCTAAACGTTATCTTCTATTCCTCGCCTTTTACTATTTAAAGCTTATAAAAAGCTTAAATTATATTAAGTTTACTAAACTATTTAGCTTTTACAAGAAGCTAAAAAGTCTTACTAATTAAAAGTAAAAAATACTAGTCCTTCTTTAAGATAGCGTTTAGGGCTTAATAATTAATATAAAAACGTAGTCCTCTACTAAGTTTTTTAGTAAATAATATTAGAGCGATAGCTCTAGACTTACTTACCTAAATAAAGTCTTTATTTAAGTATTTAGTAAGCTCTTCCTAAAGGACAAGCAACTCTTTATAAGACATCTTAAATAGAGAGTTATAAGGAATCTTTAGGATCTCGCTATTTTTTTTACAAGAGGGATATGTCGGATTAACAACTTCAACGGCCTTAGGCATGTTACAAGGAAGGTGCGTGTGCGGAGGAGCGAGCATTCTGTTAATAGTTATCAAGGCCTCTATCGTGTTGCAAAACACTATGTGTATAGAGCGAACCCCATATGGGACTAGCTTCCATACCCCGCGATATACTTCACTCCTCAGTAGATAGAACAAGAAAACAAGCATTAATTAACCTAATGTAACTTATTATTAAGTATTTCCTTTTAGCACTAGTGCAACAAGTCCTTCTAACACTAATTAGTAATCGCGAGAAGCTATTACAGATAGTAAGGAAGAAGAGATAGGCTATTAATAACCTAACGTAAGAAATCTTAGGTTAATGCAGACTATGCTAAGAATAGAGTAAGATAGAGATAACACGAAGCACTCTTAACTAACCTCTAAAGCTATTAGTTTAGGCTAATTCGCGGACATAAAGCGCGTTAGTAACGTATTATAATTTACTATATAAACGTCTCTAAACGACCTAGTTACGTACACTAACACACGTCGGAAACGACTAACTAACGAGATAACTATATTAACAACGAGTTAACACTACTAGTATAATAGTAAATAACTAGAGCAGTAATAGCGTAGCAGATAATACTAATACTTAAGCTTAAGCTTAACTACGCGATAATTAGTTAAAGTATAGCTTAAGTAAACGCTAGGAAGCTGCTTCGCGCTAGGCTAAATATACTATAAAGTACCTTATAGGAGACTGCCTATATCTAGTAGCGCTGGAATCTGTCAACACATTTCTCTAGGACGTACCTATACTAACAGACGTAGACGAGATGCACGCAATAACCTAGATTACTAAAATTATTCGCGATTATAACGTATTAATAGCTTAGGACGACGATCTATGTGTAGACTACTACTACGATTTTAAAGGATAGATAAAGGAGCTATTCTATAAGGTTGACCATAATATACTAAAATCTCTAAAGATAGTCCTATAGCATAGAGGAGTCTACACAGGCAATAACCACGCAAGGCTTACTAATTCCCTCTATAATCTATCTACTTTAGAGAATACTCCCGAATGGGACCTTGTAGAATTTAAAGCTATAATATTTAACTAACGATTAAGGGCATACAAGCGCCAGCAGAACGCAAAACAGACACCTCTAATAGCTAAGTAGTAATAACTATAGTAGGATAGTCTACTAGCTAGTACACATGCACCGTAGTTATAGCAGCTAGAGCACTCGTAGCAAGACAGGCAGTAGCAAGAGTAATTACAGCGAAGCGAATAGCACGGAGTAGGATACGACGCTTAAAACTAATCTAAAACACGAAAGCTACAACTAATGCACTAGATAAATAAAATCTAACTATTAAGATAGAGTAATAATAATTAATAACTGTACTTCATGAGTGGTGCGCTTAGAGAACCTTAGTCTTAGTAATAGTAGGAACAAGATGCGCAATCATAGTAATGGCGACTATAAACACAGGCACGGCCGCCAGCGATTACATATCGCAAAATCACGCCGTTTCCACAACAACCTGTGAACGGTGTACCGGGCAGACCACTAGAGCTACTACATAACCCGTATAAGACACTGCTGCCGCGCTAGTCCCGTAACGACTAACTTAACGCTAACATAATCACGCAGTTCTCTAAGCTTTAGGATAATAATAAGAAATACATAAGAGATATGTATAATCTGCTTAATAATAAAATTAAGATCTTCTTTAGCATCTGTTGGCAGGTGGATATCCATAAAGAGCAGTTCCACGCTGTGTTTCCCCGTATTCTTACTAGGCGAGCAGAGATGTTCTATATACAAGTTATGGACAGAGGTGACAGCTTTTCTAATGCGTACATAGTGATCAAGAACCACTTTGATCACGACGTCTACTATTAATACTACTATATAGACTAGATAACTACAACCTTCGCCCGTACGCGCATAGAGAACCCTAATAAGAGCTTATATAAGGTGCTATAAATATTATTTAATAAGCTATAATTATGCTAACGCGCGCTTAGTAAGACCTTTAAAGGTAAAAATACCTTATAAATAACTATTATTAACGCGTGCTAGGGAGTTCTAGAACTTAAAATAGCACTCTTTAAGCTAGCTATAATCTACAAAGGACTCTTTATAGACCTATAGTCTATAGTTAAGACGCACCTTGCACGTTAGCAAATAAGGTAAATACTTATAAAAAGTAAGATAATCGCTATAGACTAGTACTACCTTAACCGCCGCTACAACAATAGGAATAGAAGAACTTAAAGAGGATTTAGAAGCAAAGGCGGATTTATAGGCGGATTCTAAGGAGGCTAAGGTAATAGAAATAATTAGCGCTTTAATAGCAACGATAGCAGACGTGAATTCATAACGCTACGCTAGAAGAAGAAGTGCTTTGTCTGCTAGAAAGAGGGCTACTAGTTAACCAACCATACTAATAAGGAACGCAAAGCTGCCCGCACATAGTTCTTCTCCGCATGTTACTTTACAGGCACACTACTGCCTGCAGACTTCTCTATGCACCTTGCAGAGTATAAAGGTAGTAAGAACTACGAGGACGATGATAATGACAGCGATTAGTAGTATAACATCGACAATTAGCAATTCACAACTACGTACGCAGAATATTAATTTTTTAAGAAGTAATAACTTATAGATTAAGTGTTTATACACTATATCTTTAGTAAAGATATATATAGCAGAGACGTACCGTCATCACTGGCGTCGCAATTCCTTATTAAGGACCGATACACGCGATCTGTGTACTAAGGAATCCTCCCTGATACAGGCGCCGCCAATGTATCTACAGTTGGTAAGGAACAGTACCTCGCACTTATACAGGAAGACCTAACGGTCACGATAGACACATCTACGGCAGGAAAAACGTCTATTAAATTCGGAAAAGGCAGTGTTACGGTGTCTATTGGCACCGCACAGATTCCGACAGAGATTGGAAAAATCGACTTTGAGGTGCTAGATGCGCCCACACCGTTCTTGCTATGCCTTGCGGACATGGACAGGCTAAAGGTCTACTTTAACAACACTATAGATGAGCTTGTCCAGGGCAATGTACGCATCCCCGTAATCCGCAAATAAGGACATCTATGGTTCTATCTTAACAAGAGAGAGCGTGCAACTGCATTTCTTATAGAGACAAAGTTAAGACGGCTCTATCGCCGTTTTAGACACCTAGCTATTATAAGACTAGCTAGGCTCTTGAAAGATGCTAGTCACAATAACTTTAAAGAAAGAACTCTTAAGTAAATTACAAAGTTTTACTATTATTATTAACTTAATAGCTCTGCGCCGCGCCGCTTTAAGTTCACCCTTAAGGACGACTATTACTTTAACTACGAGATCCTTGTGGATGTGATATACTTAAGAAGTAAGCCTATATTACATGTAGTAGATTTAGTAACTTTATTTTAAGGCGTAAAGTTTCTTAACGCTATTTTAGCTAAGGAGACATGGCAGGTACTGCGAATGTTATGGATTAATACCTACTAAGGACCACCAGACATTCTTACACATGACGCAGGCACGAACTTCGCAAGTGCAGAATTTTGCGTAGAAGTAAAGATTATGGGAGTCACATGCAAACAAGTACCTACAGAGGCATATTAGTCTATTGGCAAGATAGAGAGGTATCACGCGCCCCTACACCGCGCATGGGATATACTCTACGCTAAGCTTGCTAGCACTATGTCTAATAAAGCAATTCTTTAGATAGCCATAAAAGCTATTAATAACATAGCAGGCCCTAATAGTCTAGTCCTAACTTTACTTGTCTTTGGCGCATACCTACGTATGACTATAGAGTTACCGCCGTTACTATTAATAATTAAGCGTAGCGAGGCTATTTAAAAAGCGATGAAAGAACTACGCAAGCTTACCACTAAATGCTAGGTTATAGATGCGTTAAACACCCGCAACGGACCTAATACCGCAGACATACTTGCGCTCCCGCTACAAAGCGAGGTTTTAGTATAGAGAGAAAAGGATGGATGGAATAGCCCGTATAAAATCGCTGCTATAGACGGCCATAACATTACTATCGACATAGTCAATGGCCCGACAACATTTCGGTCGATAGTTATTAAGCCATACTATAGACTAGACTACCTTTAGAGTAACTCTAATACGCCGCAGCAGCAGCATGCGTTACCTATAGATACAATAGTGCCGCTAGCAAAGTAACCACGTAAAAGAGGCCGCCTACTAGGATTAAGAAACAAGAGGAAGGCAAACGTTTACATTACTAAGAAGAAAGAGGCTAACCTTAAGCTTACTATAAAGCTACGTAATAATAGAGTTATTATAATACCTAGCGCACCCTTTAAGGCATCTAATAATTAAGAGATTAGTAACCTAGTAGGCCGTAGAGTGTTTAAGTTTAAATAATATAATTAGGAAGTATATAGTAGAATTTATATATTTAAGTCGCGTCTAGTGCGAGAAGTTAAAGGAAAGATAACTAAGCCTTATAAAAAATCCTGTCTTATTATCTAAGGATACTAGGACTATGGCAAGGAGGCTATCTTAACGTAATTTTTAACTATTTAACGCTATAGCTAGCGTGTAATTATGGCCCTGGCACCTATGCTCGTATAACATAAGATAAATCTTAAGCTCCGCGATATAACGCAGGCATATCTACAGGCGCAGATAAATCTTAAGAGAATAATACTAGCACACCTCCCTACTAAGTTAGCACCTAGATATCTAGAGGGCACGCTGCTCTATGTGATCAAGCCGCTATATAGAATCGCGAAAGCAGGAGTCTATTAGTGGACAACGTACCACAGACATTACTATAAGGAACTAGACATGTCTACGTTAACATACGACCCATGCTTGTTAGTAATAAATAGCAACGCAGATAACTTTAGCATAGTTAGTATATAGACTAATAATACCCTTATACTTAGAATAGCCACATTCTCAGCGCATAAAGAAAAAATGCTTAAGAAGGTATAGTTTAGATTAAAGCTAAAGACTATGCTAACACTAGACGCGTAACTAGACTTTAATAGCTACACACTTATAATAGATACTAGCAACATGGACAACTACAAAGCAACCTTAAACCTTAAGTAAAAAGGATAAGGAGGAAAAATTAAGCTTGTAAATATTAATGCTCCTAATCGCGTGTAATAGTACACTAAATAGCGCGCCCGCGGGGCGTACATTACATTAATATGTTAACTAGAAGTGTCTTTTAACTTATTTATGGTAGCTTAAGCGCAGTAACCTTCTAATAAGGATATTAAGGCGCTTAATAAGCGCCTTAAATAGCAGATAGAGAATCTTAACCGTAGACTACGCTACATACCTATCACCCTTATTAACGCTAAGCTAATAGTATTCGTGGACGGCTCCTTTGCTAATAATAAGGACCTTAGCTTATAGCTAGGCTTTATACTTATGCTTGTTAATAAGTCTATAAATAGTGATAATACCTTTACAATCTGCGGTAATATAATACACTATAGCTTAATAAAGTGTAAGCGTGTTACACAGAGCGTATTAGCCTCTAAGATCTACGGCATGGTTAACGGGTTCGACATAGGCATTGCTATTACTACTACTCTATAGATAATTACAGAGCGCCTTAGTCTGCCCGTAGTTCCCTTAGTTATTTATACAGACTTGTACTCCCTATACGAGAGCCTTGTAAAGCTTAGGACAACTAAGGAAAAGCGCCTTATAATTAATATCATGGCACTGCGCCAGTCATACGAACGCCGCAAGATTATAAAGATCTAATAGATTAATAGCAAAGACAACCCTGCGGACGCTTTTACAAAGGCATTACTAAACCACGCCCTAGAATAATTTATTAATAGTAATAAGGTAATAGTCCGAGTTAAGGGCTAGGTGTAGAGGCTGATACTCTTTGCCTAGCGCATTTAATATTAAGAAAGAAAAGACTTCTAGTGTTAGATTAACAACTTTAACGGCCTTAGGCATATTACAAGGAAGGTGCGTGTGCGGAGGAGCGAGCATTCTATTAATAGTTATTAAGGCCTCTATCGTGTTGCAAAACACTATGTATATGGAGCGAACCCCATATGGGACTAGCTTCCATACCCCGCGATATACTTCACTCCTTAGTAGATAGAACGAGAAAACAAGCATTAATTAACCCAATGTAACTCGTTATCAAGTATTTCCTTTTAGCACTAGTGCAACAAGTCCTCCCGACAGGATAAAAAGATCTACTCTAGATCTATAGTGCGGGGGGAGCTTGTCAGCTTGTTTCCTATACAAGGTATGCTATAAGTCCTTAAAAGCTTTAAGTAGTAGCTTTTATAAGTTTACTGTTAGGTTACAGATTAACGCCTTCTATATATCCTTTATTAAGGTAGAAAATATCTTAGCCTTATTTTCTAGCCGTTAATTACGCTAATTTAGGACTATAAAGGCTATAGAGAATACTCCTTAGGACTTTATTAATAGTTTTTTATTTTCTTAGTTATAGATGCGGATGCTTAAACTCCTAATTTAAATTAGTTTCTTTACTAGGGCTAGTTTATCCTTATTCTTTTTTATTTAAGTTAGGCTAAGGTATAAATCGTATAATCTATTATTAAGTAATATGTATATCTATATTAGTTTTATATAACTATTAATATTTATTTTTAGTAAACTACTTCGCGTGTAATGAGTTATATACCTCTAATACTAATATTTTTTATGGATAGGGAAGGTTCTTACGCTATAGGTAGGCTTTTATTAGAATTATTTTAATATAAATTTAAAGATTAGATAATCTATATTAATTATTATTAATATAAATATAATATTATTGATAAGCGAGTATACTATTATTAGTGTTAAGTCCAGCTATAATCTTTAAAAGTTATTAAAACGTATTTTTTTACTCTTTTCTTACTTCTGCCTTATAGCGGCAACTATTGCTAAAAAAAAATATAATTTCCTAAATTAATAAAGGCTATATTAAACTGTTTATTAAAAATTCTTTTAGTAGTGGGCGTAGCAGCGCGAACTTATATTAGCTTTATTATAAGTAAAAGTTTATACTAATTTACGTAGTATCCTATATCTTTATAATAAAAATAAAAACTATTCTTCTTACGGGTTTTTATTACCTCGCGCGACATCCACATAGCTTGTTTCTAGGTATTACTAGACCTGTATCCTATAGCTCTGTCCGCTACTTAGTGTCTTTTATCTTGGCTTTATTAGCTAGATATCTTTCTAGGGTTAGCTTAGATAGGTATTACATAACCATTGTCACCTGTCTTAAGACATCGCATTAGATAGCTGCCCGTACTGCGTACGGACATGTACTATTTTAAGGTAGTAGTAATCCTGTTATTTACTATTAAAGTAAGTTAAAATAAGGATTTTGGGACAGTAGCTTCTTCCTTAGTTTAAAATGAGCTCCACTAGTAATCTCTTTAGTAGCTCTATTTATTAGTTTACTTTTAATAGCTAATTCGTACCTCTTATCTTTTTAGAATATTATTATATTATTAGGGATTTTTAGCACTCCCTTACTATTTCTTCAGTTAGCCTTCTTACTTTCTATAGTAAAGTTTAAAAAAGTATCCTAGAGGTTTATAAGTGCTTTAATCTTGCTTAAGAATTATTATATTTTATTCTTATTAACTCCTAGTACCTATAGTTTAGTTATAAATAGAAAGCTTATCCTTTTATTTTCCTAGCTATTACTTCTTTATAAGCTAATTGTTTACTGTGCATAAGTATTTGCGCTAAAACGTAGACGTTTAGTATAAGGTCTTATTCTTATTTTTATAACTTTTTTATTAAGTGAAGATAGTCTTGCTAGCGTTAAGTGTCTATTAAGACTTTTTCTTAATTACTTACTAAAAAGAGTTTTATCTCTTCGTAGGTTTAGGCGTTACTTTTATAGTATTTTTTTATATAAGTCCTTTAACTTCGTGTGCTACTTTGTAGCTTTAGTTTATAATTAAAATTAAAATTTACTTGTCCCGCAACAGGTAAAAGTAATTAAATTTAATGTAAAAGGATAGGTGCTTAAGGAGCTAAAGGTACTAAAAAATATTTATAAATTTAATAAAAAGTTTAAAGTTAAGCTTTAAGTATTAAATATATATATATATAGGATTTGTATAATCGAGGGTTAAGGATCCGAGGCAATAACTGGACATTGCCTATTATAATAAAAGCCTCTATACTTTCGTCGTTATATCTATAACCTAAATCACCCTTATATCTTTTAATACGTCTATCCTTTAGTAGACTCTAGACGTTTTCGATAGGGTTTAGACCTTAGTAAATATGGGACTTGAGGATAAAGTTTAATTTTACATATATATTTTTTTTTAAAAAAACTTCAAACTGTTAAGGCCCTTCGGGATAGCTAGTCCTAAAGGAGACTAGGGTTAGTTCTTAGGCAAGAGTACTGTAAGGTAAGAAGGGAGTATTAATAGCTCGTGCGTATTAATAGGGCATTAGTATTAAAAGTAACGTAATGTTATAATTTAATTAATAAAAGCCTAGGATAAATCTAATCAATAGATTAATGAATAGGTTAAATACAAAGATAGAAGGTCTATCTTCGAGTTTTTATATACAGGTCCTGTCCTATAGATCCTTGAGTCCTAACTGTCCCAAGATCTCAGATGGCAAGATACTTCTGGGACTCCCGATATCCCTGGGACGCGTGACTTGTCACGTAATACGTTGGCTAAGTCAGGGATCTTGGATAGGGCGCACAGATAAGTACTGGTGTTCCGCCACGCGTCATGTTGGATCCTAACATAAACCCTTATTTATTTTATAAATTTTGGCGTCATCTTGTTGGAATTGCCACCCTATATAGCTATTAGGATATATACTTACATAAGCAAAAAGTATTCTAATATATATATATATTACGTTATTAATTAATAAAACGTAAAAAAAGAAGTATATAACTTACCTCTCTTTATTTACTATTTAACAATAGGATTTAAGACTTTTTTATATAATCCTTATTATTAAAGTATATTATTAAGTTAGATGTTTAAACAATAACTGATTTAGACCTTTCATCTATCTAAATAGAATCCTAAACTTAAATCGTTATGTCTTGGTCTATAATTAAGTTAGTTTAACGGCAAATAAAAAACTTTAATTATAAATAAAAACTATGTTTTTTTCTTTATAATGCGATATAGAAAAAGGTTAATGTAACTTACTTCTGGTTTGAATAGATCTTAATTCTTTCCCAACTCGCTTATTTCTACTTTTCTATAAATATCCGCCCTAGAACTGGGTCCTCACTGGATCACTAATCTATTAGAAAATATAATATTATTAAGATTAATATTTTATTTATTTCTTAGTTATTTTTTAGTAAAACTTAGTCTAGTTTTAACCTTTTTACTATTTAAAATATCTTTTTTAGAGCGTATTTTAATAGTATAACCTTCCTATTTTAAAACATTTTGTAAAGGCCATTTAGAGATATTAAGACTATTTTTAGCTAATACTTCTTTATTTAGCGTTTTAGGGTCATTGGTTAAAGCTCTATTAATAACTCTTTTATCTTTTAAAGACACCTTTGTTATTCTCCTTCTTTTGATAATTTTAGTATTTAAAGAACTCTTTTTTTATACGTTGTATAGTATTATAATAGCTTTTTGGTTTTTATTAAGAATAGAAGTAATGGTAGATATAGGGTTATTAACCTTTTAAAGTAAGTTAACTTCGTATTATAGTTTTAAAAATTGTAGAGCTATTTTAATAAAATAGGAGGTAAGAGGAACATTTTAAGCAAAAGTAGCTTATATGCAAGACTATTAGTAATTTATTATGTTATATAATAGAATTAAAGTAGGTCCGAATAGTTTTATTTTCAAATAATTATATTTTTAGATAAGAACCTTATTATAAAGTTAATATGATATAAGCTTTGCTAAGACTACTAAACCTATAAAAATATTAGTAAAATGCACACCCTAGGTTTTATGAGAATAAGATTTACAAACTTAAATTAAAATACTAGAATTCTTGTTTAAACCTTTCTCTTTAGAATCCCATTTTTCCTCTGACTAGAAACCTAGTATTGGTTAATTTATAAAACCTTAAAAAGTATAACTTTCAAATGTACTCTTTTTTTGTCACCCTACTATATTATAAAGCTAGAGTTCTTAGTAGCTATTTGCGTAGCCTATAAGTAATTAATTATAAAGAAGGATATTTATATAAACTCTTAAGGTACTAGCTGTTATGAGGCTCTCACACCTTAGTCCGGTCCGGGTTAGGGCGGTAAGGTATCGTGGTGCTTCACGGATTATTTAGTAGTACAAGTTAATGCGACACTTAGCGCGGCTAGACAATCTAATCTTATAATTAAAGTAAAATAACTATTAGTCTATATAGGAGAACGTACTCGCACAGAAGATATATAAGTTAACTACGAGGAGAGAAACAACATAGGAGAATTATCACACTATATACTAGTCTGTTTCCTCCTTGTAGTCCCGCCAAGACTCCGTAGTCCCAGGGACTCTGGTAGTCCTATAGGACTTCCTTTTATGCGGGACTTCATCACGTGACTGCTGACATAAGCTGCCCCGCGCCTCTTTGTGTTTTGTTATTTCTACCGTCCTGTCAACAATTACTTCCTTAGCGTAATTACCTGGCTTCCTTCTTTTGGTCCTTGTAGTCGTAACACTAGCCTAGTCCTATATAATCTAGAGGTAGTAATAGTAAAGCTTAATGTAAGGCTTTATACACTAACGCTATTTACGCTAGCGGTTACTTATTAAGAAGCTAAAATACTAAGTAATATATATAAAATAAAGGCTTAATTAATATTAACTTATACTAAGATTTAAAATTATGAGAGCTTTTCGCTTACTTTTAATATTATAATACTTAATTTGCAAAAAAAAGATCGCTAAAGTAATAGTGTATAAAGCTATATGTTAGGATCCGTTGAGACCCAAACATGACGCGAAGCGGGGCATGGACACTTATCCGTGCGACCAGCCAAGATTCCTAACTTAACTATAAGTCACGTGACTTAGTCACGTGTCCCAGAAATATCGGGCGTCCCAGAAGTATCTTGGCATACGGGACTTTAGGACTCTTAGGACTCTTAGGACTCTTAGGATTCGCGGGACTTGTCATGTATATAAGAAGGCGATAGTAGTCTTTTACTATTATATTTAACCTATTTACTAATTTATTATTTAGATTTAACTTAGGCTCTTGTTAATTTAATTATACTATATATACTTTTAATACTAACGCCCTATTAATACGCGTAAGCTATTAATACACCCTTACTTATATTACTAATACTCTTACCTAAGAACTCACCCTGTTTCTTAAGGGGTTAACTACCTCTTTAGGATTTAATATCTTAAACACCCTTAACATAAGTGTTAACGATACCTTTTTCACTAACACGATAGATATATAAATAGATACTCTTAAAGAAATAGGTATTACTATAGCTAGAGAAAGAATAAAAAGCTTTTATAAGAAGTCTAACTTCTTTTATAGTAAATATAATTATACGGAGCTATAGATCTTGCAACTTAACCTATACTTTTATAGAATAAAGAAAGAATAGTAAGATACTAATAAGACTATATTTACTTTTACCTATATAAAGGGAGATGCTTTTAAGTAGATTTATCCTTACGTTAATTAATACCTAGCTAGAGCTAATATAGAAGGCGACGCCACGGATAAGATTATAAAAAATTGTAATACTTTCTATACTAAGGTTAAATAATACTTTAGAATTACTAACTGGAAAGCTCTCGCTAACCGGAATATCTAATAACTTAAATAAACTTATTTAGTAGCTAAATATAAATTCTATAAGAATGCTAATTAAATTACGTGGAATAATAATAGTCTTGTAACTATATTTTAAAAAGAATTAAAATAATATATACGCGAAGAACTATTACACAGTAAAGTAAAAACTAATACTTTAAAAGAATTTATAGTAAAAGTAACTTAAATTAATAATATATAGTATAAACTAGAACGAGACCTTTACTAGAACTAAAATAAAAAAGGCTATAAACTACTTATAATAAAGAATAACTATTATAACTCTAAGTAATAATCGTAACGGAAGAACTAAGCTAATTATAGTTACTAACTAATAGAAGGGATCTAGTACTACTAAGTTAACGTAATAGGGAAAAGAATAGAAAAGTCAAAAGGCTTTTATAAGTCTAAATAAGGACGTACCCTAGATGGAACCTATAAGCAAGGGACTAGGGCGCGACTTTACTATACATATAGTAAACCAGGCCACATAGCCAGGAACTATAGATCTAAGAACAAGGTTACTAGGCAGTTAAACGTACTAACTATTAATAAGGAGGAGATAACTAACGAAGAATAGTAAGTAGTAAAAACTATTAAATAGATTAATATCTATAATAAAGAATTAGAATAATTAGGATTACTTAACTTACGATTTTACGATGATGCGTATAAAGGTTTAGATAAGAAAAAGAAAGAGCTAATATCTTAATTTCTTATATCTTACCCTAGCTAGAGTAAACTAGTTACTAGTAAGATAATAAACGTTTTTAACTTCTTAGAGGAATACTAACTAAAAGAAGGAAACTTTAGTATTATAGTAATAAAATAATAAGACTATATATTAGCATTTTACTATGCTTACTAACCTAATTTAGTTAGCAAGGTAGTATATAAAATAGCAGACTATTGCTATGCACACGAAGAACCTAAGAAGAAATACTTAAATAAAAATCTAAACTACAAGCTATAGTACGACCTGGACCATCGCAACCCTACGCATGATACTATAAGATAGACCCTCTATAAAGAAAACTAATATACCTTTTATTATTAAGCTAAGGAATATAGCTACTTTCCCTAAATATATTAATAATATAGATAAGAATAGTTTAACTACCTTATCGCCTATTACAACGTTTATCTTTAGGATAAACGCAAAACGCGATACTTTCTATACTTTAACTAAGTAATAAACTAAGCTATATTACCACTAGTTAATAGAAAATACGCGTTAGATATATAGTAAACGTGCTTATACTTTAACTATAAGAAATATAGGGAATAAAAAAAAGTACGGATTTAATTATATATTAAAAGGGACTACGACCCTTAGGATTAAATTAATAATAAAGGAAAAAGATAGTGAAGCTTCCCTAAAGAAGGCTTAGAAATAGCCTCGAGAGAAGAATAAAGGAGGATACCTTAAACTTATAGAGCTAGTAATAAAGAAGATATCTTTTTTAGACCTAGGCTTAGGCAAGAGAATGCCTTCAAAGAAATAAATACTACTAATAGTTAGGTATTAATTAAGCTACTAGTATAGCTTAAAGGAATATGGATAAAAGCTATACTAAACTTAAGAGTATAGGGAAGCTATGTGTTAAGAAAAGCACTTATTAGAGTAGGACTTTATAAGCGTAAGAAGGCTATATCCTATACTATCTATATTATCAATAGATAACTAATGCCTAGTAAAGCAATAATTAAATACAAGGTTAAAACTACCCTTGTAATTTATAGATACTAGGAATAAATTATTTTAATATTATTAAGGAAGCTAATTACGATGTAATTCTAAAACTACCCTAGTTAAGGAAGTATAATCCTATAATTAAAAAAAAGGGCTATCCTTTAAGCGCTGTAACTATATATTATAAGTAAAGCCTATGCATTAATAGAATATAATAGTAAATAAGAAAGCTATTAATAATATAGTCTTGCGACAAATAGTCGAAAAACGGGAAATACCCTTGGCAGATGCTGGCAGGAACCACCAGGTCGTAGAGCGCAAGAAGATAGAAAACAGCACAAACTATAAAATTCTAAAATGCTACTAGGCATGGAATTATATATTCACAAAGAGAGAGGGAAAAGCAAACCTTCCGGAATATTAACCTTAGGATCATGCGATTAACCTAGAGGAAGGGAAGACGCCACCTTTTAGACTACTATACAGTAAATCTAGAAAGGAACTCTAACAAGAAAAAAAGTTTATTAAGATAAATCTTATAAAGAATATATTAGACCTTTAAAGTTACTAGCAGCAAGTCCTTTTATATTTATACAAAAAAAGGATAGATAACTAAGGCCTTCCGTAGACTATAAAAAACTTAATAATATAAGAATTAAGAATTAATACCTACTACTAAATATCTTAGACCTCCGAAACTGACTCTTAAGAGCTAAGATCTTTATAATAATAGATTTACGAGATAGATATTATCTTATACGAATTAAAAATAGAGATAAGTAGAAGACAGTATTTAGAATACGTTATAGACTATTTAAATATATAGTTACGCCTTTTAGACTTACTAATGCACTAGCGACCTTTTAGGCACTAGTTAATAATATACTACGTAACTACCTAGATATATTTATTATTACGTATATGGACGACATTCTTATCTTCTCTAAAAACGAATTAGACCACGTATTACATGTATAGACAGTTCTGACAGCACTAGATAACTCACATCTATAAATTAAACTAATAAAGTATAAATTCTATGTAATAAGACTAGAATTCCTAGGACATAATGTTAGCATAGATAGAATTAAAATAGCACTAGATAAAATTAAATGTATTAAGAACTAGCTAATACTAAAAACTATAAAGAATATTTAAAAAATTTTAAGATTTTATAAATTTAACTAATAATTTATTAGAGACTATGCGAAAATTATAATACCCCTAATAAACCTTATAAAAAAAGACGCACTATTTATATAAATAGTAAAATATAAAATATAATTCTAACTTTTAAAGATAGCATGTATTATGCCACTAGCACTTACCTACTTTTAGGATAGAGAACCACTACAATTTAAAACAGACGCAAGCGACCTTGCGATGGAAGCATGCGCAAGCAGGAGAAAGATAGTAAATGGCATCCAATTACATACTACTCACGAAAGTTCAACGACGCAGAGACACGATACAACGTACACGATAAAGAACTCTACGCCATCGTGAAAGTATTAAAGTACTAGAGGATCTACGCCCTTAGCTACTAAATACTAGAAATCTATATAGATTATAAGAATCTGCTACGATTTATAATAATAAAAGAATTTACACTATAGCAATAGTAATAGTTATAAACTATAGGATAATATAAGTTTAAAGTTATTTATATAGTAAGAAAAAAGAATGGACGAGTAGACGCGCTTAGCTAATAAAGTAATCTTATAAGTAAAAAGGCAAAGACCTATTCTATAATACTTTAAAAAAAATAAAGATAGATCTTTTAAACCTACAACAGAACTTAACTAACTCATTATTACTATACGGGAAGTACCTAAGGAACTATAGACTAAGATTATATAATAATACTACGATAACCTAGTATACAGACACCTAATTATTAGAAAGATAATAGAACTTATCTAGCAGAACTATAGCTTTAAAGGAATTAAAGAAGTAGTAACTATATATATCCGCAAATGCGTAGATTACTAGCGCAATAAGCATGTAACACATTTTAAGTATAGAGAAATATAAGCAATCTAAATACTAGTTGCACTATAGGAAGACATCGCTATAGACTTTATTATAAGATTACTAAGGTTAAAAGACCTGGTAATAGGAATTAGTTACGACGTAATACTAAATATTGTCTATTAATTTACTAAATACGTAGAATTACTACTATATTAAAAGATAACTATAGTAAAGGAACTCGCATTCCTTATCTTAAATTAACTTATACGCCACCACGGTATTCTAAAGATAATTATTAGTAATAGAAATAAGCTCTTTACTTTAAACTACTAGACAATACTTATAGCACTTATTAGAATAAAATAAAAACTATTAACAGCATATTATCCGCAACCTGACGGACAGACAGAATATACGAATTAAACGATTAAAACGTACCTATGCATCTATTGCAATGACTAGAAGAATAACTAGATTTCCTTATTACTTATAGCACAATTGGCATACAATAACAAGATATTAGCAGCAATAGGATTTACTCTATTTTACGCAAACTACGGAAGATATCTATATCTCTTTAATTAAATATTTCCTACAATAATTAGGATAGAGGAAGTAATCAACATAGCAGAAACTATAAAGAAGATATATATATAACTCTTAAAAAATCTTAAGAAAGCTTAATAGCAAAGCTTTTCTTATATAAACTAAAAAAGGAAAATAGCACCTTAGCTAAAGAAGGCGGATAAAGCATATCTGCTTACGAAGAATTTTTAAACCTAGAAAAAAAAGTATAAGAAACTAGACTATATTAAAGTTAGGCTATTTTTTTTTTATTAAACAAGTATTACTAGTTGACTACTAATTAGAACTACTACTAGACGCGAAAATACACCTAGTATTTTACATAGACTAACTTAAACCCGCAGACCCTAAAACACTAATTAAAATAACTTTCTATTACCAGCTAGAGGAAGAAAACGAATTTAAAATTAAAGTACTTTTAGGATATAGAGAAGTTAGATAAGAAGACTTCTAAAATAATAAGTTTTTATAGGAATAGTTAAGTAAAAAGGCTACCTATATGTTACGACCACGAACCCCACAAGGATGAAGAAGCCAGACAATTACGCCAAGAGAGTAATTGTTGACGAAGTAGCAAAGTTAACGGGACCTAACGGGGCGCGGGGCAGCTTAGTCAGCAGTCACGTGACGAAGTCCCGCATAAAGGGAAGTCCCATGGGACTACCGTAGTCCCTGGGACTACAGGGCCTTGGCGGGACTACGAAGAAGGAATAGGCTAGTATATAGTGTGGCGACTTTCCTATTGTTATTTCCTTCCTCGTAGTTAACTCATATATCTTCTGTGCGAGTACGTTCTCCTATACAGACTAATAGTTATCTTATTTGTTATAAGATTAGATTGTCTAGCCGCGCTAAGTGTCGCATCAACTTGTACCACTGAATAATCCGTGAAGCACCACGATACCTTACCGCCCTAACCCGGATCGGAACAGGGTGTGAGAGCCTCATAACACTATATTTAAAAAATATATAAGAACCTAAATTTAAACTTCGCAAGAACTACTAATAGCTCTTAAAAAAGGCACGAAACACGATCTATAACTACTACTACTATACTAAAGTAACGCCAGAAAGCTTTAAAGGAAACAAGACTTATAATATAATAATAATTTAAAAGGATACTACGTAGTAGAAGAGGAAGACTTTAACTAAATTATAAACTAGTCTATTACCTTAGTACCTAAAGCAGTATTAGGGTTAATTAATACTATTACCTAAGTAAGTTCCTTATAAGCCTTTAGGGCTTCTAACTTATTTACTATAAATATACTATAATTAAATAACTCTTATTTTTTCTAACGTAACTTCTTGCGCTAATTACGTAAACGCGCTATTTTCTCTCGTGCTAGATAAGTACGTAAGAGCGCTGCGTAAGCGAGCTCTTCTTTTACCTAAAGTTTTACCTCCTCCTTAGCCTCTAATTTTTCTAATCTTTCTAACTTAGCATCTATTTTTAAATAATCTAGTAAAGGAATATCCTCTAGCTTACACTTATAATTTCCATACTAGACATAGTTTATACACTTTAAATATAATAATAATAGTTAATAAGGCAATTACTTCTTAGCGTAGTACGTATAGGCAACTATAATAAATATATAATTTTACTTAAGATAATTAGCTTATAAGTAATAGTATTAGGTAGATTAAGAAAGTGGCTTTATAAGTAATTAACTTATAAGAATATTAAGTCTAGAGAGGGGAGCTAATTTTAGAATCTATTAAAACCTAAATATAACGCAAAGCAGGGTATAGACACTTATTTATATAACTAGCTAAAATTTCTAACTTAGCTATAAGTTACGTGACTTAGTCACGCGTCCTAGAAATATTAGGTATCCTAGAAGTAACTTAGTATACGGGACTTTAGGACTCTTAGGACTCTTAGGATTTATAGGACTAGTTATGTATATAAGAATGGGATAGTAGTCTTCTACTATTATATTTAACCTATTTACTAATCTATTATTTAAATTTAACTTAGGCTCTCTTTAATTTAATTATGCTATATACACTTTTAATACTAACGCCTTATTAATACGCGTAAGCTATTAATATATCCCTACCTATATTACTAACACTCTTGCCCGAGAACTAACCCTATTCCCTTAGGGGCTAGCTACCTCTTTGGGATTTAACACTATACTTATACGTAAATAAATTATAAGGCTTAAGAAAGCTAATAAGGTTAGTATAATATATAATAAGTAAAAAAGAAAGTATATATAGTAATAAGGCACCTAAATAAAGGTAAAGAAAAAAATTATTACTTAAAAGGAAGTTAAGTAGTAGCTAGAAAGTAAAAGGCGTTAAAGTATAGCGCGATTAGGCTTAAGCTAGCAGGCTTTAGCGTGCTGCACGCACTGTAGGGAATCTAAATATAACTTATAAACGTGTAAGAAGTGTATTATAGATACTACTTAATCTATTACTAGTATTATTTTAATAGAATTTTAATATGTTATTAAACTACGTGGCTTTTTAGGTGTAGAAAGCTTGTGGGATTCGCCGCCTGCTTGTGGAACACGTTATCTACTTTTATAAATACTATTAGAGAAACGCTTACGCTCGAAGGTATATAACTTAATTAATATTTAATAAAATAGTAAAGTGTTAAGATACTAGGGTAATAAGGTGCTAGTGGTGCTTTTAACGCTTGTGTCAAACTACCCAATTAGGAAGTTCAAAGGTGTCAGGATAACGACGTAAAATGGTGGAAGGGTAAAAATGTGCCAGCGCAGAATTCAACGCCAATGTTATTACTGCCCGATTAGGAAGGTTGGGAAAAAGACTCATTTCTCTCCTTGTGGCCTCACCAGCATTTCCGCCATCCTGAATGTTTTCGAATCGCAGAGTTTTGTAGCACACAGCTATGTATGTAACTGTCGCGGTTTCTATTCACGGGGTTCGCCCTCTATTTGCACGCGCATGCTTTGCCCACTCCTCGACAATCTCAAACGTCCCATGAAGCCTCAGATCGCGGCTACTCGCTCCAACCCACACATTATATTGGCCCCTCTGTAACCTCCACTGCTGCGCAACAACATCCCACACGCTTAGATCTCGTCTCGTGAGCGCAAATGTAGCTGTCGCCGTTTGTCCGGGATCCATGTAGATCTTGTGGAACCCGCGGAGTTGTCTTACAGGCGCATCAGGGATTCCGAGATACAGTTGCGCGACCTCAGCCGCAGGCACGTTCCCCGTGTTCGTGGTGTTGACTGTGACAGTGAGCACGTCATCCCACAACTGCGGATGTCCACCCTGGACGATGGGTACATTCGGATCAGGGTATTCTGCTGTATTGGCTGCTACTTGGCCTACGTCAAGGCCGCTGTAGTTGAACGTGGTGTATGTCAAGCCGTAGCCGAATTCGAAACGCGGTTCAATACCGTCCTTGTCAAAGGCGCAGTAGTCGACGTACAGACCTTCTGTGAAGTTGTCTTGTGGGAAGTAGTCGAATGAGACGGAGGAGTTCAGAAGTGTGCCATAGTCAGATTCGCTCTTTGCGATGGTGTAGGGGAGTTTGCCTGAGGGTGCGACGTCTCCGTAGAGGATGTCGACGAGGGAGTTGCCACTTTCTTGGCCGGGCAATCCAGCGAAGAGCACAGCGGTTATGTTGGGGTTCTCGATCCAGGTGTCGACTGTACGGATGCCTGTGTTCTCACATCAGCATACACGCATTTACATGGTTCCAGGATGAACTACCTGCGGAATGAATGACAACAATCGTGTTCGTGCAGTTTACGGCAACGTTCTGTATCAGGTTGTCGCTGTACTCGTCTGCCAGGGTGGCCCGATCGAAACTCTCCGATGCATAAGCATTAACGAAAACCAGACAAGCTTCGGAGTTGAAGTATGGCGGGTAGGGGTTCTCCGAATCAAAGTCCCACCGGATCGTGCCTCGATTTCGCGCAATGCGGTCCGAGATGGCGTGGAATGGGCTGATGACGTATGAAGGCGTATTGCTCCCCGAGCCACCGCCCGTGATCATTGTACCATTGAGTATGTCCCAGCCGAAGTTGACCTCATAGCCGCCTCCAAAGCGTGATGGATTCTGCCACGGTGTTGACTTGACGGTGGCATCATAACCGTAGACACTAAGAAACTTGGGGTTATTCAAAGGTAGCGCATTTTTTACGTTCTTGACTAGAACAGTGCCGGCTGAGCCGATCTCCCGGATAAGCGCCGGATGGTCGTCTTGGACTTCAATGGGTTCGTGTTTGACTGTGCTGGAGTAGACACCAACGGCGGGGAACTCCTCGTCCTGTCCGAGTTGATACCAACTGGCCAGTATGCGAGTCGCCTAAAACACGGGTTAGTAGAGATCTCTTCAACTAATCATCCTGCGACAACTTACCATGTCGTCCACGCGCTTAGCGCTGACACTGCCATTGTTGACGGCCTCAGTGAGGTTTTGTCCCCAATAGCCACCATCAGGCATGACCATGTCGAGCCCGGCATTTGCTGATGCCACTCCAGAATGATGTGCACCCCAATCACTTACGACGAAACCTTCGAAACCAAACTCGGTCTTCAAGATCCCGTTGAGCAACTTGGAGTTCTGACAGCCATACGAATTGTTAGCTCGTTGATAAGAACACATGGCTGAAGCTGCGCCCTCGCGGAAGGCATTCGCGAATGGAAACGCATAAAGCTCATGTATCGTGCGATCATCGACATTGCTCGATAAAGCTTCACCCACGTCACTTTCCCTTCGTCGAAATTCTTGCTCGTTCAAGAGCCAGTGCTTCGGCGCCGCAATGACACCTGTGTCTTGGATGCCTCGAGTGATAGCCCCCATACATGCACCAGCGAGATAGGGAACTGCGCTCAGCCCTTCCCAATTTCTTCCGCCTCGTGCGACCCGGCCTAGAGGGCCTGCTACCGGGCCGAGCGCTACGTTGATACCTTTCCCACGATACTCGGCTCCGAGCGCATGCCCGTATCGATACATGAGATCCCGATCGAAAGTTGCTGCGACATGGATGCCTGCAGGAAATGCGGAAACGAACTCTTGCCCGCGAATCCCGTCCGGGGCATCGGCAAAGCACAGAGGAGGAACATCAAGGCGTGGCACGGCACCTGAGTTACCTACACACTTCCCGGTATAGCCGCGTGTAATGTTTACCTTCTCTTCTAGTGTCATTTGAGCTACGAGAGCCCTCGCTCGGGAGTAAGAGGATGTCCAGGCTGCATTGCTTGTTCCATTCCCGATTGCTGAACAGGGTCAGCAATCAAATCAAAGTTTTGGTTTGCGACTTACGACTTGGATATACTGGAGGGCTATTGCCGTACAACGGGACTTCGGATGGGATAGTACTACTGTTCTGAGCTGCGCAAAGTGACGCCAAAGCGACAATCGCAGCAACATCTGTAAGCAACCTCATTGTAGTATACAATTAAGCTAGATGCTTCCGAGGCGTGTTAAGATACTCAAGTCTCAACCGCCTTCTTATAGTCATCACATAATGAGCTTTTCCGTCCGGACCGATGCAGCAGATGCACTTGTCCTCGTGATGAGCACCGTTCGCGGGGAAATTGTCATGTTTTGTGCCAGCAGCGGGCCGTTTTACCAACGGCCTGCTTGTCAGACATGGTGTTAGTCCTCTTACTGCTGGTAATGAGGGGCGGCTGAACATCGGATGGCGATTCCAAAGGTACATGTGGAGTGTCAATGCATTTTGACCGGCATGTGAGTCGGGATATCCCGCCTGGTTGTTACGGTATGGTTTGCTGCTATTGCCGTGCTGGCGTGCTGGCGTCGAACATCAATGGTTGATCATGAGAGCTCCTCTGCTCATTGGGATGCGAGGACCCTGCTTGACGTCATCGGCTTGCACTAGCTTCATTTGCATTACCGTGTCTCGGCAGTCAGTGCGCAACATCACTCAATGCGCAACCCCAACATGATCGCGACGTTAACAATATAAGGCTATAAAGCTCTATACAAAAGCTATTATTATAAGATTTTTTAGTAAGGAGGTTTCCTAGGTCTATAAATAATTACTAATAACTTAAATTATAAATATCTACTTAGTGTTCTAACTAGATAGCTACTACGCGATAATAGCGTTAATAGCGTAAATATTATTATATTAATGCGTATAGGTGCTAGCGTAGATTTCTTTCTTTTTATAACTTTATAAGTAGCTTTTAAAGGTTTCTAACTTCCCTTTTTAGCAATTTTAAAATATTTTTAAAATTATTATTAAGTCTCATAAGCCTCTTAATAAAGGCGTTACTTAGTAGCCTAATTAGCTCTTTTCTTAGTACTCGTATTTTTAATTACTACCTATATAACGCGCCTTTTCTTAAAGTAAATAAGCTTTCAGCTATTTATTAGCTCTCTATATCTTTTATTACTAACTTTCTTAGAGTTATAATTATTTCTTTTTAATTTTTTATTAACTAAAAAAATCGTGCGCTTTTTATATTTAAGTAGGTAATTAGAAAATAGCTACTTTATACTACTTTTTAAGTTACTTAAAGGGTAGAGTCTTACCCTTTATTTAATACTATTTTTTATTTTTTAAAACTTCTTAAAGGCCCTTGTTCTCGTGCTCTAAAATTTACTTTTATATAAAAATTAAATATATTATCTAGCTAAGCTTATATATCTTTTTAGTTATAATATTTTTAATAGTAAAGCGTAATAATTATTTTATTTTATAATAATTTAATGCGCTAAGTACTAACGTAAAGCACTTTTATAATTATACTTTTAAAAAGGGCTCCTTATTAAATTACTTAAAAATAAGTATAGAATCTAGTGGCGAGATACTTATATACTTAAAAGCCTTAGTAATTAATTATAGCGTAATTAACGTAGTCTAGGCCCTTTAAAAAAGTATAAAGAAGTCTTTTTTAGTAACTATTAATAGTCTTTAGCTTTTATATAGATAGGTATTAAGCTTGTCGGAGTAGGTAGCTAAAAAAGACTTAAATACACACACGTTAAAAGGCTATAACGTATACGTTAAATAAAAAGAAAATATAGCTAGGAGGATCTTATTCTAGTTATAATAATTTATAAAATCGATAGTAATATAAGATCTATAGCTATTAAAGATTAAAAGTTAGTATACTTATTAAGCCTTTTTGGCTTTCTTTTTTATATAATAATTAAATACTTACTAAAGCTATTAAAGGCCTATCTTGTTATTTAACTAGCTAAAGCCAGATAAAGTAATAAAAACCTTATAATATTAAAAATTAATATTTTTTATTTAGCTTAATTATAAGCTCCTAGCATTAGGTTAATAAATTAATAATAAATTAATTGTAGATCTATTAGCGTATATATATAATAATAATTAAGGTCTACTTATAGCTACTATCTTATATAAATTGCCTTACTTAGCGACTCTTATATAGTGGCCTGTTAAAAAAACCTTTTTAAGTAGCTAGTAATACTAAGGAGGAAGTCTTTTTTATTTATATTATAATAGTAATAAAACTCTATACTATACTTAATAATTTTATTATATGAAAGCTTAAAGTAGAGCTTATATTTTACCTTTAAATTAGTGTAATATTAAGGCATCTCTATTACGCTTAATAAAGTAATTAATCTAAGATATACTTACGTCCTTTTAAGTAATATAGAACGCAAAGTTCTATATTATTTACTATATAGGAGGAAGGCTACGTTTAGTAAGGCATTTAATATATTATAGGAGCAACTTTTTTTATTATAGGCTAAGTATATAGCGCGTAGGATTTATAATTATACGCACCTACGTGATGCGTCAGTACTGACGTATTAATATAAAATATATAACGCTAAATTATTTTATAATTTTAGTATATAATAAATATTTTTTTTAATTCGATTGCTGCTATCCCGGTGTTAATTAGGTCTATATTGGTGGAGTTGTGGCGCGTTAAAGTAGGTATGCTATCACGCGGGGTTGCGCATTGAGTGATGTTGCGTACTGACTGCCGAGACACGGTAGGGCGCATTCTCTAGTCGTGCTGCCACGACCGCGATGGCGACCGCCGGCAACTGTTTCCTATTTAATATTCACGCTATCGCACAATCCACATAGTTAAATAGTCACGGATATGCCTTCATTTTCAAGTGCCGGTCTCGATTTACCCTCCGAGTCTTCCATCCAACGCGGCACCTAGGTACAACCACAATTATCAACAAACAAATCCAGTCCAAATCCACCCGTTAACTTGATTTGATGTACCTTAACGGTGCTAGAGGACTTAATTAGGAGGTCTTAGTAATAGTTTATACTTAATTTAAAGTTTGATTTATAAATACTAAGCAAAATTATAGTATTATGCTATAATTTAGTAGCTAATTATCCTATTTATATATACTATACAGAGTTTTAACTACTACGTTAGTAAAATTACTTTTATTAACTATATTATCGCTACTTATAAAACTAGCCTTTAGTCAGCTCCGTATACACTATAGAGTAGCTAGTATTTATATGTTTATTTTACGCTACTTTAGCTCTAATAAGTTACTAAGTTTATTAAATAAGCGCTTATACTCCGCGCTAAAAGCTAAAATACTTATTATATTAAGTATAAACTACGTTAATGCTAAGTACTTATTACGTAACCTAAGCTAATAATAGACTAAGTTACCTTCTTAATTAAAATTAGCGTGGCTCTAACGCAGCTTATAAGCTTACTAGTATTTATACTTATTATTAGTTTCTTTATTAGAGTTGCTTTCCGCCTTAATAATCGCGTTAATAGCGTTATTAATAGTATTAAACCGCTTAACTAGCGGGCGTGGAGGCGGCTAGGGAGTAATAGTACTTATATAGAGGTACTAAAGTTACTAAAAGATAGCATTAGTAGCTACTAATTAAGCTAGCTTACTTGCCTAAGTAACTTTATAGTAGTTATAATAGCGTAGGTAGAGTATAATTATAGTGTAATAGGTAGTACTATTACTTAGTTTACTATAATGGAGTTTTAGTTTAGCGGCAGCACTACGTAGATTAATAATTAAATAGTTTTTTAAAGTGTCTTTTTACTAAAAGTTAATATTATAATAAGTAATTAAGCGCTTTTTACAAGCGCTTATAAGCTACTTAAAAGTAAAAATAACTTTATAAATAGCGCTAAAACGCCTATTAAGCTTATAATTACCTAGCTACTTACTTTTATTATAACTTTTTAGCCGCTTTATAGCTCCTTTAAGTAGCTTTAATATATTTATATACTTAGTAATAACTACCTAGTCTGCTACTTATAGACTAGTTAATTACATCTATACTAGAGTAACTAGTAGCTTACTAATTATTTAATTAAGTACTTTAATCTGTAAGATATAGTATTTAGCGTAGTTAGTAATAAGGCATTAAAGAATAAGCCTACGCTTAAAAATAATATAATAGCTATTCTAGCGTATAATGCACGCCTGAATAATAGCTAATAATAAGGCCTTATTTATAAGGTCTTTAGCTAACGCAAGGTGCTAGAAAGTAAAGAAACTAAAGTACTATTTTAGTATACTAATAAAGTTAATAATATTTAAAAACACTTTTAAATGCCCTAGCTACTACTACTTATTTATAAACTTTTTCTTATCCTTTTTATACTTTAGGTTATTATTATAAGCGTCTTTATTCTTGCTAAATATAATAGTTTAGCTAATAAGGTTAATAGTATAGTAACTGCAATAAAGGCGGCGTTAAGTAATAATAAATTTATACTATTTACTTAAGTACTTTACTACTATATTATTACTTATAGCGTTATTTAACATAAAGTAACCTAGCTTCTCCGCTGTTATATTAAATGCCTATAGCGCTTTATTAATATATTCGCCTATTCTCTCGCCGCTATAGACGCTAGTAAGCTATAGTAGCGTAATAGGTAAGTCTTAAATCCTGCTTGCGATGTTAACGTAGTGAGTAATAACACTAAAGAAGCCACGCTTACTACCTTTTATAATTTAATTATTAAAGCTAATATGTACCTTACTACTCGCAGTTACTAGTTTTACTTTAATAATAAAAATAAGGTAGTTATAAAGCTATAGTATAAACTTTAATACGCTATTATAGCTTGTCTATAGTACTTAAACTACTATAAGATTAGTAAACTATAGTATACGCTAGAAGCTCTTACTCTTAAATTTGCATAGTAAATAGTTATTTTTAATAAGCTATTATATAGCGGTAAGCTAAAAGCCTTAAATATTAAAATTACTTAGCATATTAACCATAGCTTATATAACAGATACGCCCTTTTTTATCGTATTAAAAATAGTTAACTAGCGACTTAATAGCTATAGTAGCTACTTTCCGCGCGTAGTTAGGCTATAGCTACGCCTTTAATAACATAGGTGCTTTGCCACGGAGCTTGTGACATCCGTCACCTCGATTATGCTGCTCGTTGGCGTATTGTGGTGGTAGAAGTGGCACACAAAGAAGGTACGCTTAGGCGTATTAGCCGTAATTTATGCAGGACTTTGCTTTAACGCAACGTAATAGTTATACTTAAAGATCTAGCTCTTCTTACTAATAAAAGTATGCTATAGTACCTAGTACTAAGCTAGCTTTTCTTAATTAATACTATTATAATTATTTATAAAGCGCTTATTAAAGCTATTACTAATAATATTATTATCCTCTATAATTAAAGCCTCTATAGCTACCTTTAACGCTAATAATAGTGTTAATAATACTTATAACTCTAGCAACTATAGCTCCTACAGCCACTATAAGGTATCTATAACCTAGCTAATAAGCAGGTCTTTAGCAGGTATGGCTAGCTAGCTAGCTACTTATAATAGTAATAATTAAGGTAACAATAGCGTAGTTAGCTACGTTTTAAGTAGCTTTATTAGCTAACTAGTAGTACTAGCTAGTAGTAAGTTATTTTTAATTACCCGCTAGGTGCGTACTTTCTAACGCTTACCACGACCTTTACCTTTATTTATTACCTCTACGGCGCTATTAGCGCGTACTCTAGCGCGTGTATTATTGTTAATAGCGCGTTTAGGGGGCATCTCGGGCTATTAGCAAGCCTATAAGGTAAGTAAAGGCAGTAAAAAGTAGGCAATAAGTTAACTATAATAGCTACAATACTAATAAAAGTACACTAATAAATAGGTAATAATAATAAAATAGCGCGTTAAGAGCGTAATAAGATAGCTAAAAGACCTAGGCGTAATACTAGTAGTAAGTTATAGTTAATTAATAACTCTAATAAGTAGACTTTTATAATAACACCCGCTCACTTCTATAACTAAATAATACTACTAAATTTATTAAATTTCTTAGTTAAATCTTTATTTTAGACTTAATTTCCGCCTTAATTTATACGACAAAGACTTAATTTACTTAATTTGGCAAATCGGCCGTTCAAAGATCGAGATTTGGAAGTATATTTGATTGTTGACAATGGTGGGTACAACTCAGATCTATATTTCTCTATTACAGCCACTGCTTTTGGACCGTAAACTTGCACCGCCTAGAAAGATTTGCAAGCTTGAGGGAGTGCAGGCTAGTAATCAAGGAGGGTAGCAGTGCTGCCAGTGTGGTTCTAGACAGGTCGTTGATGACGAAGAAAGAAACCTTGTGGTTCTGAATTCACTGCAGAATCAATTCTCCTCTTGGCCACATAAGTAAGCTTTTTCTCCGGACATGTTCACATGAACTTTCGTGGAAGAGGAGTATTGAGTGCTGGGGTTCGCAACATAAGCTGTTGAGGAGGTGGGCACTAGGCGATGATACGCCGGAGGACGACATTCACGAGTTCTGTTGCTGCAGAGGATACAAATGGTACCCATACGATGGACTATGTATGTACCCGCAAGATTTCACTACTTTCCGTCCTTAGCATAAGCAACAACACTTGCCGAAGTGACCATCCGCAAAAACTCCTCCCCAGGTATACCTCGCATTCGCAGCCTACAATCTCACCAGAGATGCAAAAGAGACAAGATCTCACCTGCTTTTACGACCTTGGCAATACCAAGGCCTTTGGAACATTTCTCTTTCATCGCAGCCTCGTCTTACTCAAAAGCGAAATACGGGCATAATGGCACGACGTTCATGAAATACTTCGCGACTATCGCTATTTTTGCGATGCAGCCTCGGGCATTTAAATTAAAGCCAAGGCACCATTCCCCGATGCGTACTATCGCCAAGTTCAAACTCGAAGTCATGTGCTGCGGTAGAGGACTGTATGCATCGGCGAAGGCAGGAGGGAGGGCTCTAAGTTCGACCATTGGGTGGAGTGCTAAAGTTGGGTAGAGAGAGGATGTGTCCTGTACCGGTGAAGATGGGAGGAAGAGGTGTATAAAGTGTCGCTGGCGAGACCCCTAATTATTCTTCATCCACAAGCTTCTCAGCTCATCTCGAAAACAATATAGCACTCTCTGATCTGCTATCTGCGAACTCAGTTATCGTTCAACATGAAGTTCTTCCTTGTGCTCTTTGCCGCCCTGCTCTCAGCTGTCACTGGTCGTCCGTCGGCCGCACTGAACGTGGATGCCGAGGTCGATGCTCAACCGAACATAACTTCAGATGAGGGTACCCGAGTAGTTGAATACTCGGGCGACGTGGGCGTTCCATCATCTGATGGCTCAGAGTGGAGTAAACGCGAGGTCGACAGTGAATTGGCTAAACGAGCCCTGATGACCGTCACCGTCTACCAGAGTATGAAATGAGGCACTGATGTCGTTTTGGCGTATTGATCTAGCCAGACGACAACTTTGGTGGCAGGAGTGAGGGGCTCATGTCCGAGAGTACGTTATTATTCTCCTTAATTTGGGTACATGCTAACGTGCGGTAGCTGGCAGATGCTGTACGTCTTGATTCGTAGCTTATACCAATCGTTGCACTGTATTGGGCAGCTAAGTGGCTCAGATGACCTCGGAGGGAACCCCACCTGGAACGATCAGATCACTTCATTCAAAGTGGAGCCTCATTTTTGGTGCTGCTTCTATATGTAAGGAAGAGGCTGTGGTATTGTGTACTCTGCTGATTTGTCATAGCAACATCAAATGCAGCGGCGGCGGTACGACACATCCCCAATGTTTGCCTTGAATATGTTCGCTAATGCCTAATGTCAGCATTCTGTGCTTGGCATGAATCCGGTGGTGAGGCAAGAGTTCCTAACGTGGGATCGGTATATAACGACAAGCTTTCCAGCTATAAATGTTTTGTCGATTAGGCTTTCATCCGCCGATCGTTGGCTGGGAGACATGCAGGTTCGACTGCAGACTAGGCTCCAACCTAGCGGCGACCGCTTATAGCAGGAAGAGACCGCGAGTTTTCATAGTAAGACTGGCTTCGTACCGCTCAAACAGAGGATACAAGCCGCGTCCAGTCGCTGAAGTTGTTCTTCCTGGAGGTGTTTGCGTTGGTTAGTGTGACGGTTTAGGACATGAAGCTTGGGCCACCCGCGTACGTACGGCCCGTGCACGTGACTCACGTGATCCACAGTATATAGCTCCATAGAGTAGCTTCTCAATCAAAAACAACCATTGCCTCAACACTCTTTTTCGACGTCACAGTTAGGAGTGTTAACAAGCCGGGGCTGAGCTGCAGACGAGTCATTCTTTATGCTAAAACATCTAGTAATGGACAATCAATAGCGGCTTCTACCAATGAGTCCATTTCCATATAGCGCAGAGTGCTGTGCGAATTGTGTCGATGAAGTCTGAAGAGAAGGGTGCACATTACCGTGCTGAGACAGTCAGTGCGCAGAGACAGTCAATGCGCGGCTTTTTACTAGTTAAATTTAGAAAAGCTAACGACTTCAAAGCTATATAACTCTTTAACTGCTTAATATTTTTAAATAATTTTTTAAAATGTAAGATATTACGTATCTTAAATACAGATATATAACAAAATAATATATATAATATAATATAACTATAGTAAAAATAGTAAGTAAAAAAGATGTACACTTTTACTAGTAAAAAGCCCGTTTTTTACTTTTAAATAACTTTTATAATACTTTATAATAAAATCTAAAATGCTTATAGCTTTATTATATATATATATAATATACAAATTTAAGATTATTATGCTATTACTTAAAAACCTTTAAAGTTATTTAAAAAAAAACTAAAAAGAACGCTAATTTTATAATAGGCTATGCCTAGTTGTTGCCTCGGATCCTTGACCCTCGGTTATACGAATCCTAGATATATAAGTTCGACGCCTGAAGCTTAACTTCGGACTTTCTATCAAATTTATAAGTATTCTTTTGGTACCTTTGGCTCCTTGAGCCCCTAGCCCCTTACAAATTTCTCTCAACTAAAAAAATAAAGTTTTTCTATAGACTACCTAAGGCTTAGTAAACTTTTAACTAGAAAATATATAAAGTAAATAATATATTATATAAATTTCAGACTTTATTATAACGTATTACAATAGTTATTTAAAAGTAAAAAATAAGCTTTTTACTAGTAAAAGTATATATCCTTTTTACTTACTATTTTTACTATAACGTGGTTCACCACCGAGCGGGCCAACCCCACCGAGCGGGCCACTTTTTAAAAGTTAGTCTATTGCGAAGCGCCTCCTACAACACCACTATAATTTACTATAATTCGTAGAACATAGAAATACTATTTAGACTTATTGCTATTAGATACATCTATAATTTCTACTGCGCAGGTGCGAGCGTTGTGGCCAGCTTCGCCGTAACGTCCGCAGCGCCTCTGCCCACGCACCCTCTTTGCAGACTCTTCACCCTCCTTTTGCCTACTACTATCCTTTTTAGCTATTAAATTAACTACCTCTTTTACTATAAGTGTTTTAGCTGCCTAAATATACTTCCTCTTTTAACTTTTTACCTCTATTACTATCTCTACTACTTTACGAAGCCCTACTATTTCTTATTATATTAATACTATTTCGTGCCCTATTAATGCAACACCTTTGTTAAGCTACTTAATAGCTCTAAGAAGTAAAGAAACTAGTAAATCTCTATGCTTCTATACATGCTTACAAACTAGCGTTAACTAAGCCTCTATCTCGCGGAGGTTACTTAGTGTTTTTAATTCCTATAGGGTATCCTTTGCGTTAGGTGGAGTTAGCGTATAAAGAACTATATTAAGTCTTAATAACACCGCCTCTAGGTCGTATAGGACTAATTTAGCGCCTTTAAAGCCTGCGCAGATGTTTACCTTTATTATTACCTTTTTAAAAGCTACTTTAAAGGCTAGTAGAAAGGCCTCCTTCTTAATCTACTTAGTGCTATACTATGCTAAGCTACTAATCTTATTACTATACGCCTACTTTAAAGGCGAAAAACAACCTACATTAAGTGGCTGCAAGAGGTGTGATAAGTGTAAAGGTATATAAAGAATAATAATCTTCTGTTCCTTATAGTATTTATGGAATTCGTGTAAGTAGTGGCTCTCGTGGCTATCTATAATTAGTAGCCGGTGTGCACCTAAACTACGCGCCTTAGTATAGGTATTAAAGTGCCTTAGCTAGGTAAGGCTAAGCTTGTTTAATATCTAGCTATTAAGACTAACTTTAATAACCTAGTCTCGGGGTAGATTATAAAACTAGGACGTGATTATAATCTTGCTAAGGAAAATAAGAAAGGGTAGTAGAGCCTAGCCTTTAGCGCTAACACCCTAGATATTAGTAACCTACTTATAGTTACTAGGTTAAATTTTCTTTAGGTTGCTTTACTTCTTAGAGCCTGTAAAGACTATCTAACCTTATATTACCCCTATTATAAAGCCTGTCTCGTCGAAGTTATACGTGTCGTTATTAGCGATACCGTACTTAGCCTTAGTATTAGTAACTAGCTTAAACTAGGGCGTTATAATACGTAAATCTTCGTTTAGGGCTTACTAATAATTATATAGATAGCTTCTTTAAAGCTTAATTTCTAGCGTACGCGTCTTAAGCCTGTCTACCTAGTACTTACTAATAGGCTATCTACCGCGCTTAGCAAGTAGATTATTAGCTATATCTTAGACTATATCCCTTATTACACCTATTCCTCGCTAGTTAAGCTTAAGTATACGTTAGACTAGAGCCTCCTCCTCTAGCTTAATTAGCTTCTTTAAGTTAGGCTCGCGATTGCGTTAAGAGAGGGCTCCTTAGCGTTATTATTATACTATTATTTAAGACACGCTAAAGGCTATAATAACGCATCTTTTACTTTTATTATAATTTTTAATTATAGCTTAAATAGTAAGCTATAGTGCGCTTTTAGTATAAGGTTATTGCGCGTTATGTTGTAATGGCATTATAGTATAAGCTGGAGGTGGGCTGCATTTAGCAAAGTTGGCCCGCTCGGTGGGGTTGGCCCGCTCGGTGGTGAACCACGTTAGTTATATTATATTATATATATTATTTTGTTATATATCTATAGTTAAGATACGTAATATCTTACATTTTAAAAAATTATTTAAAAATATTAAGCAGTGAAAGAGTTATATAGCTTTAAAGTTATTAGTTTTTCTAAATTTAACTAGTAAAAAGCTGCGTACTGACTGTCTCGGCACGGTATCGGTGCTTTGCAAAAGACCGTCCCGACCCACCCGCCTAGCAAATCAGAGAATAGATTATTGATTTCCCTTTTGTCTCCTCAACTACTTTAATGAAATTTCTAGAAACTTTATATAGTATAGAGGTAGCCTGATTCTATATTCTACTAAGTTTACAAAGTTTATCATGAAGGAATTGTGAAGATGTATAGCTTTACGACATGGTAAAGGCTCGCTATACTAGAATCTACTTAGTCGTGCCTATATATACGCAGGAAGTAGGTCGGGACGGTCTTTTGCAAAGCGTTATAAAGCACGCCGGCGCAACCTCGGCTAAAGCTCCTCGGGATTTGCATCGACCTTCATCACGTACGGGCGAGAGCATTAACTACTCAAGATTATGTCCTTATCGGCGCGAATCGCATCGATTCTCCATACCCACTCATCAAACCGGCGCCCCGTTCGGCACTATGATCCTTTCCTTTCCGGGTCCTGGCCCCTCCGCCCTAATCATCAGCAGCATCAAGATATCCTCAGTAATGTGCCATGCTTATGAGATACTGTACGGAATAACAAGCGCGGTGGATCTATTACTAATTCTCTCGCACGACAATACTTGCAGTAGCAAACTTCACAAGCTCAAGGCTGTGTCACCATGGTGCAGCAAGTTACGGTGGAGTCGTTGCACCGCATTGAAGTGGAAGCAACGAATGGCTGATACGTGTCAAATTTGACCTTCTCTTCAGGAAATTCTTCGAAAATCTTTTGTCCTTCAACTATTGGGTCCCGACCTGTGCCATAGCCTCATAATGACTTCCCGGTACAATCTGCGATGACATAATTGACTCTGCCATAGGTATTTTCAGTAGTCCCGTCACTCATGCGGCATCCACTATTTCGACGCCCCCAATACCAGGATACGGCCGAGCTACCGTATCGATTTGTAATTCAACGCACTTTGTGTAGCCGACTACCCTTGAGTATAAAGCCCAATGCATACGACGCAATGGCAGAAGATCTTTCACCATCCCACAACCCTCAATCACTTTCACCACCACATTCAATCTTGCGCAATGTCCATCAAACCTCTCAAGATCTGGGGCAAACTCAATGGTCCCAACCCAGTCAAAGCCAGAATTGCGCTGCAAGTGCTCGGCGTTCCATTCGAAGATGACCCACTCGACCGTGACCAGGTCAAATCGGCTGAGTACCTAGCGATAAATCCTAATGGTCGTTGGCCTGCCGTCTACGACCCAAACACCGACATCACGCTATTTGAAACCGGTGCCATCATCGAATACTTAGTCGACAAGTACGACACTGAGCAGAAGTTTTCTTTCCAGCCTGGAAGCAAAGAAGCATATCAGGCGAAGTCGTGGCTCTACTTCCAAGTCTCCGGTCAGGGTCCGTACTATGGTCAGGCTGTTTGGTTTAAGTTCGTTCATGCTGAGAAATTTCCGTCGGCGGTACAGCGATATGCTGCGGAAGTGAAACGTGTGACGGGGGTGTTGGAAGAGCATTTGGAGAAGCAGAAAGAGTTATTTCCTGGTGGCGACGGTCCATGGTTGGTGGGCGGCAAATTCTCGTACGCAGATCTGGCATGGGTACCGTGGCAGTTCGAGATGATCCTTCTTTCGACAAGGGCGGGCTTGAAGGACGATGGCTTCGACGCGGACGAGTTTCCGCTTGTGAGAGAGTGGATCGACAAGATGATGAAGCGGACTGAGATTTTCGGACCGGTGGATGCATTCGCAAAGCAACTGGCTGGGTTCTTCCGTTTTGAGTACTAACAGCAGCAACCAGTTTGAGCGTTTTTGGCCTGCGCTGGCAAGTTTGAGTAGCTACACAATTTATGGCTAGCGAAGAATTTTGCCTCTTTGCTTGATTTGCTTTTGGACTCTTGTCTTTTACTCTGTAATTCCTTCCCCTAATAACAACAGCTCTCGAAAAATTAGCAATGAGTGTTCCGCACCAGTCAGACTTGTGTTAAGTCTCGGAAGTTTCTTTTCCTCTGGCGTCACGATCACAGCGCGAGGAAGCGGTGTCGTGGTATCTGGAACTGACAGGCGCTCTGCATTACTTGGTCACTAAAGCGTTTGTGACTACTCGTGGCGACATCTGATTCGTAATCATACGCTCAATGTCCGGCAAACAGTTTCATCCTACGCTAGCCATTATCGTACACGTCGTATCTCAAACGCTTCAATACTTATGTCGGTCATAAATACATGGGTTTCTTTCAACTTTGGAGACTTCGCAAGCTTCCTGAAAGCCGTGGACATGTGTTTCTTTAAATCACGTATCAGCATCAACTCAATGTCTTTCGACCCCTTCGCAGCCTTTTGCGCCGAAATGGAGGAACGAACCAAGCGTGCAGGATCTAGAGATCAGCCATCTGGCTCCTCGTCTGACAGCAGGATCGGAAGCTCCACTAGGTAGGGAACGTACGGAAGCAGCAGTGACAGCCGTTCAAACCGACCCTGTAAGCTGTACCTCTCTTTGCAGTGTATGACAGTACACATAGGAATCATTCTCATGAAATAGCAGTACGTTATCATCGCCGCCGTGCAACCTCATCGCGCCGGACAAATGCCAGTGTAGAAAGTTCGGTATGGCCCTATCGTGGGCCGAACAGGTATACGCCGGCTTTTAGTGTGATTCCAGCCGCGACTGCCATTAGCGACTTTTCTGTTCGAGCCTCCCAGTCTGAGGATAAGTCACCAGCAACCTCTGATGTCGAAGGCGAAGTAAGAAATCTTACACACGTATCACGGCAGCATGGAAAGACGGTGCGAGCTGCTGCGACAGCAGGTAACTGTACTCCAGATTCACAGAGTCATCGTAGCATTATTTTGTGGTCACCCCACGCCCCGCTACCACGTGTGGATATCTCTAGCGGTGAAAGTGTGGGCGAATTGGACAAGCCTTCACCGTCAGCGTTTCCCAACAAGACACGACAACCAACTACGGGTGAACCAAAAAATTGCTCCCACGCAGTCCTCCCATTTTCTTCACTCACCGCGTCTACAGAACAAATCGAGATTGAAGGGCGCGCACCTACCATGGACGAGGACTCAAAGCAGCGGTGCAAATCTGTCCGCGAGCATCCTCCTTGCACATCACAACCTTCTTTTCAGTACTTAGTATCTAGGATGCCTTCTCAAATGTCGAATCTCAATCCTTTCTCCGCAAAGCGACTATCCGAAGCGGAACAGCGCGCGGCTAAATCATACAACCCCGAAGCTGCACCAAATAAGCTGCTGCCCTCCAGCGTACCGACACCCGAGCAGCGCCCAACACCACCGTTATCTCTGCGGCAGCGCGGACTGCCCCCTGCCTACAAGCCTAGGATAGGGTCTGTAAGCCGAGGTAGGGGATTAATACATGAGGCCGCGGAGTGCGGAGAGGCAATGGCAGCACCGGTGCACCTCACAGAAGAGGCACTAGCTGCGCACGATCAAGAGCTGGGTACGAGCACCAGCTATACGAGGCAGCAGGGAACTCAGGCGTCTACAACTGGGTCTTCGGTTCCGCCGGAGACAAGCGCAATGGAGACCGAATTCCAAGCGCTAGTTGTCGATAACCCGGGCGCGACATACAAGTCGAGCTATGGAGCTTATAGGCAGCCCATCAAGAGTGGTGGCGCAGGACGCGCGCCGATCTATCTAGACTTCAACTGCGACGAGAGGCCCGCTGTAGGTGCCGCATTTGAATACGCTGCGGCAAACACAAAGCAGGATGCGACCGCGAATAACGTGATCAACTTTGTAAAGGGTGAAGGTGAGGGCATGGGTCATAGATGTGAAGAGACCCTCGAGCCAAGGAGTGATTTCACTTCTTGGACCTGGGCCCCGGGACCTGCGGCGCCTGTGGCTCTTGTTAACGTACCCGATATATATTTCCACCAGACCGTCACGGCGGAACAGTTACTCACTCCACATCGAGCAGCACCCTCAACATCGTACCGGAATAGAGAGGTTCTCCGACGGGCCACAATTGCCAATATCAGAACCACTGTCCATAAAGACACTTCGATCTCTCAACAACCCCTACGTCCTACCAGCCTGGCGGATCGCACACGTCAACTCCGCTCTCCCAAACTTCCATCACCCCACTCAATCGCCATAACTCCCGAACGTCCATCCACAATGTCTCAGGAAGTCAACACTCCAGCTGAGCAAACCATTTCGTCTTCAGGCAACTGGAAGATGAAATCCGAGATCGAGGCCAAGGATGGTGTCCTCCGAACAACTTCCGACGGTCCCCTTGGAGGAAATATCATCGAGGAGTCCACTGGAGATATTGTGGAGCTCAACTCTCCTGACGATGCCGCCCAGAAGTACTACGAGGAGACAGACAAGAACGCCTCAACTCGTCGCATCAACGCTCCCGAGGCAAAGAACGGCGGAACCCTCCAGGACGACCCTCGTGCGCGCAAGCCTATTGGTCGAGTCCTCAAGAACTGGTGGACTGGCTCTTCTCGCCCTCCTCCTGACGAGCCCATGAAGATCTTCCAGGTAGGCCACAAGAAGCCTGGAAAGGCCAACCTCGAGGAGATGATCGACGTCCGCCGTCACCAAGGTGATGCAAACGTTCGCTATACGGTCCAGAAGATCTTCAAGCGCTTCTGGGCCGCCGAGATGGTCAAGGAGTTCGGCGAAGACTGGGTCAACAAGGCGGATGCGAATGACGTCTTCATGCGCAAGGTGGAGAACTTCGTTATTGGTCTTGCTGTCGACAAGACCAAGACTGAGGACCAAGAGGAGGCTTCAGAGGCCCCTGCGGTTGATCCCAAGGCTCTGAAGAAGGAGCGCAAGTCTTGGTGGTAGGCTCTTCTTGAGCTTGCAGCACCAGACGGCCAGTACCAAATACTAAATGACACTGTCTTGCCCGGCTTTGTACTACACGACTGGGCACCCGGGGTTTGACGGACAGGTGGGCAAACCAAATTGCCATACACGGGGTCAGAGCGACCTTCACGAATGATTTTGCATCTGTATACCTTCATGCTGGGTCTTTGCACCCTTGCTACTTTTCTTGACCAGTCTTTGCGCCAGCAAGGTACCTTTGGTCTTCTTTGGACACGATGGCATGGAGATATGAGGAATGACTGTTTGAAGGTTCATAGGGTTAGCGCATTTGTGATGCATGTCCACATGCCCACATCATGGGGTATATAACCCAGTGCAATTGAATCAATGCTTTTCCGATCTCTTACTGCTGAACGTGATTGCCTCGAAGTGATTAGCCCCAATCAGACAAGTAATAGGAAGTCACGTCTGGTTCCACGCAATTCTTAGTCGTTTGCACAAACTCTAGTCGAACGTCCACTCATCCTTCTCTGAGCTCTGCATTGTCCTTCCTTCTTCCCACCAACACTTAGACTTCGAGGCGCTCTCTTTGAGGTGGGTTGCTAACACTTTCTTGCATGGTAGCTCGCCTTTACTCACACTTAGCAGCACACCCTAGTGCTTCGCGTACCGCGCTGCGCAAGGGAAGGATGAGTTGTGGCACTCCTGGTTAACTATGGAAATGGCCACCTCATCTTTCCCAGATATTCAACGAGTCCTTCTTGACACCACGGGAATAACAGAGATCGAGGTAAAGCCTTCACCAGGGAAGGATGAGCGGTGGCCATTCAGTTGCCTGGCCACCTCATCCTTCCCAGGTCCCTTAATGATCTTCTTCCTCATGTTGCAGTACAGATCTTGAGCAAGCCGAACAAGAATCTTTCAAAGGATTTCTCTTATTTTGTGAGCATTCCATGCACGTCTCACAGCTTTGCTAACTTCCAGTAGAAAATCCAGGTCTATCCGATCGTATAGACCTGTCATACCTAGGTACGGTACACTGAAGCACTCGTTGGCTGAGGCCGGGATGTTTGGATCCCTCATATCCTTCACACTCTTCGCGCATCCGCCATTATTCTTCGACAAGCGGACAGGTTGTTTAGAAAGACTTTGCATCAACCGTTAGGCCGCGTGGATCCACGGGCGCCAGTGTTCGCGCGGCGGGTCAGGGTCTCGATGGGATGGCTTCCGATCCCCTACAGTACTGTGCCCGTGCGCGCAGCGACCCGAATCGCGCAGCGACCCACCCAACCAACATTGGCCTACCAGCAAAAATGAGGCTGTAGAGCCACATACAATAGCTATTATCACGAGATCTTGAGGTGTAGTAGTATATAGGACAATGCGATCAATTTATACTATCTATATTTTCCTAGAAGCTTAATTAGGCGGCCACTTTTGGCTAGTTTTAGTAGTGGTTCAGGTGCTAAGGATGCCGGGCCCTTACCACTACCAAAGGCCACAACACGACGCTTTTTTACTAAATTTAATAGAGCTTTGTGTGAGGCTTTTCGCTTAGGCTTATTTGCCTATTATAATAGTTTTTAGGAGATTATAGTTTCTTTATTCCGTTATTTTTGCTCTTTTACAAGCCTAGCATTCTTAGCCTTTACAGCCCTCTTATTCTCCTTCCTTTTTTTAGACTCCTCTCTCTTAACACGCTTCCTTTTAGCCTCTTTCTCTTTAGCAAGCTTATTACTAGCTCTATTAATCTTACGCTAAGTAATTACAACTTTCTCTTGCTCTTTATCTCTCTCTTTAATAGCTAAACGTATATTTGCCTCTCTAATCTTGCGAGGAGACTAAAGGACTGCTCTACTATAGTAATTTTATTACTATTATAGGTTAAGAGGCTTGCTTTACTTCTTATGCCTTGCTTAGAGCTAAAAAGCGTTTTAAAGTTGCTTGCTTTTGTACTTAGCCATGTCCTTGTCTACTTAGAGTTTGTAGATAGTAAGAGAGAGAGATTTAGCCTTATTTAAAGCTAGGTCTTTTACTATAGAGCGTAAAAGACGCTGCACTCGCTGGAAGTTGCCCTTAATAGCTACTAGAGAGTCCTCTAAGGCCTTACTCTTATTATAAAAGTTATGGTTAAAGCGTTTAAGTACACGCTTTAATTCTTAAGGCTATATACCTATAGCCTCCTAGGCCTTTAAAATTATGTCTTCTTTAAAGGAGGAGACCTAGGCCTACTAAAAGAGCAGAAAAAAGTCGCTTTTATTAATAGGAATCAGCCCTTAGGTAGTTTAGAGATAGTTACTAAGCGCCTTAGAGTAGGCTAATAAGAGAGACTTAAACATTACTATATTAAGTGGTTAAAGCGTATAGGTAGAGTGAGGTAGTAATATAGCTAGGATAATGCGGTGGGATTCGTAATAATTAATAAAATCTATTATAAGGTAACTGCTATAGCTATCTATAATAAGGAGACGGTAATCTCTAAGTGCCTTCTCTTTTATAGTCTATTAAAACACCTGTTTAAGCTAGGATAGGCCTATCTCATTATTGCTCCATCCTGTGGGAGAGGTAGAGCAGAAAATGTCGTGTTTTCCAACCTCTATACCGGCAACCCAGGTGTCTCTCAAACCACCCAAAGCTGCAAAGATGAGGCCAGGTGGTAGAGCACTCCCATCAGCACAAATTATTGCCAAGCAAGTGACAAATTCTCTCTCTCCATCCTGGAGAGCTGCTGTCACCTCTTTTCTCTCCTATATCTCACGGTTGAAGATGCGTTTGGAGCGTCCTAAGATGCCTATGAGGAAGCCCTTCTCATCCATATTGTATGTGTTACATGCCTGAATGTTGTACTGGGCCATCTTCTCGTGAAGGAGATCAAAATAGAGCCTATATTTAAGGTAGGAGTTAGCGTGGTGGCGAACAGCGTCTATTACCTTGCTCTATTTTAAGACAATATGGTTATTATTTCGGTGGAGGAAGCGTGACACCCAGGACTCTAAGATTTCTTAGTAGGCAATAACTAAGGCAAAATTGCGTATTATCTCTCTTGTGGGAGGCAGCCTGCGCTCTATAAGCTTGTTAATATGCTGTAAGAGGGCCTGCTCTTGTTGTGGGCTGAGAGCGCGTTGGTTAAGATCTTTGGTGGTCCTGGACTACTGACTGCCCTGCTGTCTGCGGCGTAGCGTGGTTACGCTCACACTAAACATTTTCGCGAATTATCCATACAAAAGTTTTTTCCCTAGTTCTTGCGCATTATATGCTGCAATCGCATCGTCAATTAGTGCTATGGTGGTAGAGTTATAACGCGTTAAAGTTGGTTACTTGTCTGCAGGTTTGGTGTTGGTGGGTCGCTGCGCGATTCGGGTCGCTGCGCGCACGGGCACAGTATCGGTGCTCTCCGAAATACCGTCCCGCCCCACTTCGGGCAGCCGAAGTGGACCCAGCTTCCCGGAAAATATTTTCTATCACCTAATTTGTTAGTAAAACAATAATTACAGCGAACATTCACCCTATATTAATACCTATATTATGCCGCCGCGTAGTCAACGTAAGCGTACAGCTACCTAGCCATTTAACGGGGGTTAAAATCCTTTAAAACGTGCGCGCTGGGCGCCTGTAGTAGCTACTAAAGGTGCCAAGTCACGGAGAAAAGTATCTAAGAAGGCTCCTCCTCCGGCGGAAGGCAACGCTGTATCTAATCTAGTTAGCTTTAATTAGGATATTGAGCCTCTGTCTGCGCAGCTATTGCCAGCAATCGTATTATTTAGTAATCTACTTAGTAACCTGCCTAGTGACCCGCCCAGCGGATGTATATCTAATCTAATTAGCAACCCTACGCAGGGAGAAACTTAGGAAGATAAGCTAAAATTAGCTACTAGGGTATCCAAAGCAGAGTCGCCGTATGTTACTTGCCGCTGGCAGGCCTTTGTAGGTCCTAAAAAGAAGCTCTATAAGCTAAGATTCGATACAGAGTTTATCCCGGAGCACTACTACGCCAGTTAGCTTTAGATATAGGTAGATAAGGTCGCTTAAGACTTAGCTATAGAGACAACTCCGCCGTAGAAAGTAATAATTAGGGACGTTTCTGGCTACGCGTATAGGCAAAAGACCCTAGAGAGGTAGAAGCTATAGTAATTACTTAAGCGTAGAGACGCTACTAGTGGAGCACGCGTAGCACCTAAGGGAGTCCTTAATTAATATAATATATTTTAACTTTGACGCGACGCTTACTACTAAGTCTATAGAGGTAATTAGTCCTATAGGCTAACAACGTAGCAGAGGCTCGTCCAGCTCCCAGGGCCAGGTTCGACTTACTGCAACACAAAGGCAGCTACAAGAGCTGCCAGAGATCCTTGCTGGCCATGCTGTCGCTAAGGGACCTTTAATAGCTATCCGCGATAAGTGGAGGTGCCAGGATACCCACTATAGCAACTACCCGTACGTCTGCTGGGTCCAGCGTACGCCTGGCCAGCCTGATCGATTTGAGAACCATTTCCCAGTGAGCAGTAATATTGTGGCCATGTGGGCGCGCAACATCAGCCTCGAGAGGTGCAGCGTCGACGTGCCAGACGATACTGTACGCCTTGCTCTGCGTACAGCGAGGGACCTGAAGGCGAAAGAGAAGGCAAAGGAGAAGGCGTAACAGGGCTCGGCGTCTGCGTCTGTGTTTACAGCGGATAGCTTTATGAGCGCGATTGCTGCCAGCGCGCTGTCTGTTAGTTAGTTAGCACAAAGTTAGCTACTTGCATGGTAGGCACCTATACCTGCAGCGCCCGCTGTTAGCTTTGCGAGTGCTCCGAGCGTGCCAGCGCCAGCGTGGAAAGATCTAACATGGAGAGATCTAACGTACGAGAACAACATGGAGCTCTTATATTAGACTCGGCACTTCTTTAACTAGTGGATGGATTAGGCAATGGCTACAGAGGTGCTAGAGATTAGGACGGTATTTAGAAGGGTTGTCAAGGCCAGGCGGATCGATCTGAACATGCTAATGGATGGATCTGATACAGGCATGCCGTACGAGATTTAGAGAGATGATTTTGAGCTGCCAATCGCACTGCTTTTGCGACTCCGTAAAATGGCATTTTAGTGGCAACTCTAGTATCCTGGACTTTCAGAGAGTGATCGAGAGGCATGTAGGGAGCTACAGCGGCAAGATAATGAGCAGAAACAGCAGCTAAGAGCTACTTAGGCAGAGGGCGGAGAGACAATCGTGTAGAGGTAATCGTGTAGAGGTGATCGAGCAGAGGGCGTAGAGGTGTTATCTTCAACGCGTAGGGCACGGGCCATATCCTATAGATATCGCCCGATATAATTACCTTGTTCGTATAATTAAACACTAACTTTCTCGCCTTATCTGCTCACCGTACGCCTTACCCTCTGCAACTCTACCACCACGCCAGCTATACTAAAATAGATAATAGTAATTAATTTAGCAGCCTTAGATTACCCTTGCACTACTATAAGATTATTATATTTATATTATAGTAGGTGCTAGATTTCTAATCTTTAAAACTAACTCTAACAGAATATATCTAACTATATACTACTAACGATAGTATAAAACCACTCCGGCGAATACTAAATATATACTATTAACTATAGTATAATACCTTTATAGCGCCTACTTATAGTACCTAAAAAAGTTACCTGTAGAGCTTTTATAGTATATACGTAATATAGCTTCCTTTAGAAAATACTTAAATTTATCGTACGCCTTAGCGCCCTGGTAATGCCGCTAGATCTAAGTCTTTAACGCCTTAAAAGTCTACTTAATTAGATTTATATTAGGTAAGTAAGGAGGTAGAAACTCTATAATTACGCCTGCCTCTGCGCATATATTGGCTAGCCTTACTAATTAATAGATAGACGCGTTGTCGAGGACTATTACTAAGCGTTTTCCTAGCCAAGGACTGTAGTGTAGGAGTACTTAATTAGCAATAAAGTCCTCTATTAGCTCCGCAGTAATCGCTCCCTAAAAAATCATATAGGCAAGGTATCTATTATTATCTATAACTAGTAGTAAGCTCTACCTCTCTAAGCGCTTGGCTAAGTAGCTAACGTGGCAGGCTATATTAACTTTACTCTAGCTATACTTTTAATCCCCTATACGCTCGTTACAAGCGCTCTTATTAAAGTAGATAATTTAATTAGGTTAATAGATTTACTAGTAACGCGCTTAAAAGGTTTAATAGAAACCCTTATAACGCTCCTTAGCTACTTTTAAGGCTGCCTTCCTACTCTATCGCATGGCTTTAAGCTCTCTGTCTAGAGTTATAAGGGATACCTTAACGTTGTACTTATTATATAAGAAGTCCTGTATCTTATCTATATAAGATATTAGCTTGCTACGTAGCATCTTAAGTAGCGCGTCTCTATAGTATTACTTAAGCAAAGGTAGCCTGCCACGACGTACGTATCTTAGCCTAATTAGCTTACTAAAGGCCTTTAGGTTAAGCCTGTATTTGCGTACTATTTTTGGGTCGACGCCAAGCTCTCTATAGATAGCTTTATTATTTTTCCTATCGTTAACGCGATCCATAATAGCCTAGATAAGTAATTACTATAGGCGGTGTCTAGTAGGTCTCCCTAGATCCTGCGGCATTATTTACCTAGGGTGAATATTCCGTGTAATCATTTTATCGCTCACAAAACAGGTGTACGAAAGTGTTAGTGAGGAACCGATTACTAAGTGCTGACAGAAAAATCCGCCAAAGTGGGGCGGGACGGTATTTCGGAAACGACAATAACCGTGCACGCCGTGCACACCTTCGGGCCGTGCACACCCTTACCAAAAATCTACTATACTCCTTAACCACATAACTCAACACCACAATGCCGTTAGAAGAAGCGCTTAAAGAGGCAGATATAGTAAATATAAAAGATAAACTTTTATACTAAGTAATTATAAAAAAATATAATATATGCCATATAACTTTATTATAATATTATTAACGCGTTGTCGCGTCGCGTGCTAATGCTAATTAATAACTACTTAAACTCCACCCTACACAAGAGCGAGAGCTTTGTAAGTTTATAGTTAAGCTTACTAAGCGAGGCCTACCTCCTACAAGGCAGATAGTATAAAATATGGCTTCTGAATTGGCTGCAGAGAGGGTCTCCGACTCGTGGGTTACTCGCTTCCTTAACCGTCACCGCGACCAGCTCCTATATAAATAGGCCAACGCTATTAATGCGCAGCGCCTCCACGCTAATAGCAGCAAGAAGTACATACAATACTTTAAGCTTATGCACTCCAAGATCACCAAATACTTAATTAAGCCACAGTATATATATAATATAGATAAGAAGGGCTTCGCGATCGGAGTACTTAATAGGCGCACTAAACGAGTGTTTAGTAGGGCTTCTATGGAGTTAAAAACAAGGCGCCAGCCTATACAAGACGGTAATAGGCAGTAGGTGTCGATACTCGCAAGCGTCTGCGCTGATGGTTCGGCACTGCCTCTAGGCGTCATCTATCCAGGCGCTCCCAACGAGATACAATCGTCCTAGGTAGAGGATATAGACGCAGAAAAGCACTTAGTGTTTATTATTATAACGCCCTTAGGCTAGATAAATAACGAGGTTAGTCTTACGTAGCTAGAACAGGTCTTTGATCGCTACACTTAAGAGAAGGCACGTAGAAGTTAGTAACTACTTATAGTAGATAGCCACGGCTTGCATATAACCTAGTCCTTCATTAAGTACTACGATAGGAATAGGATACTACTACTAGTGTTCCCTCCTTACAGTACCCACACGCTGCAGCCGCTCGATGTAGCACTCTTCTTACCTCTAGGTACAAGCTACACAAACCAGCTCACTAAACACCTTTATAGTACTTAAGGCCTAGTAGGTGTAAAGAAGCGCGATTTCTTTCGCCTATTTTATAAGTCCTAAATAAGAACCTTTACCTTAAGCCTTATCCTTAAGGCCTTTAAAGTCACGGGCCTATCGCTACTAAACGTAGCTATAATTATTAATAAATTCTAGAATAAGCGCAGGCGGCTGCCTCGTACACCTTTACTAATTATAGTAGATAACTGGAAGCAAGCTATCCAAATACTAGCCTAGGTGGTAGAGAATCAGGACGTAGAGGAGGTGCAGTAGTTAAGGCGTACTATTTCTCATCTCTCTGCCCATACACAGCTTGTACAGCTTGAAAACGAAGGCCTACGTAACGTAATTAAAGAGCTTAAGCTCTCTAAAAATAAGTAGAGGAGGCTTAACCTATAGTATTATAAGGAGTTTTATAGTATAGCTATTCTTTAGTCCCCTTATAAGATCCGCCAAGCTAAGGAGCGCTACGAGGCTAATAAGAAACAAAATCTATAAAAGAAGATAGATAAAGCTTATTAGAAGGAGCTAAAAGCCTAGAAGAAGCTTTAAAATAAGCGGGATAAGTAGTAAAGGCGTGTAAAACGAGAGAGGGTAAGGAAAGAGAAAGTAAAGAAAAAGGCTACTAATAATGCTAAAAAGTAACGAAAGAAATAAGAGCGTAACGCTACTAAATTTATATAAATACCTAAAATAGGCAAGCGTAAGGCCTTAAGTAAGCTTTTTATAAAGCTTATAGCTAAAAAATAGCGTGCGCGTAGTGCTGCTTGCGTTATTATTAAGGCGTTACTATTACTAGCACCTCTACTAGTTACTACGCGTAGTAGCTATAAAATAAAGCTAAATAAAAAATAAGAGCAGGGCAAGCACTATAGAACTTAGTAGACTATTATAATAAAAATTCTCGCGATAATAGCTATTATACGTGGCTCTATAGCCTCATTTTTAAGATGTGCAGCAGGTCGCCAAGGCGTGCACGGTCACTGTAATGGTACCCTGCCGAGACAGTCAGTGCGCCGCGACACTAACGCGCCACCCTAACAGATGTAGCACCTCAACTTTGACGCGCCGCATCTCCACCAATATGGATCCGATTGAGGCTGCAATCATCGCTATCGACTCACGAGAACCTGGAGAAACTTTCTTATATAGAAAAATTGCAGAAGAATTTGGTGTTGTGCGGTCAACATTAACGCGCTGGCATAGACGCGCCATGCAGGCGCGTACATAGCTACTATAGATTTGCTAAAATCTTAACTAATAATAAGAATTTAAGCTCCTATAGTATATATAGTGTCTTACTTAGAAAGGTCTACCCCCTACGCGTTAGATAATCTAAAACTTTATATTAATTATCGCTAAAAAGGATATCTCTATATAATAGGTTAATCGCTTTATTAGGCGCTACCTTAACTCCCTAATCTCGCGATAAATAACTAGGCTAGATAATAATTACTATAACGCTAATTTAGGCGCAAGATATAGGCTCTACTTTAAGCTTTTATATAAGAAAATTATAAAGTATGGCATAGAGCCTTAGTATACCTATAATATGGACGAAAAAGGCTTCCTACTCGGCATTACTGGCAGGTCAAAAAGGATCTTTGACAGGCCTATATATAAGAGTCGCCAAGTGAGGCAATCTATTCAGAATGGCAGTCGTGAGTGGATCTCGCTCATCGTATGTATATGCGCCGATGGATCTACTGTTAATCCATCACTAATCTATCGATCTAACGCTAAGACTCTATAATTAAGCTAGGTTAAGGAAATTAACGTCAATTCTTATAGAGTCTTTATTACCTTATTAACCTCTAGATAGTTAAATAACGAGATAGGGCTTTAATAGCTAAAACAGGTGTTTAATCGCTGTACTAAGGAGAAGGCTTAACAGTAGTAGCGACTCCTAGTCCTTAATAGGCATAGATCTCACGTTACTATAGATTTTATTAACTATTATAATTAGAAAAAGATCCTCCTTACGATATTTCCCCTTTACGCCACTCATACGCTGCAGCCTCTAGACGTCTGTGTGTTTAAGTCTCTTTTTATTGCCTACTCTAACGAGCTCTCCGCATACCTATATAGGAGTTAAAAGCTATTAATAATTACTAAAAGAGACTTTTTTACACTATTCTAGAAGGCCTGGATAATATTAGTTACGCTATAATTAATTACTAAAGCTTTTAAGTATACAGGTATCTTGCCGCCAGATCCTACACTAATCCTTAGTTAATTTAATAGAGATAAGTCTCTAAAATAGAGATTATGCAAAAGCTCTATTTTAGTACTTAGCGCGTCTAATTAGCGCAAAATTAATTAGCTTTTAAAGGTTATTATTAATACAGGGGGAGGTAATAAGGCTAAGAAGCTAAGTCACACTATACACTTAATCTCTATATAAAAGTAGCTCCTAGAGCATGAGAATTAGGGGCTACGAGAAGCCCTTACAAACCAGAAACGGCGTTAAATAAAGGGCAGGACTCTACCTTTTAAGTAGCTAGATAAGTAGTATAGAAGATCTGTTTTCTAATTACCTGCCCGCGTACAAAGGGCGCGCGATTCTCTTAGTTAACAAAAGGCTAAAAAGCAATAACTACAATTCTAGAAAAGTAAGTAGAGAAAGATCTAGATAGCAAATAGGTAGCTTAAAGCTTATTTACTATAGGAGAAGCGTGTTACGCGTATAGTAGCTAGAAATACGCGCGCTAAGGAGAAAGCTAATTAGGCTACTAAGTAACGCCTCCGTTAACAGGCTAGGGATAGGCTATATAATACAGAATACTATATTTTTCGTACCGTACGATACTAATACGCGTATCGTAGGATTAGATCTGTATGCTAAGGCGGGTAAATACTGCCAAAAATAACTTTAGGGGCTAACTTTATTTAGAGCTTGTATCTAGATTACTTATCTTATCCTCTAAGCATTATCTTAGTACTTTATTATTATTAATTAGTAATATTTATTAAATGCCACGTACTGCGTTTGAAAGCGAGGACGTCGAGGTCACCTTCGAGGGCCTCCGGGCCATTGTAACATGTTGATTTTGCTCTAAATAATGGCATAATAAAAGCCTCGTACGTCTCCGCGAGCACATGGCTAAATGCCTAAAGCTTTTGCGGGAGAAATATGAGCTGTATAAGGTTAATAGCAACCCTTAGATACTATCTAAGCGTTAATTACGGCTACTAATAAAGACGCTACGTATAAGTAAAATAGACTTTAAAAAGGCAGATCTACTACTCGCGGAGGCTATATATAGCTCTAGAATACTCTTTAGCTTTATAAGCTCTTGTAGCTTGCCTTAGGTAGAGAAACTTACTAAGATACTGCAGGTTAAAAATCCTATGTTCTATCGATTTCTAAACTTCTTGCGCCCGCCCTACACTCCGCCAGGCCGTAAGGTAATTGCCACGACGTTGCTAGACTCTGTTTATAGCTAAATAAAGCGTGATATAAAAGCCGTGCTCGAGAAGGCTAGGCGGCAAATAACGCTAGTTAGTAATAGCTAAATAAATATACGCGGCGAGGCAGCTGTTAATTACTTAGTAGTAACTTAAGAATATAAGATCTTTCTAAAGACTTTATACACGTTAGTAGAGCGTTATAACGCCAAGAACCTAGCTAAAGGGATTTTTAAGGTAGTTAAGGACGTTAGCAAGCTTAGTATTACTATTATTTACCTTAATAATACCTCTAATATAAAGGCGGCACAGGGTTTACTTACTAGAGCTATACCTAACTATCTAATATTAAGGTACGCCTCTTATATTATTAATCTCTACGTCGCTAACTTCTTTAAAATAGGTAACTTTAGGGTAATTTTTAACACTATAAAGAACGTTAGCAAGTTCTTTAGACAGTCTAGTTTACTTATAGGCATGCTAGACAAGGCTGCCGGGCCTCAGGTGCGGCGGAAAGCGCTGTAGCTACTAGGAAACACTCGCTAGCAAGGCAAGTTTAATACTATCAATTTGGTGCTAGAGAATCGCGACTGGATACTTTCGGTGGTACAGAATCTAATAGTAACCTCTATTATAACCTAGCAGACGCAGAAACAGCGATTCTATAAGGTTATAGTAATTATAAGCAACGTACGTTAGTAGGAGAAGTTGTAAAGGCTGCGGAGCTTTCTAGTGCCCTTTACAAAAGTAGCCCTGGCGCTCGAGAGTACTCGGCCGAAATTCTTATGGCTATATGCCAGCTTTATCTACTTGCTCACCTCCGTCACTCTCCACACAACTTTGCCGCGAGAAGACGTCCAAAATACGCTTTGAAACCGATTCCAGCAGGTCCACCATCCTCTCGGCACGATTTCGTATATATGCGACCCTCTTGCGCGGCGAGAATTGCCTGTGGCGGTCACTCACAAGATGCAGATGGAAGTGGGCGAATACATCGCCCAGCAGTACCCGCCGACGCAGGGCAACGCCAGGCATGCCGCAGCGCTCTATAAAGAGCTTATGGATGTGCTCTATCGTTAAGGCGCCTTTGAGAAGTGCGGTACTGATTTATCCTGGCAAAGCTTCGAGGATTACACCGATCCGGCGGAGTGGTGGCGCATATAAAGCTGCACTAACGAGCTTAAAGAACTTGCTATCTACGCTCTTAGCATTAACCCTATAACTAGAGTAGCTAAACGTAACTAGAGCGAGCACGGATTTCTTTATAATAAAGTTTAGAATTATCTTGTTAATAAACGGGTTAAAAAGCTAGTGTTTTGCTTTTACAATCTATAGATCTATAACTCTATTTTAGCTAAGGGTGCTTAGTACTTCGACGCCTCCGAGGTGCCTAAACAAATTAATATTAACAACTATAAAGATAAGCAGCTTTTGCTTAATTACCTAGCTAAACAAGTATAAAAAGAGCACTCTAGGGATCCTAAAGATACCCAGCATCTATAGCTTTAATTGTATCTAATTCTGCACGTGATCATAGGGCCGAGAAAGGCACCAATTGGCTCAATTCACTTTGCCAAGAATGTACGATAATACCGTAAATACGGTATTATACAAGATACCGTATATACAGGGATACACTGAAAAATACGGTATCGGCACATCCCTATAACAGGCTCGCAAGGCTCAACAACAACTTTAAAAACGTCTTAAAATTGCTAAAAAGGGAAGCCAGAATGCTTCAAAAGCTACTTATATAATTACAAAGAGGAAGAAGCCTACGCCGGCATCTGTACGCGTTAATGTAGTGATATCTACGCCATCAGCGCCAGCATCGCGCAGTGGCCAAACAATCAGAACACCAAGCAGATATCTATAATTTAACTAGCTAGCAATCTTCTACAGCTCTATAAAATCTCAACTCTAGAAAATTTCGCGATAAAAGCTTTTGTGTAAAACTCTACAGCCTCATGTTGCTGGCTGCGGTGCTGGTGTTGGGGTGGCGCGTTGGTGTCGCGGCGCACTGACTGTCTCGGCAGGGTAAGTGGAACACTAATCATCGTCGCAAATGTCAGCCGCACGCATGAGTCGTGTAGCGTGTCAACGCATCGTATCCGAAAATGCGCTGACGTTTGACCTATCTCTTTCCTTGATTGTACGTCCATTCCTATATCGTCCGGAAACACTGTGTGGCATCGTTGCTGGCTTGCAAAAAGATCTTCGTGACTTCAACTTAGCCATGAGTAATAAAGTACGCGTCTTCGTCGCCATCTACACCCACCCCGCTGCCTCAAATACATCAACAAACTCATCCAGATCACGCCCAAAGGCTCAAAAATACCATTGGGGTCTCTGGCTTGAACCAAAGGCAAGCACCGGCAACGGCACATCCTTCGATCTGGAAGACGCTGTCGCCTACCCCACTGTCTCTAATCCCTTCGGCTGGCGCTTGCATATCGACGAGCACAAGTCGCTCCCATCGCACATGCTAGGGCGTATCATGATTGGCAAGATGGTCGAAGGCAGCACGGAAGCCGATGTGGCCCAAATCTTAACGCAGGTACAAATGCCGAACGAACCAGGGAACCAAGTGGGGGATGCCGTGGAATGGATCAAACGAGCTATTGCCGAACTGCAAGAGATGAGGTGTGCCGAGAGTTTTAGCATAGACGCCTTCATGGAAGAAGCAGTTTCGTACGCTGCGTCATGGCACAGCAAGAAAGGGAGCAAAGAACCTGAGAAGGTCAATTATACCTGGAGCCGGACCTTTCCCTAGCAGATGTTCCTCGCCTGGCTTCAAGTGTCTTTTGGAAGCTCGGGAAACTATGCTTCCTGTGGTGGAAGCTCGAATTCTCTGCGTCACTTAATCAATAAGGTCCATGGGTACGTCAATTGCGAGGCAACCCCACAATACGCCAGATTATTCGGATACCTTGGCAGCCCAGATCACACTGACATTGCCGCAGGCAGATGCGTCCCGGCTCTTTCAGATTGTGCAAGAAACCTTGCACTGAAGGTCGAGTCAAGCACGCTGCCGCCGCTCTGCCTTCAACCAGTGACTGGCGTCGACTCACCTCTCATTCGCCTGGGCAACGCGCCTCTCGCTTTCCGCTCCTTCCTTATAATATTGGGTGAGCGCCAAAACGCGCGTTTGCGTTTGCTGCCTGGCAGACCTACAAAGCTGCCGCCCACCTGCCTCGACCCTCCACACAACACTCACCTGCAACCGCAAAAATATCTGCACCTGCGACTTCTTCTGTCTAACAGCACTCCATCACTTCACAGCACGCTTTACAGCACCAATCTCCTCACCTTCCGCTTAACAGCTCTTTCTCTCGTCTCACGACACCAACTGCAACATCACTGCTTCAACTCGCTTTCCTCAGCTTACGACATGTCTCCCATCACCTTCGCCGTTGCTATGATTGACGACGGCTGTGGCAACGCTGATTGCGAGAACCGCAAGAAGCTCGTCCGCAACGAGACTGAGTTGAGCCAGGCCAAGAAGATGGTCTCCAAGGCTGATCGCAAGGTGAGTTTGTCCAGTCCTAACCGCTGATGTGTTACTATACTGTAGAACATGAGCCGATCGATATTTACATCTGCTAACGCACCGCAGCTTAAGGACAAGAAGGGTCAGCTTTTCAACGTGCGCATCAAGGCTCACAAGCTCGAGAAGGCGGTGGTCACGGCCTACAACCGCTCCACCGACGCCGAAACCCAGACCAAGGAGCTTGAGACCGGGCTGTCCCGCATGGAGGATCTGCTAACTGTGAAGGACAACCAGAACACCGATGACGTCACCAAAGTCAACGAGTTCGAGACTGAGCTGTCCTGCATGAAGGATCTGCTCACTGCAAAGGACGACCAGCACACCAACACCATCACCAAGACCAAGGAGCTTGAGACTGAGCTAGCCCGTACGAAGGATCTGCTCGCTGCGAAGGATATCCGACACACCGATGCCGTCACTAAGGTCAATGAGCTCGAGACTGGGCTATCCCGCATGAAGGATCCGCTCGCTGCGAAGAACGACCACCACACCGGCGCTGCTGAGGTTCAGAAGCTCACAGATGAGCTGGCCACTCTCAAGAAGAATGCCCGCCCGCGCTTCCATCTGCAAGCTCAGCTCAATTTCGTCACCGCCTCCGAACAGAAGCTCAAGGACAACCTCACCGTGATGAAAACTCAGCTCACTGCCGCTGCAGCATCCGAACAAGTCCTCAAGGATCACCTCATCGCCGCCACTGTCTCCAATGAGGAGCTTAAGAAACAGCTCACCGCGAAGGACGACCAGTATACCGACGCCGCCGCCGAGGTTCAGAAGCTCAAGGATGAGCTGTCCACTTTGAAGAACGCCCGCCCGCGCTTCCATCTGCAAGCTCAGCTCACTGCCGCCAACCAAGAGGTATATTCAAGTCCTGTTGTGTTACCCCAGGATGGGCAATACAACACCCGACTTCTTGTTGTTGCATCCACTGACATTATATAGCTTGCCACGACTAATAATGACCTCGTCACGACTCAGAACGAACTCAAGACCGCCAAGGAAGAGCTCAAGACCACGAAGGAAGAAGCCGCGAGGCACCAGAAAGCCGCTATCTCAGCGCACAAAGATGCCGTCCAAGCACACCAGCAGCGCGGGCAACTCCAGTCCCGCTATGCGATCTCTCAGCACACCGTCGATTACCTCAACGCCCATAACGACAATCTCAACGCCGAGCGTACTTCTATCCAGGCCACTCTGCATCACACTACCGAAGCCCTCCGCGCCATGCACCACGACCTCGCCTCAGCCAAGGCCAATGCCATCTTCAAGAACCAAGAGCTCGACATCCAGAAGAAGTTCAACGACGCCACGGTCGCCAAGTTGACCCAGGCTCAGTCCACCATCGCCATCCTCTCGTCTGACCTGGACACGATCAAGATCGAGCTCGCGGCTTTCAGGAAGCCCACCGCCACCGACGCGCCCTCCTCAAAGTCCACCCAGGGTAGCAATACACCAGCCCAATCAACCAACGTGAAGCTGGCCGCCTGGGGTAACGCCCAGGCGGTCATCCGCGCCGACGATGTCGCCGTGCGTCGGGCAAACGATGCCAAGGCGGAGAAGATGACGGACCTTCCCCGCGGGGAACTCATCACCATCTACAAGCCGACCGGCGAGGCGGCGCGCAAGCAGACCTCGATTGAGGCCATCGAGTGCCTCCTCGGAGGCCTCAAGGGCGAGCAAGCGGCGAGCTCGGCGGAAATTTCCGCGCTCAGGAAGGGTCTGGCTGCCGAGCAATCGGCACACTCCGAAATGAAGTTGGAGCTTCGCGCACTCCAATCCGCGCTGGGGTCCACCCAGGTCCTGGTGAAGGACACCCGCGCGGAACTCGCTGCCGTCCAAGCGGCGAAGGACGCCATGGTGCGGGTCGGCTGCTCTTGTAGCTCCGACCTGCGTGCAGCACGAGCATCCCAGGTAGCGCTGGGAGAGGAACTCGACAAGGTCAATTGGAAGGCCATCGAGCTCACCTCGTCGCTGCACGACGCCCTCGCGGGCGTCATCATGCGCTCAGGGACACCTGAGCTTGTGTCCGAGTCATCTTCGGACGGTAGCGAGTCTTCGGACTCGGAGGTAGTGTTCGTGGGGACGGACGGCGCCGCGCTGCCGCGCGAGGAGGAGGAAGAGATGGTGGAGATGGTGGAGATGGTGGAGTGGTCGGCGTACACCCCACCTCACTTGCGCAAGAGCAGACGGGCTGCCCTTGTTAGCGAGCGAGGTGGTGGTGGTGCGCGGGGGTTGGGAAGGGGGAGGGGAGGAGAGGGGGTTGAGGTCTTGTAGAGTAGCCGGGCGGATGCCCTGATCGAAAAGCTTTTTTCCTCGTCTTGATCTAAATTTGCTCTCAACGTTGTGATATCCATCTTTGTATTATGTATCCTGGGGTAACACGCACCACCCCCTGCACTAATTCTTGGGACACTCCGCGCTGAGGTAAGCAGCACCGGCCATTAGTCTTAACACCACGATTTATTCAGCGCTGCGACCAGCCACATACATCAGAATAAAGCGCAGATTTTAGTTTATATAGTAATTTGTATATGCGTAAGAATCTTGTACAATTTTTTTTGGTGATTTACCAGTGTTCTGAGCGAATAGCCTCACCGCCGTTGGTCGCTAGTTGCTTGCACCGAGATGGCATCTCAGATATCAACCTACGTATTTCTGTGAGCGTAATCATAGCC
>ML976747.1:0-133856 GCA_010015655.1 Bimuria novae-zelandiae CBS 107.79
TGTGACGGTTAAATACATTCTACTCCAACAGGAGCAGAAGGTTAGCCTTTTGCTCCTGACAGTTATGAGCCCGGATTGCACCCTGGATTGTTCTCACCTGCTGCTGTAACGTCACTCTACTCACGAGTTGCACGTTGCTATACCGCGTTCTTTACAACGCACCTGTTACCGCGTTCTCCACGACGCATCTGTTTACCGCGTTCTTCACAACGCACATACTAGGATCTCTGCCTGGATCCATCAATACAGTCGACTATAGCCTCTACAATGGCTACTGAGTCCGACCCCGCAGTGACGCGTGTCACTATTATACTAAACACACTAGACGACTGGTTTACCTAGTTGTTTATTCGCCAAGACGTCGCTAATCGACATGGCCTCTGGCAATACATTAACCCTAACGTAGCGAAGGAGAATCTCCCCGAGCTATAGAAGCTAATTAAGCCTTAACTTACTAATTACAAGCTTAAAGCTACCAGGCTCTCTTACCTTACCGCTAACGATCGAGAATCCTATTAATAGGAATGCAATCGATAGGAACGCCGCCGCACTAAGTACCGCACTTAAATAAAGGCACTAGCTAACCTAAACATAGATATTAGCAAGACGATTGCTGCACGTTATATATACCTAATTAAGGATCACGATACCCCGTACGACTAACTAGTCACACTTAAGAAGTTCTTTTATCCTATAGACGCGACACGTCGCCGCGAGCTTGCTAACAAGTATAACGCTCTTAAGACTGCGCCACGAGCTACAAAGAAGATTAAGCAATAGCTATTAGACTAGGTATATATTATAGCTTAGGGCAAGACTGTTAGCTTGCCTAAGACTAATAACAATTAACTATAGGAGGACTTCCTTATTGCCTGCAAGGTAATTAATTAGGAATACGCCACTTCCTACCTGCGCGAGATCTTCAAGTATAAAGCGCGAGGTACTACTACCAAGATCTTATCTCTAGAGACGTACGTCGCCGAGATGACTACATATCTACGCCGCACTAAGCTACACTTAATAGGCCTGGCGGTAACCGCTGCCGAGCTTAGAGTCGCAAAGCAAGTTAATTTACAGACTACAAAGGGTAATCGCGGTGGCAGCCGTGACCAAGACAAGCCACTCAGAAACTGTGTCTGTGGAAAGAAGCATTGGTACACTGACTGCTTTATTCTTAACCCACGTAACCTACAACGTCCGAAGGACTATTAGCCTGTAGCTAAGGCTATACGCAAGGTTAAGGAAGCGCGAAAAGACTCTAAGATTAATATACGTATTAAGACTACTCTTAAGAAGTAGATAGCCTAACAACCTTAGAACACAGGATTACTACGAGTTAATAATAGTAATCCTCCTGCTAAGAACAGCAACACGTTTATAGTAATTGCTGGCCTATTACACATAAGCCTTAATTAAGTCGATTCTCTCGAGCCCGATTCTCTTGAGCCCGATTCTCTCGATCCTAAATCTCTTGAATCTCTCGAAGAACAATCGAACAACAATTTAAAAACAATTATATTAGACAACAACGCTGAGCCTAACGGAGAGCTTACAGTAATGGTTGGAGACGACGCTAATAAGGCTAAGCTCCTTAACCGATGGATTGTCGATCCAGGGTCAAACACCCACGTTATTAATATAGAGTCATGGCATGGCTGGAAGAGGATAAACGACAATCCGCAACGTCGCTATGTTTACGCTGGCAATAGCCGAATCTTAATTATGGCTTAGGGCACGATGGAACTCGTCGCTTAAACACTATACGAGACATAAACGCTGGAGTTAACGCATGTCGTATATGTTAAAGGCTTTCTTACAAGCTTGTTAGGACTTGCTCGCTGTCGTATAGAGTCTATCCACTTTAACTCTGGCCGCGATGTCCTGTACATGTATTAACCATTAAACGTTATCGCCCAACTCGAGTACAATGGAGGCCACTGGCTGATGGATGCTAAACTGTTACATCGACCGCCGCTATCGCTTCTACGCTTACTATTAAGTACGTTTAGGGCATTATACCGCCCGTCGTACGCGCCAAAGCCTACTAATATTATTAATTAGCGTGCTGCTCATCATATCTAGGCCTATCTAGGCTAGAAAGCAGTTAACCATCTTAAATTAAACGTTAAAGGTGTTTAATTAACTAGAGAACACATGGACTGTCGATGTTAGACATGTATTAAGACTCGAATAACTTATATTATCTTAAGGCGCCCAGCCAAGAGCCGCGCACAAAAACCATTCTATCGAATCGCGATAGACCTAATCTACATCATCCCTGTGGGAGAGGAGTGTATCGACGGCAGCAAGTACGCCCTGCACTCTATAGACGAATACTTAAAGTGGCATGAGATCACCACATCACGACGTAAGGATAAGTTAATACTTACACGTTAGTTCATGTCCTTAATCCGCAAAATCCAGCGTGTGTACAACGCTAACGTAGTTGCTATTCGATGCGACAACAAGAAAGGATTTGGAAACGATCTTATTAATACAATAGAAGAGCTAGGTATGCTATATGAGCCAGCACTAGCTAGAATAAAGGAGCCAAATGGACTAATCGAACGCGCTGGTAGAGTACTTACTTAGCGAGCTCGCGCTATGCGCATACACGCCAATCTGCTAAAGAGTCTATTACATAAGCTGTATCGCACCGCCGCATATATACTCAATCGCACGCCTACTAAAGCACTAGGATAGAAGACACCGTACGAGGTAGTATGGAAACGAAAACCACTCGTCGCTTATATAAGGCCTATTGGCTATCGCGCTTACGTCTATAATCGCGATCTAAGAGCTACTAACAAGCTTAAATCACGCACTCTAATTGGCCACCTTGTTAGCTACTAAGGCACTAATATCTTCCGCATCTAGCTACCTATAAAAGACACTATTATTGTCACCCGCGACGTCGTATTCGAGCCTACACTCTTCTTTAATGGGATGGATGGGTATGCGTTAGGATTAGTGCTCGAAGAGGTAATTGAACTACTTAAATATCTAGAAGAACATTAATATAATAATATTAGTATTAAAGATCTGTTAACTGCTCGTTAACGTCGCTACCTAGTAGAGACACCTACGACCTCAGCTTCGAGAGCTGCAGGCTCCCAGGTGGGGGGTGAACAGATAGACGACGCATTCGAATCGATATAGCAATAGCAACAGCTGCCTACTCTAAGACCTATAATGTCTACTGCCACAAGCAATCACACTCCTGAGAGTAATGAAGTACCCGAGGGCTATCGCTAACGCGGCGAGAGAGCTCCACGAGACGTTAACCTAGACCTAACTAACACGAGCTTAATTATCACTAGTAAACGCAATCGAAAGCAGAAAGATCTAAATAACTTTATAATTTACACATACGTAATAGCGCTAGGAGCTACACCTCTTATTAACTATCTCTATGCATTTTCGACCGAGATTCGCTCCATACCTACTATAGATAAGATACCAAGAATCTATTAATCGCAGCTGCCACCTCTGCCGAAGGCAATGAAGTAGCTTAAAACATATACATTTGGCAATTAATTTCGACGCGCTATAGAGGTTGAGTGGCAAGCTCTACGCGCTAAAGAAGTCTTTAGGAAGACTACAAAAACAAAGGCCTCTGCAGACGCTAAGGTGCTACCGTTGATATAGATATTCGCATACAAGATCGACGAAGAAGGATACCTCTCATGGTTTAAAGCTCGACTTGTTGTTCGAGGAGATCTTTAAGCTCCACTTAACGATACATACGCTGCTACACTCGCAATTCGCAACTTTCGCGCTCTTATTACAATCGCTAATTACTTTGGTCTAGAGCTAAAGCAGTACGATGTCCCTACTGCCTTCCTGAACGCTGAGATCGATCAAAAACTGTACGCTAAAACACCTAAGGCGTTCCGCCATACTGCAGGCGAGATCATGCTGGTACTCCGCGCCCTGTACGGCCTAAAGGAGTCACCAATCCTATGGTATAACAAACTACGTCGACAACTTGTTAAGCTGGGTCTAAAGCCAGTTAAAGGCTTTCCTTGCTTGTACACGAGCCGCTGGCTCATCCTATTCGTCTATATTAACGACATTGTCATAGTATATTATTAGTCTAATGCCTATCACCACAGGTCTTTTGAGAAGGATCTAGTAGACCTATACAACATTAAAGCTATAGGAGACCTTACCTGGTTTCTCGGAATCCGCATTATACGCGATCGAGCCCTGCATAAGACGTGGCTAGTCTAAGACGCGTTTATCGATAAGGTATACGCTTAATTTAGTATTAAAGCTATAGGCAAGGCTTTAGATATTCCACTAGCGGAGAACTGGCTGCCACAGTCTACTAAGGAACCTAATTCATCGCGAACAAAGCTCTATCAGCAACTAGTTAGCTCTCTCGCATATATCGCTGTCTAGGGTAGACCTGACGTCGCCCGAACGCACGTCGTCTTTGCTTGTCACCTTACCAACCCAGGACAGTCACACATCTCGAAAATCCGGAAGACCTGGCGCTACCTACTCAGCACGAAGGCTCTCGCACTTGAAGCCTCTGCTAGCGCGCAGGATATGGCTGAGTATCTATCTGACGATCCAACATATCGCGATCCTCTCTTCTTTGGATCCTCTGACGCCTTATACGCTAACGAGCCTAAGACTCGCTGAAGCTCTTAAGGCTATGCTTTCAAGTTCGGTGGACTAATAATCAACTAGAAGTTAACAGTACAACGCACAGTCACGAAATCAACTATAGAATCTAAATTACTGGCTCTATCACTTACTAGCTCGCAGATGGAAGAATGGATGCAATTCTTCTCTAGTATTAACCTTACTCTTAACTATACACCTACTATCTGGTGTAATAATTAGCAGACCGTTGGTATTGTTACTAAATAGCAAGATAAGCTTTATACAAAGGTTAAACATGTCGACATCCACTAGCTCTAGATTCGACAGGAAGTTAAAGCCTCTCGTATTAACGTTAAATAGGTCCCCACCAACCATATGCCTGCTAATAGACTTACAAAGATTCTACCTAAGCAGAAGTTTGCAGACTTCGTCTGCCAAATTAGCCTCGTTAATATTACTAAGCGTCTGAAGGGCCTGCGTTAAACTAATAGCAACAATCTTAATGGTATCTATATACACTGATACTGATTAGCTGTCATTGACTCCCTACCTGGGCGTCCACGCCAGCTGGGGGGTGTGTCACAGTTTATAGCTCTTTCTCTGTGCGATAGTTGCAGCTACCCTTACTCGGCTACAGCTTACCTTTCTAATAGCATGACACCTATCTGGGACTAGCGTTGTTTGTGCCTGTGCACCTATACCTTCTGTAGTTCCTAGATAGTACAACCTCAGTTCAATCCTGCAATCTTTTCCACTGCGTACTGTCCGCTCAGCGCTCTGCCTCACCGCGACAATAACTCTTGATTTTATTCTATACTTAACCTAGGTTATTAAGTTTAACGTCGAGTCTACCTAGCTATTCTACCTTAAAAATTACGAGTTACTTTGGCAAATAATGTCCTTGTCTACCTGTTCTTCCTCAAAGAATCGCTAAAGATTTGAAAGAATCGCTAGCGGAGGAGCTGCTATAAGCTACACATAATATACCAACAAATCCCTAGAAGGCTGCAGAACTCACACTAATATTTATAATTAAGGAAAAGACACTATTTACTAACAGCCGTCAACCTAATCCTCTAACCAAAATACCCATTAAACGTCACACTCAAGCTAGATAACCATAGTTTTTATTACACGACGAAGAATGGTATGCCTAGTCTTTAGCTTCTTAATTTGGTCCTGGAAAAAGTCCCTTTGCCGCTTGCAGGATGTAGGCTCAGAAGCAATATCTTGTGCATCTACATTAGATAGCTTGCTAACAAAGATTGGTGAAAATGTATCTTCTGTGGACCAAAGTCGGCTTTAACGGCATATTAATGGTCGACATGGTGTATATCCAATGCATGCCTCATGAAATGGTGCATCCTATTTAGCTTTGTAGAACAGGAAGGGTGACGGCATTCAAACTTACCCTAATACTAGGGAACCTTAAAGTGTACTATAACGTGCTTCTTAAGGACGTTTTTTCGCGGTATATAGCGCATGCGCCTTTCGTATAAGAGCTCCTCTTAACCTATATAGAGAAGATATACAGGGTGTGGAAGGATTATTAGGTATAGATAATAAGACTAAGTATTAGCGACTCCCTTGCTTCTAGATGCAGTAGGCTTAACCCTCTTAAATCTAATATTTAGCCCTATAGGCTTAGTTATAGGCCTACCTACTCTCGAGGATGTTACTAAATTTTTTTTAAAATACACCTTTTGTTTATAAGCCTTTAGGCAAGGGGTTTCCTGGCGGCGGCATAGTTAAGCTAGAGTGTAAATATATTAGACGCGAGCTTAATTGTCCTTAAAAGGTTTAAAGAGTATATTAGCTATAGTAGCACGCTCTTGTAGTTTAAATTTTAAAATTAGTAGAGTAAGGATCTTAGTTACAGGCTTCCTACTAAGCTGCTCCCTAATCTTAATAGCATTAATTAAGTTGTAGAACGTTCGGATCGCCCCTTTTAGGTGCTCCCTACGTAACTGCTCCGTAGTACTACCAATCCTATGGCTAGTTAACTCGTAGGCTGTATAAAGCGGAGTTCCTTAAGCCTTTACGAGTAGCTAGAAGCCTTGTCTATATAGCTCGCGCTTATAATTATCCTTTTCCTTATAAAGTGCTATAAGTAGCGGGTGGTTGCGCACCTCCTCTTATTACTTATTATCTAGTTTAACTAGCGTATGCCGATCTCGTGATAAACCTATTCTAGTAATAGACCGAACTAGGTCCTTTTAAGAAGGTGTACTAAAATAAATTAATTAGAAGTCGCGTGCGATGTGCGTTGGCGTATAATATTTTTTATAAGTTTTACTACTGTAACCTATAGTCTAGTTTTAGTTTGTGGTAGGAAGAGCCTCTGGCAGCGTCTATTAGCTTTAGCATAAAGAACTAAGTTATTTGTAAGAGTCCCCTACTATTAATATTGTCCCTAGAAGCTCGTCGTAGCTAGTAAAGCTTAACGTTTTCTTTAAATCCTGCAACGCGGCCTAGTCAGACGAAAATTTCCTAATATTTCTAGTAAGGGAACGCCGATGGTAGAAGGGCATAGCCACCCTCTATCGTGCTTTAAACGTTGTAAAAGAAAGGCTTGTCAAGCTTATCCTCCTTTTATCTAATGCGGAGAACCTTGCGTTCTGCTGGTATCTCAAGATTAAAGATTTATTAAATAGTGAAAAAACTATCGTGGAATGCACCCTGCCTAAAGCTAATAGCTAGTAAATACGATACTATACAGTACGCAGGCAACCCCTTAAGGTAAAATATAAACTTTTTTCTAAAGGGCAAATAATAAATTAACGAGGCATAATAATCTTTATAGTGTAACTTACAGTGTTCTATCTCTCTCCTTGTTCTTAACGTGCACTAGGTTTACGTTCGCTATAAAAACGCTTTGTCTGTAATTCGTAAGACTAGGGACCTTTATAAGTAACATATCCTTAAAGTAGAGCGCTTTATTACTTCCTTTATTACTTACACTCTCGACAAGCGCTCCTAGTCGTGTAGTAGTAGCTATACTTAAGAGGAGGAGGGCCGAAATCTGCACGCGAATAAAGCCATGCAATAGCTTTTTATTATCTACCTAAAGAGCATGCAGGATAGTAAAGAAGTCCTAGATATATATAGCCAGCTTGCCCTTCTTCGACCTGTCTAGTTAGAGCTCTAGTAACCACTACATTAGGTTAGGAATTAATTACTAATTAGGGGATTATAGGGCCTAACGAACTCCGCGCATATCTTTAAGGACTTTATTAGCTATTATATAGCCTATAACTTAATCGTAATATATACTAATCTATTTTTAATAAGCTTTAATTGCACTTTCCTTCTTAATTCGGGAATGCTTTATTCGCTATTCTAGATATATCTTAAATATGGCTGGGTCGCATTTGCGTAGCTAGACCTTTAGAGATAGCCCCGTCACTTCCTGGACTATAAGGCAGTATCTGAGTATTATTAGTCTAAGTTATATAAATAATCTCTATAATACTTGCCTTTTCTAGAATTGGCTTTCCGTCTTCTATAGTTCCATTATTCTATTAGAGTGTCTTAGTCTCGCCGGACCTTACTTCTAATGGTAGGCTATTCTCTCTAGTATCGCAGTTACTTTAGAACCTGGTGGATCCCGCTCTCTATCCCGTTTTACATCTAAGCTAATACTACTGTCTCTATAACTATTAGTTTCTGCGTCTGCTAGTAATCTAGTATCTGTATCTAAGGTTAAGTGTGTAACTAGTTCAAGATCTTCCTCGCAGACGAAGCTAGAGCCATAGTCTAATAAGGGTATTGTAAGGGGTGACAGGTTTTTATAGATTAGCACGGCGATTAAGGTAGGAGGATTATTGCAGCATTGTCTCTTTGTTCTACTTATAGCGATGGTAGAGACGGCTGCAGGCACGGCGCGGGAGGTGCCAAGTCTACGGCTGCGTCAAGCCATCGTCGCCGTGTCGCGAGCAGGTCGGCGAGGTCGAGGAAGGCGGCTAGATGCGCGAGGTATGCGTTGCAATAGTTACAATGGTTGGATCTGTAGGGGGAGGAGGCCTGGTAGGAGGGTGATTTATAGGGTTGTTCTAACAGAGGCCTGCGGAGCAGAAAGTGGAGGGTCATCGTGCCTAATGGTAGTCTAGCAGCGTCGCTCGCGGCGGCGCTTGCCCTCGAGCACGGTGATGAGGGGAGGTAAGCCTGGCAAGGCGTGGGTAGCCAACGCGCTGCGCGCCGACGATCCCTGTCCAGGCACCGTCCGAGCGGCCAGGGTTATCGTTAAAGCAGCGAGCCTTTGGGGGTTAAGCGAGGTGGAAACGCCGCCAAAAGCGGCGGCAAACTACCTCCGAAAATGGATGCTTTTCCACCACCACTTGTATATTTATAGTTATAAAGCTTTAACATAACTTTATAAAACCAATTATGGCTTATCAACATAGAGAGAAACCATATAAAAAGTGTGAAAAACATAGGATATTATTTATATTGTACCTATTTATAGTTTATTAAAAGAGAAAAGTGGTATTTCTTAACTTTTAAAATAGTATTAATACTATGTTATTTCTAGGTCTAAATCTTTAACGCACGCACTAAGGCTTTACTATATTATAAATGTATATTAGAGTAAGCTTTTTAGAAGATATTATAATTTATTATAATTATTTAAAGGGGGTTACTAGAATTAAATACCAAAATAAGTTTTGTGTTTTTCCCTTTTTTAGAGCAGGTAATAGTAGGCTTATTTTTTTGGTTTTTATTACCCCTGTATCACAACTTTTTACAGTGCAAAAAAGGATTAAAATTTGTAAAGTATTAACTACGTTATAAAAAAACTAGGTTAGAAGCTAAAGTCTTGGAAGGGTAATGCACTCTTTTGTGTAATTAGCTTACTTATAAAGCATACTAAATATAACCAATTATTCTCCTTAGCGGATAGTCTAATTCACTTTACGTGGGTTTCTTTAGTATTTTAAACTTTATATATAAGATAAGAGCTCTAACTTATAAATAAAATAGCCTCAAAGTTACTCTAACTTAAAACAAAAAAAAACTTACTAGCTTAACTTATCGTAGCACCAAAGGCAAGCCACAACACCCTTAAAAAGAGTTAGTAGACTTATACTCCTTAGTCCTATATAAGTCTAGGCTAGAAAGGATCTTTATAGGTAACGCTTTTTAGTTAAAACTTTATAATACTTCTTAGCATTTACCTATTAGGTATCTAAGCGCTAAAATAATATTAATGCGTATTATTTTTACTCGCCTCGATAGTATAGAAAAGTACTCCTAAGTTAAGTTAATAATATTATTATTAAGAGCGTCTAAGCTAGCTAAGCCAATTTTTAATTATAAAAATAGTTAGAATAGTCCTTAGAAATAGCTGGAAATAGTAGGGTTATTATAATGATATACTTTAAACTACATTAGATTCTACTTAGCTAAGATCTAGCAAGCCTCACGAAAAGAAACCTTAAAATCCTTATATATAGACCACTTTACTAACTACTTATATTCCTTTACATTAATGCTAAAGCCGTCCTATAGGCTACGTATATAAATAAACGCTTTATTCTAAGCCTTTAGTACTAAGTCTTCTCTATACAATTAAGAAATTAACCTCTATTAGTTAAAATAAGTAATAAAATAGAAGAACCTATTTACTTAAATTAACTTTTATTTTTCTTCTTACTAATTTGCGGTTAACCTTGCTAGTCAACCACTAATTAGTGTTAAATAGGCTCTTATAGCTAGCTATACATAGGGTGAGCATAGTATAGCAAGATATAAGGTTTTATACGGTGTGTATAGCGTATAGAGTAATAGGGAGGGTAACTAGTTCGTGTAATTACTCTGTCTCTTTATTATACGAACAAAGGTGGCAATATTTCAGGAGGCGAGCTACGCACGGACATTACATAAGACAACCACGTAATCACGTGTTGGGCCTTATAGAATACCCTTCGCCGTATCGCCCCTGCGTACGGACACGAAGAACTATTACGCAATAAAGTAAACACTAATACCTTATAAGAACTTATAGTAAAAGTAACTTAATTTAATCATAAATAGTATAAACTAGAATAAGACCTACGCTGGAACTAAAACGAAAAAAAAAAACTATAAAGCACTAGCTATAAAAATTAATTATTATTACTCTAAATAATAACGATAGCATAGAAACTAAATTAACTATAGTTACTAACTAACAGAAGGAATCTAGTACCAACAAGTTAACGTAATAGAGAAAAAGACGGGAAAGGCTAAAGGCTTTTATAAGTCTAACTAAGGACGTACCCTAGATAGAACCTACAGACAAGGGACTGGGACACGCTTTTACTATATATATAGTAAACTAGGCTATATACCCAAGAACTGCAGATCTAAGAATAAAGTTATTAAATAGTTAAATGTACTAACTATTAATAAAGAATTGGACGACGAAGAATGGCAGGTAACACTTACTATTACGTAATATAATATTCTAAACAAAGACTTAGAGTAATTAGAATCGTCAGACTTTTATATATACATGAATGCTAATAATAAAGGTTTAAATAAAGAAAATAAGCTAATGCAGCAATCTCTCACACTATACTTAAATATAAGATAACCTTTTGAGAAAGCTAAATAATAGAACGACTTTAACTTTCTAGAGACGTAATAACCTAGAGAAGGAAATTTTAAATACTTAGTAATAGAAAGTAAATACATTACGTATCTACTAAAATAAACTAACCAAATTAGTAACGTCAAGCGAGAATTTATAGACTATAAATATAAATATTAAAATCTACGTAAGATATATATCGTAGAAGAACATAGTTATAAACTAAAGTACTATTTAGGCTACTAAAACCCTAATTACAGTACTCTTTAATAGAGATACTATACGTATAATTAATACACCATGCACTACGCAGGAAAGTAAGGAAAATATTAATTAAAATAATAATAATAACAATAATAATAATAATAATAATTTAATTACCTACTTATAAGTGTAACGTATACCTATAAGACAAACGCGAAACTAAGTACTTCCTATATTTAAATAAATAGCTATAAATAACGTACTATTAATATTAATTAACAGAAACTATATATTGATAGAATAGTAAACATGCCTCTACCTGGACTATAAAGAACGTAAGTGGGATAAAGCACTCTGCGGATTTAAACTAAGAAACTACTTTAAAGAACTAGTATGCCTAGATAAAGTAGAGTGGAGAGAGTTTAGTAAAGCAATCCGCTTACAAGAAAGATATAATAAATATTAATAAAATAAAAAAGGAATACTAAGACCTATAGAACTACTTATTAAAGTGTCTTTTTTAGACTTAGGATTAGGCGAGAGAATGCCTTTAGAGAATTAAATACTACTAATAGCTAGGTATTAATTAAGCTACTAGTATAGCTTAAAGAAATATAAATAAAGGCTATGCTAGACTTAGGAGCACAGGAGAGCTATATATTAAGAAAAGCACTTAGTAGAGTAGGACTCTACAAACGTAAAATGGCTATACCCTATGCTATTTATATCACGAATAGATAAATAATGCTTAGCAAAACAAGAATTAAATATAAAATTAAAATTACCCTTAAAATTTATAAACACTAGGAACTATTTACCATTAACATTATTAAAAAAGCTAATTATAATGTAATTTTAGGACTATCCTAGTTAAAAAAGAATAATCCTAAGATTAATTAAAAAAGAAAGAAGCTATCCTTTAAGCGCTATAATTACGTATTATAAGTAAAGGCTACGTATTAGTAGAGTATAATAATAGATAAAAGAGCTATTAATAATATAGTCTCGTGATAGATAGTCAAAAAACGGGAAATATCCTTGGCAGACACTGGCAGAAACCACTAGGTTATAGAGCGCAAGAAGATGGATAATACCATAAACTATGAAGTTCTAGAGTACTACTAAGCATAGAATTATATATTTACTAAAAGAGAAGGAAAAGCAAACCTTCTAGAATACTAACCTTAAGATATGTAATTAACCTAGAAGAAAGGACGACGCCACCCTTTAGACTACTATATAATAAAACTAAAAAAGAACTCTAGTAAAAAAAAGAATTTAATTAAGATAAATCTCGCTAAAGGATATATTAGACCTTTAAAGTTCCTAGTAGCTATACTAAAGAAGGATGGATAACTAAGGCCTTATATAAATTATAGAAACCTTAACGATATAATAATTAAAAATTAATACATATTACTAAATATTTTAGAACTTTAAGACTAACTCATAAGAGTAAAGATCTTTACGATAATAGATCTATATAATAAATACTACCTTATATAAATTAAGGAAGGTAATGAGTAGAAGCTAGCGTTTAGAACACGCTATAAACTATTTAAATATATAATTATGCCTTTTAGACTTACTAATACACTAGCAACCTTTTAGACACTTATTAATAACGTTTTATATAATTATCTAGATATATTTAATATTGCCTATATAGACAATATTCTCGTCTTCTCCGAAAACAAATCAGACTACGTTCCACACGTATAAATAGTACTAAAAGCACTAGATAGAGCACGTCTACGAATTAAGCCAAAGAAGTGTAAATTCTATATATAGAAACTAGAATTTCTAGGACACATTATTAGCATAGAGGGAATTAAAATAGCACCTAATAAAATTAAATATATTAAAAACCAGGTAATACTAAAGACCGTGAAGAATATTTAAAAATTCTTAAAATTCTATAAATTTAATTAATAATATATTAGGGACTACGCAAACATCACAATATCTTTAATAAACCTTACTAAGAAGGATGTACCATTTATATAGATAATAGAGTATAGAATATTATTCTAACTCTTAAAGATAGCGTATATTATGCCACTAGTACTTATCTACTTTTAGGATAGAGAACTACTATAATTTAAGACAAACGTAAGCGATCTCGCAATAGGCGCATGTGCAAAATAAGAAAAGAATAGTAAATAATATCTAATTATGTACTACTTACGAAAGTTTAATAACGCTGAAATACGATATAACGTATATAATAAGGATCTTTGTGCTATTATAAAAGCACTAAAATATTAGGGGGTCTACGCCTTTAACTATTTAATATTAGAAATCTATATAGACTATAAAAATCTACTATAATTTATAATAATAAAAGAACTTACACCAGGACAATAGCGATAGTTATAAACTACGAAATTATATAAGTTTTAGGTTATCTATATAGTAAGAGAAAAGATCAGACAGGCAGACGGGCTTAGCTAATAAAATAATCTTATAAGAGAAAAGGTAAAAATATACTTCACGATACTATAAAAAAACACGAATAGATTTCTTAAACTTATAGTAGAACTCAACGTCCTCCTCGTTATAATACGAGAAGCACCTAAAGAATAATATAACAAAGTTATATAATAATATTATAATAACCTAATTTACGGACACCCAGGCATTAAGAAAACAATAGAACTTATTTAAAAGAATTACTTATTTAAAGGAATAAAAGAAGTAATTATGAAGTATATCTAAAAATACATAGACTATTAACAAAATATGCACGCTATACATCTTAAGTACAAAGAAATACAATTAATTTAAATACCTATAGCACCATAAAAAGACATTACTATAGACTTTATAACTTGACTACCTAAGTCAATAGACCTATCAACCAGAATAAAATACAATGCTATGTTAGAAATTATTTATTAATTTACTAAATACGTGGAATTACTACCTTGTTAGAAGATAACTACGGCTAAAAAACTAGTATTCCTTGTCTTAAATTAACTTATACAATACTACGGCATTCTAAAGATAATTATTAGTAATAGAGACAAGCTCTTTACCTTCAATTACTAGATAACGCTTATAGCACTTATTAGAATAAAACGAAAGTTATTTATAGCATATTATCTACAAACGGACGGACAAATAGAACGTACGAATTAAATAATTAAAACGTACCTACGCTTTTACTACAACAACTAAAAGGATAACTAGATTTTTCTATTACTTATAGTATAACTAGTATATAATAATAAAGTATTAGTAGTAGCTAGGTACACACTATTCTATATAAACCACGGAAAACACCTACATTTCTTTAATTAAATATTTCCTATAGTAGTTAGGGCGGAAGAAGCGATTAACATAGCAGAAACTATAAAAAAAGCTACACGAACAACCCTAAGAGAATCTTAAGAAAGCTTAATAGTAAAGTATTTCCTATATAAACTAAAAACTAAAAATGGCACCTTAGCTAAAAAAGGGGAATAAAGTATATTTACTTATAAAGAATCTTTAAACCTAAAAAAACATATATAAGAAACTGGATTATATTAAGGTTAAAATGTTTTTTTTTTCTAAATTGGTATTACTAGTTAACTACAAATTAGAACTGCTACTAGATGCAAAAATATACTTAGTATTTTATATGAACTAATTAGAACCTGCAGATCTAGAAACACTAGTTAAAACTACCTTCTATTACTGCTAGAAGAAGAGAATAAATTCGAAGTTAAAAGTATACTACAATATAAGGATTAGCTATAAATATACCTTATTAAATAAAAAGGTTACCCTTAGAGCGAAAACATATAGGAACTAGTAAATTACCTAGGAAACTATTAGCAAATAATTAAACGCTACTATAAGTAACTGACCTAAAACTTAGGATAGGCAGAGTAATAAAATTATCTAATAAGCTAAAAGTAGTCTATATAGCAAGTAAATACCTAACTAAAGCCTTTATAGCAGGATAATTAACTACCTTAGCTTATACTATCTCCCCTTAGTAGCTAGATTAAACGTAAAATATAATATCTTCTTACGCGCACGCTCTTTAGCCTACGCTAGTATTTTCTTATTTTTTAATAAATAAGAAATAATAGTAGCTAACTATTTCTTATTTTTTTTTCTTTTTATACTCCTCTCGTGTCTTATCTAAGGACGTCTAAGACATGTTAACGCACGAATAGCTAAGACGGATATACTTAATATACTTTAAACTTAACTTTAGCATAATGCGGCAATCCTAACCTTTAAGTTTATACTTAAAATAAAAATACTTAGTAATAAAGTTAGCCTAAAGGATTTTATTATATAAATAAAGTTTATACGTAGTAAAATTAGCAGGTATAGTAATTAACGTTATACTTATAAATATAAAAGTAGGGTTACACGTATATAAGAGAGGTAAAACCAAACACGTAATTTAAGGATAAATCTTATAAGAGAGGAGATAATAGTAGGATCTAGGATTTAAGGAAGGCTGTGCTAGTTTTATATTTAATCCCTTATGTTATTCGCTAGGAATAACTAGTTATTAGCGAACTACGCCGCATGGCGCTAAGTTACGTAACTGCTCTCTAGAGAGCGCTCTGCAGAGAGCGCTCGCCAATAAGCAAGAATAAGCCAAGTATATAGGAACGCAAATATGAGATTTTATATTTATATTTAACCTGTTTATTAATCTATCGTTTAGATTTAACTTAGGCTCTTGTTAATTTAATTATACTATATATACTTTTAATACTAACGCCCTATTAATAAGCGCAAGCTATTAGTAAACCCTTTCCCTATACTACTAATACTCTTACCTAAGAATCCATCCTAGTCTCCTTTAGGACCAGCTACCCCGAAGGGCTTAACACTTTTATATCCTAAATATACTGGCTTATTTATTTACCACACTAATACTAACGCTTTACTAGCTACGCTTTAGCGCCTGTCAATTTAACTTATTTTAGTTTTAAAATATTATAGTATTACTAGCTAATTTATTAGGCGATCCTAAATCGCACGCGGAATTAGTTATAGTAAGAACTACTATATCAATATGCTAGAAAGTAGGTAATAGTTACTAAAGCATTTACTTAGTAATTAAGTAAGGTAATTACCTGCTAAATTATATAATAATACTTATTATTATAAGGACAAGCACGAGTTCCTTCATCGAAAGAGTAGGTAAGATAAGTTGGCTCTATTTTAGCTATACTAAGATGAGGAGACTGTAGATGCATAGGCTCGCAGCGCTTTTGTGCGCTCGTTAGAGCGGAATAACTATCCATATGAGGTAACTGCGCGTAAGGCAGTTGCGCCTTATACGCGAGGTCATGTTACCTGCTAGCATGTCAGGCGCCAGTCCGTCACAATTATAACTATATTTCTTAAATAAGATATGCTTTAAACTTAAGGTAAATAATAATTATCCTCTTTTTAAAACTTAGTAGGCCTAGCGTTACTAAGCTAATAGTTAGCTTACGTAAACTACTTAGTGTATAAGAATCTTTTCTTAATACAGATTTCTTTAATAGCAAGTTTTTTTTTTAAATTAGTAATTTATATAAGCACGTTATTATTATAGCGATAACCTAACGCAACACTATAGCTAATTTACTACTACCTTATAAAGTAATATAGGCTAGTATAGTAGACTTGGGACGAGTCCCTCTTAGGAAGGGGGGACAGTTATTAGGGACATTCTTAATCTCTATAAAGGACGACCCTTAGAGATCCTCTGGATCTCCCTCGGGCCCCCTTTAGAGCACCCCCGACTTAGTCACGTGCTCTAGTCTATATATACCTCTATAGACCCTTCGACATCCTGTAAGGATTTGTCTAATATGGACGTCTACCCTAATCTGAATTGCCTGTCACACAGTGCCTTGCACTAACCTTAACCCAACCCTAACCTATTTACCAGCCTAGACTAATGGCTTTTAATTACAGAAAATGTTAGCCTTTCTATACAACGCCAAAATATCAACTCGCCCTTTTTTAAATAATAAAAAGTAGGGTAGTTGACCTAGTAGCGTAAATACTCTAAATACTTATTACTTAACGTGGTTCACCACCGAGCGGGCCAACCCCACCAAGCGGGCCAACTTTGCTAAATGCAGCCCACCTCTAGCTTATACTACAATGCCATCACAATATAACGCGCAACAACCTTATACTAAAAGTACACTATAGCTTGCTATTTAAGCTATAATTAAAGATTACGATAAGAGTAAAAGACGCGTTATTATAGCCTTTAGCGTGCTTTAAATAATAGTACAATAACGACGCTAAAGAGCCCTCTCTTAACGCGATCGCAAGCCCAACTTAAAGAAGCTAACTAAGCTAGAGGAGGAGGCTCTAGTCCAACGTATACTTAAGCTTAACTAGCGAGGAATAGGTGTAATAAGGGATATAGTCTAAGATATAGCTAATAATCTACTTGCTAAGCGCGGTAGATAGCCTATTAGTAAGTACTAGATAGACAGGCTTAAGACGCGTACGCTAGAAATTAAGCTTTAAAAAAGCTATCTATATAATTATTAGCAAGTCCTAAATAAAGATCTACGTATTATAACGCCCTAGTTCGAGCTAGTTACTAATACTAAGGCTAAGTACGGTATCGCTAATGACGACACGTACAACTTCGACGAGACAGGCTTTATAATAGGGGTAATACAGGGTTAGATAGTCTTTACAGGCTCTAAGAAGCGAAGTAACCTAAAGAAGATTTAACCTAGTAATTGTAGGTAAGTTACTAATATTTAGGGTGTTAGCGCTAAAGGCTAGGCTCTACTACCCTTTCTTATCTTTCTTAGCAAGGTTCTAATCACGTCCTAGTTCTATAATCTACCCCGAGACTAGGTTATTAAAGTTAGTCTTAATAGCTAGACGTTAAATAAGCTTAGCCTTGCCTAGCTAAGGCACTTTAATACCTATACTAAGGCGCGTAGTTTGGGTGCACACTAGCTACTAATTATAAATAGTTATAAGAGCTACTACTCACACGAATTCTATAAATACTATGAGAAATAGAAGATTATTATTCTCTATATGCCTCTACACTTATCACACCTCTTGCAGCCACTTGATGTAGGTTGTTTTTCGCCTTTAAAGCGGGCGTACAGCAATAAGATTAGTAGCTTAGCATAGTATAGTACTAAGCAGATTAAGAAGGAGGCCTTTCTACTAGCCTTTAAAGTAGCTTTTAAGAAGGTAATAATAAAGGCGAACATCTACGTAGGCTTTAAAGGCGCTAGATTAGTCCTACACGACCTAGAGGCAGTATTATTAAGACTTAATATAGTTCTTTGTACGCCAACTCCACCTAACGTAGAGGACACCCTATAGGAATTAAAAACACCAAGCAACCTCCGCGAGATAGAGGCTTAAGCTAGCGTATATAGTTCCTGCGCATATAGGGTTCCTGCGCACCACGCTAGAACACCCTACCTGCACAAAACACGCGATTTCTTAGCAACGCTACTTATAATTACCATTAACTACACATAGATTTAAGCGCTATAGCTGCTGTAGCTATAGTAACTATTTCTAAGGTGCTTAGTATAGTAGATTTTTATTACTTAGCTACTAAAGCTTTAGCTGCGTGCATAGCCTCCCTAACACCGAACATCAACTTTTCCAGGTCATCGAAAGGTCGATATCCATCGATTTTTCGTCAAAACACGACTCAAATGCCTTCGTAAATCTGTTTTCCAGCGTCCTCTTTTAGCTGCAGGCGTTGTAGCAGGCGCGCTGCCCTATTTTGTCTTTCAGCTCCCTAGTAAGCTAAAATCTTTTCAAAATGGCCCGTGCGCCACTCAGATTTTCACGTTTAGTCAAAGGCCACAACCACAGCTAAGACAAGGAGACAGTCGTGACACTCCTTACTCTTACAAGATATGGGCACCTGCTAGGCCTAAATACAAAGGCTCTCCATGCGAAGAGCCATAGCACGATTCGATAGAGCACCGGCTCTTAACACCTACAACAACAAGAGCTACCCGCAGCTCTCTAAAGACTAACTATTAGCGTCCCTGACCTGACACAACACGCAAACAAGGCAGCCAGCCTAGCCTTATATCATACGACTCTTAGGGATAAAGAAGAAGGACAGGCCTGGCTCTACCTTCCTACTACACCTATCTCCTTCAACACAGGCATCGCCAAGCCTGGTACAAAGGCTCTCCTCGCGCAGAGCCACGGCTCCGATTCGACAGAGCACTGGCTCTCCACACCTATTCACTCTTTCCTTTTCTTTCTTCTCACAGCACTAAACTGCCTCTGAACACACACAAGGGATCCACCCTAAAGTATATACACTGCTTAGTCTCCCCAACGGGAAGGGGAGCTATAGCTTAACATGGTAGCAATACCCGCGCAGGCAAAAAATGCTTTCTAAGGTAGTGCGTTAGTACTATAATTCCATAGCTTAGCACGTCGTATATGCCCTTCGGGAGGCAAGATGGTGGACTTAATCCCCATCAACTAGACGAAAAATGAATACCAACCAACTAACCAACTAACTATAGCCTCCCTAATACTCTCTACCTCTGCAAAGCGTTAATTTAGGTCTACTTAAACGCGCTTACGCTAACGCTAAAAGGTAAATATCTCTAGCTACTGCTTAAGTCGTCTTTTCTCTGCTTCTAGGCCTATAGCTCTAGCATTTGCAGCTGCTAGAGCCTTACCTACTTTCTGTAGGAGTAGCCGGGTGGTACGACCTAGATTCTCGACGCTCTGGACGCTGCGCTGCGCTATATAGAGATCGTGAGGGCCCTGGGGAGTAGAGAGGAAGCTCTGGATCTGCTGCTGAGGCTACTACTCACGTGTAGGCGTAGTAGGCCTCTGAGAGACCTGCGACAAGCTAAGCACGTGATTAATGTTAAATAGGTAGATACTAGATACCTGCTAGCTAGCTTAAATTACACGCTCTATAAAGTCTTCCTCTCTAGCTTAATAATAGCAGGTAATAAAGCGCTCCTTTTTAATAGATATAGCGTCGTTAAGTGATGCGAGCTCTTAGATCTAACGTCTATAGCTAGACTTAATTACAGAGAAAGGAGCAAGATTAAGAGGCTATAGGACGTGTGAGGTGTGCGCAGGTAGATAGAGGAGCTGTATATAATGTAGCTTGCAGAGCCATAGGAAGTCTATATTAATATGGCTGCTATAACCGTCGAGTATTAGGAGCCTGTGCTGGCCATTAGATACAGCCGTCTTAGGTATAAATATACGCTATAGCCACTTAACACCTATTGCTTTTGACGTCTATCCGTTCTCTGAGGTTGTATAGATCCAGTCAGGTACGTAAGACAAGGAGAACCATGTTATCTATAGGCTCTAGCCCTTAAAGATAACTGCGTAGCGTAGTTTCCGCCCTATCGCTAACATATACTTAATTATAGAGACCCACTCGCGATTCTCTAGAGACTAAATATAAGCCTTCTTTTTATAACTACTAAAGAGTACTCTAGTGTTGGTACATACCCCTAGAGCAACGCCAGTCTTATCTATATTATATATATTCTCCGCCTATATATTAAGCCGCCGTTAAGTCTGCTTATAGAGCTCTAGGAACGCACGTATCTGCTCTAGTGTCGCTATATTAGCTCTCTGAGCCTCTAGCTTTCTATCGACTACAGAGGCAACGCGTGGCTAGCGCTAGAAGAAGTGTAAGAGCCAAAGCTTGCTAACAGGCTAGTTATCGCCATTTATACGTAGAATCTAATTCGCTATTTCTTAAGCGTAAGCGTGCGAGGGAGGGCAGGCGCGTGCGTCTTCTTTAAGGATTTATTCTACTAGAAAATCCTCCTATAGAGGAGTTAGCTACTATTAATGCTAATAGCTAAGCGCGCTGCTAATTACACTATTAAAATAATTACATAGCATTAATTTAGGTAACCTATAGGCCTTTATAGTAGCGCGCTAACTAGAATAGACGCCTATATTAAGATTACTAATAGCTAATTGTATAGCTGCTTTACGGGCGTCTATGTTAATAAGCGTTATAGAGAGAAATCGCGTATTTTTTATAGGTGGGGGGTTCTGGCGCGGTGCGCAGGAACCCTATATACGTAGAAACTATATGCGCTAGCTTAGTTAACGCTAAGCTAGCTAATACGTAAGCTGGCCACCCGGGTAAGCTAATCACCCTACCAAAACGTGACACCTGCACAAAACACGCTATATCTCTCTATAACGCTTATTAATATAGACGCCCGTAAGTATACTATATAATTAGTTATTAAAAATTTTAATATAGGTATTTATTTTAGTTATCGCGCTATAGCTACCGCGTATAGTATTTCTTAATTAACCCTATTAACGCGTATTAATAGCGTATAAAACTAACGCGTTAGTTACTAACACTAGTAGTATTTAACTCCTTTATAGGAGGACTTCCTAATAAAATAGATTCTTAAAAAAGACGTACGCGCTTGCCCTCCCTTACACGCTTATGCTCGAGAAATAGCTAATTAAATTCTACGTATAAATAGCGACAACTAGCCTATTAGCAAGCTCTAACTCTTATACTTCCTTTGGCGCCAGCCACGCGTTGCCTCTATAGTTGGCAGAAAGCTAGAGGCTTAGAGAGCTAATACAGCAATACTAGAGCAGCTACGCGCGTTCCTAAAGCTCTATAAATAGACTTAACGGTGGCTTAACATACGGGTGGAAAATATATATAATATAGATGAGACTAGCATTGCCCTAGGGGTATATACTAATACTAGAGTACTCTCTAGTAATTAGAAGAAGAAGGCTTATGTTCGCTCTCTAGAGAATTACTAGTAGGTTTCTATAATCGAGTGTGTATTAGCGATAGGGCGGAAGCTACGCTATGTAGTTATCTTTAAGGGTTAGAGCCTATAGATAATATAGTTCTCCTCGTCCCACGTACCTGACTGGATCTACACTACCTCTGAGAACGGATGGACGTTAAAAGCAATAGGTGTTAAGTAGCTACAGCGTATATTTATACCTAAAACGACTGTATCTAATGGCCAGCATAGGCTCCTTATCCTTGACGGTTACGATAGCCATATTAATATAGACTTCCTGTGGCTCTATAAGCTACATCGTATATAACTCCTATATCTACCTGCGTACACTTTACACGTCCTATAGCCTCTCGATCTCGCTCCTTTCTTTATAATTAAGTCTAGCTATAGGCGTTAGATCTAGGAGCTTGCATTACTTAACAACGCTACGCCTATTAAAAAGGAGCGCTTTATTACCTACTATTATTAAGCTAGAGAGAAAGGCTTTATAGAGCGTGTAATTCGAGCTAGCTGGCAGGCATCTAGTATCTGCCTATTTAATATTAATTACGTGCTCAGCTCGTCGCAGGTCTCTTAGAGGCCTACTACGCCTACACGTTAGCAGCAGCCTTAGTAGTAGCTCTAGAGCTTCCTCTCTACTCCCCAGGGCCCTCACGATCTCTATATAGCGCAGCGCAGCGTCCAGAGCGTCGAGAATCCAGGTCGTACGACCCGGCTACTCCTACAGAAAGCAGGTAAGGCTCTAGCAGCTGCAAATGCTAGAGCTACAGGCCTAGAAGTAGAGAAAAGACGACTTGAGCAGTAGCTAGAGATATCTACCTCTTAGCGTTAGCGTAAGCGCGTTTAAGTAGACCTAAATTAACGCTTTGTAGAGGTAGAGAGTATTAGGGAGGCTATACGCGCAGCTAAGGCTTTAGCAGTTTAATTACATAGATCTACTATATTAAGCACCTTAGAAGCATCTACTAGAGCTATAGTAGCTATAGCGCTTAAATCTATGTGTAGTTAATAGCAATTATAAGAAGCGTTGTTAAGAAATCGTGTGTTTTGTGCAGGTGTCGTGTTTTGGTGGGGTGGTCAGCTTACCCGGGTGGCCAGCTTACGTATCGGCTAGCTTAGTTTGTAAGCGTGTATAGAAGTATAGAGATTTACTAGTTTCTCCGCTTCTTAGAGCTATTAAGCAGCTTAACAAAAGTGTTGCATTAATAGGGCACGAAATAGTATTAATATAATAAGAAATAGTAGGGCTTCGCAAGGCAGTAAAGATAGTAATAAAGGTAAAAAGTTAAAAGAGGAAGTATATTTAGGCAGCTAAGACACTTATAGTAAGAGAGGTAGTTAATTTAATAGCTAAAAAGGATAGTAGTAGGCAAAAGGAGGGTGAAGAGTCTGTAAAGAGGGTGCGTGGGCAGAGGCGCTGCGGACGTTGCGGCGAAGCTGGCCACAACGCTCGCACCTGCGCAGTAGAAATTATAGATGCATCTAATAGTAATAAGTCTAAATAGTATTTCTATATTCTGCAAATTATAGTAAATTATAGTAGTGTTGTAGGAGGCGCTTCGCAATAGACTAACTTTTAAAAAGTGGCCCGCTCGGTGGGGTTGGCCCGCTCGGTGGTGAACCACGTTACTCTTAATTACCAAGCTAGACTATCATTAGTTAAGCACGTTTTTTTTAAACCTATTATAAGTTTTATTAAGCTAATAACTCCTATCTAAAAACCTATTGTAAAAATTTATAAAGAATATAAAAGCCAAGCATGGCGTACTAGAGAAGAATATTTATAAGATAAAATTACGTATTTATTATTTTATAATTATTTTATTATATTTGCTATTAGTCCCTTACTTAATCTTATACTATTTTAAGCTTAGGTATACGTAAAATAAAGCGTTTACCTTAATTTATACTTATAGGGCCTTTATACCTAACAGGTAGCAGTTTATTATTTGGATTTTTTGATCGTATAGCGCAGGGGTGTAAATCCTTAGTCATTAAGAATAAGAATATACTCGATAAGCCTATACTCTTTAATTATAGTAATTGGGCCTATAGTAAGGCAGGTATTCGCTCTAGATTAAATTCTATTATATTAATTAGTAAGGGTAGGTTTTAAGATATTATACGCGTCGGGGGCACGTCGCAGGCTTAAATATTACTTTTCTTAATAGGCTTAAAGGGTAAGACTAACTTTACTTTCTTTATTAGATAATAACGAGTTGTGTTGTTAAGACATTATTAGAAAAGTGTAATGGTGATGATCTTGGCAAGACTGACCAGCTCGGTGGTACAATATGTTACTAGATGAGATCTAGTAATTAACCTACTCTTGTAAAGAAACTTAATTGTTACATACAGTGTATTGCTCCGAGTCCCTACTTCCCTACCGCTTCCCCATCATACCCAACATCCTCTCAATCTCTATTTTCGCACTCCCACTCGCCTTCACACCGACCTCTTCTAACAGCGCCCTATCCTTCGCCTTACTTGCCTCCTCACCCGCTCTAACCACAAGTCCGCACTTCATCCACATCTCGACCCTCTCCGCTGCGCTCAGACCTGTGCACTTCGAAATAAAAGCGCTCGCCACACGTGTATTCCCCGCCGAGAGTACCTCGTTGAAATACGGCTCCCACCCAATGGGGCTCTTCTTCGCCCTACCAAGCTCCTCGAGCTCGGTCCAGTGCCGCGCTGCGACGAGCGCGCGGAGGCGCAGCCATGCGTACGTCTTCTCCGGGATCTTAAACTCGGACTGGACTTTCTGCGCGCGCTTGGTGTGGCCGAGACGGAGGAGTGCTGAGATGGTCTGGTGTGCGGAGAGGCCGATGAATGTGGTACTTGCGGCCCCTGGCGAGGGAGAACCGGCGCTGTCGCGTGGGCCGAGATCTTTTTCGAATTGCTCCTGCATGCGTAGGAGCTTTTGCGCATCGTCGAGGGACTGCTGCTGGAATGTGCTTGCGGCGTCGCGATTGCCTTTGAGCGCAGTCACTGCCTTTTTGATGTCGTCAAAGGCAGCTGGAAGGGATGGTTGCGCCAGGGCTTGGGACAGGAGAAGGTTTGAACTGTCGATCCTGCGGTCATCTTGGTAATAAAGCGCCCGGAGGAGATCCTGGTCTTGGTCTCCCACGCTCGATTCGACAAGGGCGGAGGCAAGTGGACGGGAGTTAATGACGCGGAAGAAACTCGCCTGCGGCAGCTTTTCCCGCAGATGGAGAAGTACATGGTAGACTAAGTCGGTGTCTCCCGACTCGATGGCCTTGTCCAGCGCGATATTATCTTCTTTCATGTCCAACAGCAACGGGACCTGCTTTCCGGCTCTGGGCTCGTAGTTCAACAGCTCGGTTGCAAGTCTTACCCGGCCTTCATCGTATGCTGCGCGCGCAATCTCCTCGAAAGATATGCCTGGCTTACCATGCAGTTTCTTTACGATGAGGGCGCAAATCTGTTCCTCCGTGTCGGCAGAAACGCGCACTTTCTGCTGCGCCCAGTGACCGTGGATGTGATTTGTGGGAAGGTGCAGATAATCCGCTACTCGCAGCGCTAATAGATACTCATTGCGGTTGGTGAGGCGGTCTACGAGTTTCTCGGGCGTGAGGCGCCGGTACTGCTCGTAGCTGATTGGCAAACCTATCTCATAAAAGCGAACAGCATTGAGAACACGAAGGGTATCGCAGATGTCTACAAAGTCGTCACTAGAGTACAGATCTAGGACAGATTTGCCAAAGGAGGCGGCCCGGAGGAGTTGTTTTTGCCAGTGGATATTGTACTCGTGCGCTGCAGCTTTGATGCACGTGTCCACTGCTTCAGCGAGCGAAGGCCGGATGAGCTGGATGAGATCATCTGCTTTGGGCGACTTTTGGTCGAGGAGCGAGGATGCTTCCAGCAGATTCGCGGCGGGAGAGTCGGAGCCTATGCGGAAGACTTCGACGGATGCGTCGGGCACTTTTTGCAGGTACTCGCAAACGTCGTTGGTCAAAAGACGAAGACCATCCATGTCTGGTAGGAGATGTATCCAGGCGTCGTAGTAGAACTTGGTGACGGCACCATTTGGGCCTATGAGATGGACTTCGTCCTCCCAGGCCAAAGCGACGGCATTGCTTCCACACCACTGCATGTCCTTGGGCACCGTTTTGACTTTACTGTCGTACTCGCTCAGTTTATCGCTCCAGTCACCGCTGACGACCCAGACTTTGCCGTCATCTGTGTAGAAGGAGAGAAACTCGCCGCGCGGGCTGACGCTGATATGTCGAAAGGGCCCGGCGTCAAAATTGCGGTTCTCCGCTTCGGTCGCGTCCACCACATACAGCGTCTCTCCGATGGCGAGAATTACTTCCACCGAGCGCGATAGGGAGTACGCTGGGGGTATTACGCCCCACGATATGACCGGCTCGGTGGGCGGTATCGCAAGCAGCTTCGGACGCGGCTCGGTGTACGAGGTCACGGATATGAGGTTGTTGTTCCCGAGCAGTGCGACGAAGCCGGAGCCGTAGAACTTGCAGGACTGAACGCCGTGTTCGTCCGCGCCGTGGCCGAGCGTAAATGGTATGAAGTCGCCCTGCAGGTCGTAGTAGCACCGCACCGTGCCATCCTCGGTGACTACAAGCAGCTTCTCGTCTTCAGACCAGCCCAGTCCTTTGATGGTGCCCTTGTCCCAGTTGATGCGCCGTATGAGCTTCCCTGCGCAGCTGTAAATGTCGATGCTCGACCTGTTGGCCTGCCCGCCGCGGTACGTAATTATCTTGTTTTCATCGCGGTATACGGCTATTCAAGTGAGCATGCGCACTGCTGGTGAGGTAGCCCAGGTCATACCTACAGCGCCGCTATACGGTGCCCCCACCACATTGTAGTTCTCGAGCTCGAGGTCCTGGTCGAATACAGCCGTGTAGAGCTGGATCTTGCGATAGAATTTGTCGCCTAGCTTCTCCCAGTTCGCCGTGGGCTTCGACATGTTCCGTGTGCTGTCATTGACGAGTCGTTGTGTGAAGTGCGGAGGAGCTGCGGCCTGCCATGGAGCTTGTGCACGGGCCATATGATTCACGAAGCGAAGACTGGAGACCTTCTGGGATTATGAGTAGTTGCTATATACTGGACAAAAAAGAGCGGGAAGGCCCTGGAGCAAAACGCCGTCGCTGAATGCTGTCATGATCGTACTTGCCATCCTAACTTCAACCGTTATTTCCATCAACGCACATCATCCTCCAAGCCATCAAGAGACTGGGCTCAGTCGCCAAGAATCTCGGTCAGTACCTGACGTACACCAAATCGTTCTACGTCGCCTCCAACCTTCCTCCGGAACAGGCCGAGGTCCCTCAAGAAGTCCTGCGCTTCATTATGCAGCTCTTGCGCCAACTCGTCGTGGTCACCTTCATCGTACCCTGAGTCAGAGCCATCTTCGCTGACCTCATCATCGGGGTGGATAGGGATAGAGTTCTCTTTACCGTCCTCACCCATCTCCATGTCCCGCTTGTTGATCCTGATGAAGCCGTCTTCTTCGATCTCAGGCGAAGCAGGATGGGGAGGCGGCAAGATAATTGGGTTCTTCAGTTCGCCCAACGCGAGGGCCAAGTGACGGCGAAGAGCCTCGATTTCGGAGCGCAATGCGACATTGACAGGGCGGAGCTCTTCAACTTCGGCTGTGAGTGCTTTGATCTTAGAGTCGGACACCATGCGGTTCTCTTCCATGAGGCGCTGCATCATGGTGACTTGACGCTGATACTCTTCGAGCTCCGTGGCTTCCTCCCGCTTGCGAATGCTGGCTGCGTTGACGCTGACCTGCAGCGACCGTATCTGCTCAGCCATCTCCACAATCTGCGCGTCACGCTGCGCAGCAGACATGCAATCCTGGTTGACGGAAGCGCGCGTGCGGATGCGTTTCGCCTGGTCAGCGTATCGGAGGGTCGAAAGCGTCTCGTCGTAGTCTGCAGGCGCAATGCAGGCGACCATGGCCGTCTTGCTGTTTCCGCCCAAGCTGTCCTTCAGAAGCCATGTAAGAACCGAATCTCGATAGGGAACCACTTCTCTCGGCCTTCGTCCCTTGCCGTTCTGCCTCTTCGGATCCGCAAGAGCAGCAATGACACGTCCCAAAGTCGTCAATGACTTGTTGATCTGGCCCCCTTCCTTCAAACGTTGGCCCGTGGCTTCTGTAGACTTCGCACGCTCGGATCCGGCAAGGTCGACGAGTCGCATGCGTGCAGTACGCTCGATCGTTTCGTCGGAGAGAAGTGAGTGTGTAATTTGCTTCAGGCGAATCGTAAAGACGGCGTGCGATCGCGAGGAAGTGTCGTTCATCTTGGTCGCGGCAGTCGTCCGACTCTGGACCCACAGTTAGCGCCATACTATATAGTATTTCTCTCACCACTTACAGCGTCGCCAATCTTGAATAGTCGCTCCACGTCTGCATAGCACTTGGCCTCCGTCTCAATCAGACCCTGGACATAGACTCCATCCCTAGGCGACTCGCGAATCTTGAGATACACAGGAGGATTGGTTCTCGGTGAAAGCAAGTCGCGGACGTGCTCGTTGTAGACTTCAAAGTACGACACCTGGACGTGATAGCTCGTATTCGGCGTGGGCTCGTCCCGAATTCTCTCGAACAGCTCCTCGCACGTTCGAGGGATCAGACCAGGATTATCTGGCGAGCCCATCATCGTATAACTCTTGCCCGAGCCCGTCTGTCCGTAGGCGAAAATGCACGTGTGGTATCCATTGAAGTTGTGGTCCAAGAACTCCTCTCCGAACGATCGATAAACATCTTCTTGATGCGCGTAGTACGGGTCAGACTCATCGTGCGACCAGAATGATTTGTCGAAGATGAATTCCTTGTCTTCATAGGCTTTTCGCGAGTTCGATTCCGCATCATCAGATGGTGCGAGAAGTGTGGTTTTGTTTGTTGCAGGGTCCATTCGGATGAGGCATTGGGTGCCCTTCTCCTTCTCTATGCATTGTTAGTAGCTGCCTCTAGAATCATGAGTTGTATAGACATACCTCTTCGGACGAAAGCCCTGCAGCGCACAACAACCTTGACGTTGCCTGCATCATCAAGCATCGCCGGCGGTGCCATCATTGCCATGGGTTCACTCGCTCTCAATGAGACGGCCGAGGCGGTCGTCAAACTCCCGTACATGCGCCGGTCCATGGTTTCTTCCAATAGCCAAAAAGATGCTGCTTGAGTTGTTGCACCCTGATGATGTTAAAGAGGTGCATCGATGCTATCGTCCCGAGTCGTGCTTGCGCCGGCCTGCGGGCGCTTGCCTGATCGGGCTAGAGGTCAACAGCCCGTTGCCAGGGAAGACGCGGCTACGTCACGCTCCGCCCCACCACGATTCGCGAAAATTTGGTGCGTGCGGGCTCTAACAAAAGAACCCACCGGACAACGCAGCAAAGGACGACGTGGCTGAAGACTATTGCGGGCAAAGTAAAAGAGGACGCCCGCCCTGGGATGGTATGCGGAGTGGCTTCCGAGCATTCCTTATAGCAACCGTTGCTAGGCGCATTCCACGATCCCGCCAATCACGCATCAGACGTGCAACCATTCACAGTGAACATCCGCATAGGCGTGAGGATTCTTGGCCATCTTGTCCAGGCCAGATAGTGAGCGCAGGCAAGATGTCTACGAGCGATGCCTATCACGATATTCAGTCGATAATTCAATTTTCGGATGAATCTACCAAGGAAGCAGCACGCAAACATTACTGGACAAGGTTAGAGCAGTCCTTGTCTGGTACGCTCGACTTCGAGGCTTTGAGAATATGTGCTCGTCTTCTGCTGTTGTCTGCCGCTCCCGAAAGCGTAAGTCTGCATCCCTCCTCCATTGCTGAGGGGCTGCATACCGTGCGGAGCTTTCTTAGCCTGCCTTTTTGACCCGGTAGTTGAAGCTCTTCACAATAAGTATTCCTGGGCCTAACACTCAGCAGGTCGAGAAATCGGTGCAAAAGCTTCAACGGGTCATACTTGACTACATTCCAGCGCAGCCCAACAATGAGGAACAGCTTTACCTGCTTGCTGAAATATGTTCAAGTAGTCCGCAACTTGGTTGTTCGGTCTTCCATAACATTATCAATTACATTTTGGCGGCCACTGATACCAGCAACCCAGATGGCTCACAAGCAACACACTACCTGATTCGTTCAAAGGAAGAAAATCAAATCAAACTCGGAGCCTATTATAGGTTCTTGAAATGCTCATACTGGCTCCCTTCGGATCAGCCGCACCACATCACTCCAAAACTGGTGTCGCTGCTCGCATGGAGCATTGGGCATGATGGTCTAGACGGATACGCTCACGATACGATTTCTGCTTTGCTTACTTTATTGAGCAACCGGTCGGTCGTAGTGTTTGACGACAATGTAGAAGCACTTCCAACTTCATGGAACAACAGGGACCCTGTTTCTGGCCAGCTTCAAATAATGCCTGGCGTGCTCTCAGACACTCTCTTTGATCGCCTAAACAAACTTCCTCCGGTGTACTTCTCGGGGCATGCCAGTAAAGCCTTTCGGACATGGTTTCAATGGGTGTCCTACATGATATCCAATGCCGTTGAAACCCAGGCTGTTTATTCACCAGAGTACTGGTCGGCATTGCGGATCGGTCTTTTGGACGGTGCTACCGACCAACGCAAGTATTGCCTGGGCATACTACAACAGTCCCTGGCATTGTGCCACCAGAGCTTTGAGACACCTGATATAACCTTTGATGTTAGCAAGAAAGAAGGCACCATAAAGCAGTACCGGAAGTACTGCACGTTGTTCGAAATCATTGTTCTGGATCGATATCCAAACCAGGTGCAGGCTTGTCTCCCTGAGCTCACGGCTTTACTTGGACCCGCCTCGCTGATTAATTCGGCATGGGTGACTGCACTTCTCTCAGCTGCTTTAAATCCGAAGATACAAGACGGTGTTAGGAAGCCAGTTGGCAACTGGTATCTGGAATATGCCACTTCGCAGCCGGGTTCGTGTATTACTCATACGACTTTCCTTGCAGAAGGGTTCCTCCCATGGGCAAGTCAGGGAAGCCTATTCACATCGACATTGGTATCGACTCGCATCAAGACGACTTGTTCACACGGTGAGGCGCTTGCAAAAACGATCGCCAGACTCGTAGTGGCAGCACCTGGAAATATGCCTGCATCTAAATTCGAGCCATGTACCGATCCCAAGAACCAACACTCCAGCCATCATCCAAGTGCGTCGTCAAGCATCACCGAGCAACAAGCCATCGTTCACAAAGTACTGAGTTACATGTTAGGCACAGGAGGCAAGATATTTCCTCCCGCAGTGATCTTCCTTCTAGATGGGCTATTGCAAGGTCTTGAAGAAAGTCCTGACTTATTGCTGGAAATTTCGGACATAGAGATGATCGCTGCCATATCTCGACTCCCTGCTATGCCAGAGATCACCGCTGAACTATGTCGGGAGTACTGCGCAGAACTGTCCAGATATCGAAACCCAACTATTCCAGAGACGCAATTTCTACCTGCTCAAGCCTTCCTCAAGGAAGCATCTGCGCGATTGCAGGATGTCAGACGGCAGCTCGATGCAACACAGGCCAAGTCGGCAGCCATAACAGCGTCGAATAATGCCCCTGACAAACTTTCAACGTTGAACGAGTTCCTCAGGGAGCTCCATCGCACACAACATAAAACCATCCAGGATGAAGAGTTCGTTCCCACTTCTGCACAAATAATCAGGATCCTCGATACATGTGATCAAAACTCATTCCTTCCCAGCGAGCTATACCAAGTTCTGGATACGTTCTGGGAGGAAGCTGATAGGCAAGACTACCCTCGACCGGTGGCTATCCGACTTGCCGCCTTGTTCTTCAACCCAACTTGCATACAGACCTCCCTTCAGCAATTTCAATCTGATTCCGTAAACCAGAATGAGTTGAAAGCTACAATCACCAAAGCACTGACTTCTCTTCATCGATTTGCCGAAGGCAGGACTTATCTGGTTTCTGCGCTCGGTCTGTCTCTACGCAGGGCTACATTTGCCGATCCTAAATTGGTGACAATACTTCCAATAGTGGACTTCTTTATTCGCTTCGTTGAAAACCCCCCTGTCGCTAAAAAGGAATTCCTGTTCGAGGTCGTCGCCGCTGAAAAGCTGGGAGAGCACCTGTCTCGAGTGCTCTCAAGTTCCGAAAACGGATTAGATCTAATTTCAGATAGAGACTACGTGGCGTACTACGGGCAACGAGAATGGATAGGCTACGCCGCGCTTATCGATCTCCTGAATCGCATCCCTGAGGACCAAGCGTACGTTGCAAAACACATAATGGACCGCTTGTTGGAGCCTTGGAGAACGCAGAAGGCCCCAATACCAATCATAAGCAAATTTAAGAACGTCTTCCAGCTCCAAATCATGTTGCTGCTCACGGAATCCAGCGTGACCAAGGAAAACGCTGACTGGTACTTGGATTCCTTTATGCACGCCCTAATACTAGAGCCCTGGCCGCGCTATCGATTTATACTAGAATGGATCATCGCCCGCATCTACTTCCACTTTCCAAGCAAGACCCATCGCATACTGGACGACCTCGCAAGGTTGGATGAGAACAGCCCGGTGCACATTGCAAGTCTCATGAAACTTGCTCTGTTGACAGCTCCGTTTCTAGATTCCGAAGATTTCGCGCTGAGGCTTATGGTCCAGCTCATCCCGTTCTCAGCAAGCCCAAAGGTCCATATCAGACATGAAGCGCACTGGTGCTTCCCAACAATCTTTTATCTCGCAAGGGAGCGGAACTGGAGCTCCATCACCGATAACCCGGCTTTCGTCGCATTGGATAAACACATCCGCAGCCTCGAAAAATTCAGCGCCGTGCCTTCTACGATCCGGACGCTCAAACTCGACGCCGTGAAAGACTTCACACTCACCAAAATCTTCCAAGGACAATACCTCAGGCTCGAGACCCCAGACATGCAATACGTCGCCCACGAAGACTTCATCGCCCTCTACGATTTACAACCTCATACAGACGGTTCCCACGCCTCACCACCACGAGTACCTCTAGGCGACCCTTTACCCGCCATCGCTTTTACGACCCCACCCTCAGAGTGGAAGAAATCCACCCCAGCCCCAGCGCCAAAACAGGCACAGACATCGAATACTACCCCAACCTTCTTCCAAACAAAATCTGGCTTCGACATCGCCTCCCTGCTGCACACTTCAGGTCCACCGAGCGCCCAGCACCAGCGCCCTGCCTCCGTAATCCTCATCGCCTCGCTCATCGACAACCCGACGAACCTCGGCGGCCTCAGCCGCATCGCAGAGTCCTTCGGCCTCGAGGCGCTGTACATCGACGACCTGAAAAAGACGGCGCACAAGGACTTCAAAGCCACCAGCGTAACGAGCGAGAAGCACTTTCCAATCCGAGAGTTGAAAGCCTTCCAGCTGCCGGCATGGTTAGTCGAGCAGAAGAGGGAGGGGTGGATAGTAGTAGGGATTGAGCAGACGGACCGAAGTGGGATACTAGGCGAGGGCGCTGTAGGAGATGTTCAGAAGGACGGATATTCCATAGTGTTGGATGGGGGAGAGGGAGGGAAGGCAACGGGGACGCTGCCGAAGAAATGCATTTTAGTGCTCGGCGCGGAGCGGAGCGGAATTACGAGTGAGGTGCTGGCTGTGGTGGATCGGTGCGTGGAGATTAGGACGGTGGGGGTTACGAGGAGCCTGAATGTGCAGACTGCGGGGGGGATTGCGGTGTATGAGTGGTGGAGGGAGTGGGGTGGGAAGGTGTAGCCTTAAGGTTAGATAAGTTTGTGGTTTGAATCAATCGTTGTTGGTTCTGTTCCTGGTTTAGTTGCGCTTCGCTGGGTCGTGGCTACGGTTGATATCACTCTTGGACGATTAGGTCGTGAGTTCTAGATTCCAGTGTTCGCACCATTCTAAGGTTAGTCGTAGGAAATACTCAGTCTGGTGGTAGATATATAGCCGTTCTATGTTCTTCCGTTACCATGTTACTGATGGAGGAAAAGTCCTAAGTCTGCGTGATTAGTGCAATGACGCAAACCGCCGCTAACTCTATTTTACGGGTAGCTTAAGAATCCTGTAGTATAGCTATATTGTAACAAATCCGTGGTAAATTAGTACTGTCTTACAGCGGTGTGACGGTAAAGGTCACCATTTTATGCAAAGCTAAGGACACTCCCTAACTCGATCTAAGTGCCACGTATCTCGTAGTCGGAGGCCTGGGTGGCTCGGACCGCAGTCTAGCTTGGGACTTGATCGCAGCCGGATGTCGGCACCTTACGTTCGTTTCTCGATCTGGCGACTCAAAACCGGAAGCTAAGGCCGTTGTCGACGATTTGGCAGGTCAAGGCGCACAGGTCAAGGTATTCCGCGGAAACGGTTCGGATGGAGCCTCTTTCCTTGCCACCATGGAGCAATGCTCTCAACAGCTCCAACCCATCAAGAGAGTAGTGAAAATGGCTATGGTACTCCGCGACACGCTCTTTGGGAAAAATGGGTTACGAGGACTAACCAGTTCCGCTAAGACCAAAGTACAAGGGACGTGGAATTTGCACAAGTACTTCAGCCACCAGCGGCCTTTGGACTTTATAATTTTCTGCTTTTCCATTTCTGGAGTCACTGAAAACCCTGGTCAAGCTCATTATGATGCTGGCAACATGTACCAGGACGAGCTTAAGCACTACCGTCGCACCCAAGGACTCGAGGCTGTCTCGGTAAATCTAGGAATCATGCTAGATGTTGGTGTGATTGCAGAGACGGGCGCGCACAACTCAGCCAGGAATCACCGGAAGATCAAAATAGCCCGACAGACCACGTGACCACATATACTAGCACGACTACATCCCCTGGCGAAGGTGGAACTAATCCCATGCCAGTATTCATTGATTCGGAGCTCTCGCGAAATTTACCTTCGAATCAGCCTTGTCAGGTGCGCATATGGATTCAATATGAGTATAGCGTATCCAGATAAAGCCCAGTGTCGATTCTAGAAGTATACGGCAGAGGTGCTGCGGCCTATCAGGATATGCTGTACCACGGTTCCGCTATATAGAAGGTACTCACTACTACACTGCCATCCAGCTGAGAATGACGCAGCATTGCACAAATTCCATTCCATCGCCGATTCCTCTGCTTCACCAAACAACTATAAAAGACTCTCTCACCTCTTGCATAATGCGCTCCCTTCGCGCGACGATACGGAAAGGATATGCAGAGCTAGGCGCTACCCATCCGTTCTCGCTTCTGAAATTCTGACCTTGCCCTATAATAACCTCAATCAAAACGGCTTGAAAACCGCGGAAAGTCTTCTTCAAATCCTGGAGCCAGAATCACATCCCGTTTTGCTAGCCCGGCACATGCTCCAGCTCGCCATCTTCTTGCAACATCTACATCCAGTTCTCCATCACGAGATCCAGGGTCTCTCTGAATCACCGTGAAACATCATGGAACGATCAGCCAACCTAGTAATCAGTCTTGTCACCACAAATGATGACCTTCTCGGTAGTATATAGGATCTGCAGTGCGTCATGATGGAGAGCATGTACGAAGCAAACGTGGATAATCTGCGGCGAAGCTGGGTCGCGGGAAAGAGAGCTATGGGTATCGCGCAGCTTATGGGCCTTCATCGCTCGAAAAATTGCGTACGGTACAAGGTAATTTATTCAAAGACAGAATTCCATCCCCGAATCATGTGGTATCGAATTGTATTTTTGGATCGAAATTTGTGCCTAATGTTACCCCGAAGGCTCTTCAGACCGCAGCATGGCTCCGGAAGCGTTACTTGCAAGCGACACGCCCATGGGCCGTCTTGAGAGACTACACTGCGTCATCGCCTCGCAGATATTAGAGCGCAACGAATCGAGTCTAAAAGATTTTGACCTCACATGAAAGCTCGATGCAGAGCTCCAGAGAGCAGCCCACAGCCTCCCAAGTAAGTGGTGGCTCGCCCCGACCCTGGACGCAACCTCAGCGGACTCGCAAGACTCATTCTGGGATACACGGCGACTATTTGCGCAGGTTCTCCACTACAATCTCCTGAATCAATTGCATCTGCCGTTCATGCTGCGCTCCTCGTTGACTGACCTCAAATCCGAATATTCGCGCATCACCTGCGTGAACGCTTCGCGCGAGGTACTTACCCGTTTCATCACACTCCGCAGCTTCAATCAAATTGCATACAGCTGCCGCACCATCGATTTTCTCGCTCTCATGGCCGCCATGACGCTGCTCTTAGCCCATCTCAATAGCGACTCGGAGGCGGAGAATCTTCTAGGTCACCAGTACGTGAGCGACCGCGCTCTGATCGAGCGGGCCCAAGAGAACATGAAAGAAGTGAACCGGTTGAATTCCGATGCACTGAGTGCAGAATGTGGAAGCCTGCTTCAGCGTCTACTGAGTATTGAGCCTGAGGCAGGCGATGCGGCGGATATTGTGAATGTGCAGGAAGCCGAAACTGAACAGGTGATGCGGGACGAAGATGCTGTCGTCAGCATTCATATACCGTATTTTGGCATCATCAAAACCGCGCGGGGAGGCATGAGCAAGGAGGTTCCGTGTCGACCACCTATCGCGCCGGCGTCCGATCCGCATCCCGTTGAAGCCAGTAGGCTTCAAGACCGTGGGACTGTCAGACCACTCGATTCAGGCTACGTTCCATCCTTAAGCTCCACCATTTCCTCGTCGCCAGCAGAGTTGTAAGGCACTGGGAACCGGGTCCAGCTAGACTCTTCAGCAATGCCGTGGGCCAGCAGTGGCACTGGAAATTTCGCACCACACCTCCCTAACGATTTATCTTGTCAGTATATGTATCAAGGGATTTTTCCGGGCTAACGGCATGCGGAAATGATTGGGCACTTCAGGAGGTCGATATTGCGTTCTTTGATAGCCTTATAAGTAACGCATCGAACGAAGCAACTGTAGGACAAGGCTAGGCTTTAAGTACGGATAGACGCTTTTATCGTGGGCGGTAGAGAACTAGTATAAAGTAGTAGTCTAGCCATTACTTAAGACTAACTCTTCCACGACCTCGTCAAATCGTCAATTTTCACTGCACTGATGCGTAACGTGCTATCACTGCCTGGAGACAAACCTCCGCTCGGTCTGAGTGTAAGCCAGAGACCAACTAATTCTGAGAACCTTTGTCATGCGCTAGCTTTTCTTGCCTACAATGCCTTGAGTGAATACGAGTAGCCGATTAACTGCACCGAAGGGTCATTCTCTGGCTACGCCGCAATACTCTGCACGTATATAATAGCGAATAAGCCCGCACACGGCTCGTCAATTTCAGTGTATACGACTACTGGCGCGTTTGAATGGTCTATTCATCGAAGCAGCGACTAGCGCAGGCAGTGGGGATTTACCCGGTCCGCTGGGCCGCAGGGCTGTGAGAGACTAGCGAACGCCACATTTATCTACTCAAGATTTGTCTCAAATATTTCTAGCAAAGATTAGATTGACAATATAGGAGATCCAGTTTGGGGTGATCCTACACGGCAAGCATGTTCGTGTCGCAGCAGTCTTATACAGCCTGGGAGCATGCCCAGGTGGTTTTGGGATCTTGACCTTCGAAACCCATTCCTATATCTTTTGCAGATAGCACCCTCAATTTAGTTTATAACCTATAGTCGTTATGATCGGCAAGGTCTCGAATTCGGGGAACGGCGACCGGCATGCGATGTCCGCTGAGTCGCCTCATCTGCGTAGAGTGGATTGGAAACGCGACCCAGGTCTTCGGAAGCTATATTTTTGGGCTTTCATTTTATGTATTGCTTCAGCCACTACTGGTTACGATGCGTAAGTTCATGTTGAGATCAGAAGTTGACTCTCGCTCATTTGCTACCATAGCTCCATGCTGAACAATTTGCGGATGCTCTACCGATTCAACGACTATTTCGGAGATCCGAGAGGATCCACGCTTGGTCTACTAACGGCGCTCTACTCGATCGGATCCATCATCTCCCTGCCCGTTGTTCCATTCGTCGCGGACCACATGGGCCGCAAGGCTGCCATCGCACTTGGATGCATAGTCATGATCACAGGGGCCTCGATCCAGGGGACCGCAAAAACTCTCACGCACTTCATGATTGGCCGGTCCATGATGGGTTTCGGCAACTCTCTCGCCCAACTTTCATCCCCGCTGTTGCTCACCGAGCTCTGCCATCCACAACACAGAGGTCGCGTTACGGCCATCTACAACTGTCTATGGAACGTCGGCGCAATAATATGCACCTGGCTTACGTTTGGAACCAAGCAAATGGACAACGATTGGTCTTGGCGGGTACCCGCGCTCACACAAGCATTTCCGTCTGTTGTTCAACTCTTCTTTATTTTCTTCATACCGGAAAGCCCCCGATGGCTCATCGCGCGAGGCCGCAACCAAGAAGCATTGAACATTCTCGGCAAGTACCACGCGAACGGCAACACCATGGACCCAACAGTCCAGTACGAGTTCAACGAGATCCGAGAAACGCTGCAGATCGAGTTTCAGTACCGGACAAGCTCCTCCTATGTCGACTTTTTTCGCACGCGTGGCAACAGATACAGGCTTCTCTTGCTGGCCGCCCTTGGCCTTTTTAGTCAATGGTCAGGCAACGGACTTGTCAGCTACTACGCGACGGATGTATACAATAGCATCGGCATCAAAGACGCGGACACGCAATTGGCTCTCAATGGTGGCATTACGGTTATGTCTCTTATCGTCTCGGTGTCCTGCTCTCTCCTCGTCGACCGCGTCGGACGCCGACCCTTATTCATTGCTGCCACGGCTTCGATGTGTGGGTGCTTTATTATCTGGACTGTAGCTTCGTCGCTACAGGAGGAGAAGCACAGTATACCGGCTGGCCGAGCAGTCATTGCGTTCATATGGATCTTCCAATTCGCTTATTCGGTTGCATGGACCGGGTTGTTGGTCGCATACACCATCGAGATCTTACCATTCAAGATCCGCGCAAAAGGACTGATGATCATGAACGTCTTTATACAAGTGGCTCTGACGATCAACCAGTACGTCAATCCGCTCGGTTTCCAGCACCTGAAACCAACCTGGAAGTTGTACACTATCTATACGGTAAGCGACATTGTGTTCTTGTATCTTCTCAGCTAAGACGAATAGGTCTGGATCTTCCTTGAGCTTATCTTTGTGGGATTCATGTTCCTCGAGACGCGCGGTCCGACGCTCGAAGAGATCGCGAAGATCATCGACGGCGACGAAGCTAAGGTAGTACCTGCTGACATCGAGCGTCTCCACAATCTTGTCAGCGGGCAAGGCTTTGAGAAAGAACATACCATTCGATATGAGGATATCAGTCTTGATCGGTTTTAGGCTTTCATCTACCCCGATTTTTTAAGCGAGTCAAGTGCATCCGGGCTAGGACAAAGAAGTGCATGCGAACCCACAAATCACGTCACGCTTGTATTGAAGCTCGACTTTAATTCGACTGCTTCTTCACATCAGTATTGACTAGTAACTAGTTTTCGAGTGAGAGAATGTAACCATACGTAGACGTTCTGGGAAGGTACCTTCGAGCGCACCGTTGGTAGCGTCTTCGACTGACTCAAAAGCAGGCCCACCGTTGCTTAGTCTGGCCCCCATCGTCTCCACAACCGCTCCGCCCTCTACAGCGCTCAAATATTCCCGAACAAGCTTGATGGCACTTCCCGAAACATCCCATCCGTACCCACAAGCCATTATCTGCGCATAGTAATGCACAAGCAGGCTTACAAAGCCCATGAAAAGGATTGCCCGGACCCACGATACACCTCAACACTAGAGCCTCGTCGAATGAACAGCTTCCACTGCACTGTTGGCTACACCCGAGTATAGCACTGTATATTTGGTGAGGCGGACTCTCGACGCGGAGGGTTGTGAGAGTTAGCCTTCTTAGCTGTAGACGGAGTTATCGGAGCGGGTTGGAGTCCAATGCGAGGGAATGCATCCATCCATCCATCCGACCACAACGATTACCGATCATACCAAACCTTGTTCAGGTCACTGAAGATAATAGAAGAAAAGCTTGAAAAGCTAAGTTCCCGCAGTTGTATATTTAAAGAGCTGCCACACCCGCCGATACACCAACTACCACTCTTGCCATCCTCACCATTACGTCCACTTCTCTCCGCGAAACACTCTTCCCTCGCCTCGCCAACCCCCATCATCCTAGCCCGCCATGTCCCCACCCCGCCGGGCTCTCATCGCCATAACCTCCGCGCAAGCCTCCCTCTTCGCGCCCAACGGCCACACAACGGGCGTCTTCATCAGTGAAGCGCTGCACCCCTACAACGTGCTCAAAGCGGCCGGGTTCGACGTCGACATCGCGTCTGAGAAGGGGACGTGGACGGAGGACTGGCTGAGTCTGCAGCCCGGCTTCCTCAGCGAAGACGAGCGCAAGCAGTACGACGACACGGCCAGCGAGTTTAGGAAGGAGATGGACCGGGGGCGTAAGGCTGGAGATTTGGATGGGGAGCAGGTACGTTTATCCACCCTTTGGGAGACAGGGGGAGAGTAATAGCTGATTGTGCGGTTTAGTACGGCGTCTTCTTCGCGAGCGCGGGACATGCGGCGTTGATTGACTACCCGCATGCTAAGGACCTCAAGGCTATAGCAGCGAAGGTGTGGGCGAATGGCGGCGTTGTCTCAGCGGTGTGCCATGGTCCTGCTATTTTCCCTGGTATTAACGATGCCGACGGGAATCCGATTATTAAGGGGAGGAAAATAACGGGGTTTACGACACAGGCGGAACATGATATGAAGATCATGGATGCGCTGCGGAGCTGGGGCGAGCCACTGGTGGATGAGCATGCAAAGGCTTTGGGCGCAGAGTGTAAGTCTTAAACTGCGAAACGGAGACTAAATGCTGACTGTCACCCAGACGTGCGCGCGGATGGGGTCTGGGATGATTTCCACGTCGTGGATGGGAGGGTCGTTACGGGGATGAACCCGCAGAGCGCGAAGAGCACTACTGAGGCGGTGGTCAAAGTTTTTGAAGGGCTGTAAGTCGGGCACCCTAGTTTCCGACACCCCCCATTTTCCGACACCCCGCCAAATTTCGCCGCTGCCACCACTCTACGTTGCGAATGTGCTCACAGCTTCATCAAATAATTTTGAAAAAGCATTAAAAAAAATCGTATTTAAAGGATTTTAATCGCTTTCTTTATCTACACTTAAATCACGATTAAGATACCATCGTGTTAGTTATTAATTCCGTGCTAAACGTTGCATCGGAGTGGAACTAGACTCTGATTAAGAATACGTTAATGCGAATGAGGAAGCATCCCTGGGAAACGAAGACGCCTAGGAAAAGCCTTCGCCCTAGGTATAAGTAAGTACGACCTTTCTAATATAGATTTGTCGAAGTTGCTAGGAGGTCCTTACTTTCGAACCCCCCTCGTACTCTGTTTGAACGGGTACGGGATCTAACTTAATGCCCTTATTAACACTAGTGCCTAAGGTTTTCTTTTTATTAATTCTTAAATTGTAGCTTCTTTATCTTAGTCACTTTATGTTCCTATCCGAAAACTACCGTACCGCGTTATGGTTCGAGGGTTCTTGAATAAGATTCGTGCCCTAGTGGACTGATATATTTGTTTGTACATAAGGATAGATGGGCGAACGATCTGTAACTGCCCCTTTATGGTAATAGACTTGGGAACACAGGACTGTATCCTGGGACTCTAATAGCTTAAGCGCTTTAAGCTTTAATTAGATACGGAGCGGAATTGGATCTTATGGCTAGTAAAGTATCCTAAGACCTATAATCCCTTTAAAACTATCTTGATGTAGCTAGAATAGCTAATTTGGAACTTAGAGGTGTAGTAAGATATTCGTCGCCAGGATATCCTATGGGAACAGGAACAATATTGGATGAAGAACAGCCCCATAGTTAATCGCATTAAGGGCCTCATTCGACTGTCTTATCCTCTCCCTCTAAGTAGGAAGACAGTACCCCTAATTTCTTAGGATCCCGCTCTAAAACCTGCCTGTTTCGCATCCGCTCCGCAGGCGATGCGGATGCCCATAATTGCTCTTATCTTAGTAAACGCCTTTCACTTTAACATGAAAAAGCTAGTTAACGAATTCTTTACTACTTCTTTGTACGAAATCGAACGCCTGTTAGACTATATACGAACTTAACGCCACGCTGAAGATCCTGAGAATGCTTGTCTTATTAAAGAATGACTTCCCTAGATATACTATTAGTATTGGGATGTGTTTAGTAAGACTGCGGCCGATAAGCTGCCCTTGCGCTGACTATATGACTATAAGATTGTGCTCACCGAACCCCTTCCAAATAACTACAGTCCTCTATATAAATCTAGTCTGGAAGAACTAGAGGCTATTAAAAAGTACGTTTTGGAACATCTTTAAAAGGGATTTATTAAGTATAGTCGAAGCCCTTTCGCGTCTCCTATCCTTTGTGTACGAAAGCTAAACAGAGATTTTCGAATATGTGTAGACTATCGCAAACTTAACCTTCTAACCTAAAAGGACTCTTACCTAATTCTGAGAATTAACGAACTTTTAGCTCGCCCCTCTAAGGCTAAGATATTTACTAAATTTGATATCTGAGCTGCCTTTAATAAAATTCGTATAGATCCTAAATTAGAAGAGTACACCACGTTTTAGACTTAATATAGATCTTACAAGTGCAAGGTATTGCCTTTTAGGTTATATAATAGACTAGCCACCTACTAGCGATACATAAATAACGTTTTTATTAATTATCTTGACAACTTTTGCATTGCGTACCTGGATGACATCCTTATTTATTCCAACACCGTCGAGGAACACATTGAGCACGTTTAGAAGGTGTTAGATTGTCTCTGGAAAGCTGGCCTCCAAGTCGACATCCTTAAAAGCGAATTCCATGTGACTCGGACCCGATACCTAGGTTATATCCTTACCAATACTGGTATGGAGGTAGATCCAGCCAAGGTAGAAGCACTACGGAACTGGAAAGCCCCCACGACTGTAATAGGTGTGAAGTCGTTCCTTGGATTTGCTAGGTTCTATTAGTAATTTGTTAAGGACTTCTCCTGTATTGCGAAACCTATTAGTACCTTGTAAAGTCCTTAAATCCTATTTAAATAGAGTTTAGAGTGTAAAGTCGCCTTCTAGTAAATTAAACAGGCGTTACTAGCCATCCCCACCCTCTATTACTTTGACCCTGAACTACCTACTAGGGTAGAAATAGACGCATCAGACGGAGTGATTGCAGGAGTACTATTCTAGGAACATCCGAATAGAAAAGTTCAACTAGTGGCATTCTATAGTCATGTCCTAACTGGATCCGAACTAAACTAGGAGATCTATGATAAGGAATTATTTGCTATTATTACTGCCTTTATTAAGTGGCGCGCAGAACTCGCTTCTACTTGAACTATAATTTAAGTTCTTTTAGATTATTAATCCTTAAAATACTTTATAACTACTAAGGTCCTTAATGCTTGTTAAGTTCGCTGGTACGAAATGCTATCCTCGTTTAACTTTTGGATTAAATACACGCCAGGTAAAAGCAACGCTAGAGCTAATATCTTAAGTTGACAAGAATAAGATCTTGCGGACCTTAAGGCTATTTAAAATGATAATCGTAGCCGAGTATTCCTAGGGCCCCATCGACTTGACCCCCGAATCAACTCCGACCTGGCCTAGACCTATATTAAGAAGTCTAATGCCGAAGTTAACGTGTTCGCCTTATTAACTAATAAAGACATTATAAGTCTGGATTCTTATTAACTTATTGAAGCCTTGCTGCAGGAGAACCGCCTCGGATTTATTACAGAACGCTAGTCCCTACCAGAGAAATATTGGATTTATAATGGTCTTATTCTGTACAACGATAGACTGTGCGTCCCTCCCGAATCTACTCTGTGTACCTGCCTCATCCGGGAAATCCATGATCAGAAGTCAACGGCTCATCCAGGTTATACAAAAACCTACTAGTTGCTCTCTCGAAAGTACTACTGGAAGGGAATAGAAGCTACCTATAAGTGGTATGTACGAAACTGTATTCCCTGCCGACGTGCACACCTAAGGCAGACCCCCACTCTAGGGTTTTTGTATCCGTTACCTATCCCTAATAGGCCTATGCAACATCTGTGTATTGACTTTAAGGAATTTTCTAAGGACAGGGCCGGATACGATTAGATCATGGTAGTTATTAATTGTCTATCTAAACAAGTGGTATCTATTCCTTGCCATAAATTGATTGATGCCCGCGAAATGGCTAACTTGTTTGTATAATGGGTGTACTGATTTGGACACACTCTGGAGTCTATTGTCTCTGATTGAGGTCCTTAGTTTGTTTCCACATTCTGGTTGGAGTTTTGTTGGATTATAGGCGTTAAAGTGAAGCTATCTACCGCGTACTATAAAGAGACAGATGGCTAGACAGAAATCATGAACAAGTATATCGACCAGAGGCTACGCCCTTTCGTATCCTACTACCAGGATAACTGGAGTTCACTTTTACCCCTGATCGATCGAGCGCAGGTCACTCTACCCTATTCGGCTATTGGTATGTCACCCTACCAGATCCTGTATGGCTCCGAACCCCGTCAAAGTTGGGATTGGAATCCTACCTCATTCACCAAGCCCCAGGATCGTTTGAATGTTAAAGATGCTTAATTGCTAGCTAAACGAATGCATGCCGCTTGGCAGCTAGCGAAGGAAAACATGGAACGAGCACAAGACCGAATGCGATCCGTAATCAATCGACACCGTCGCCCAGTCGACTGGGAAGTTGGTGATATGGTCTACCTAGACGCTCGCAACCTTACGGTGTTAAGACCTAGCCGAAAGCTATCCGACAAGTGGGAGGGCCCATTTAAAGTAATAGAATAAGTTGGTTACTTATATAGACTTGAACTTCCTTTAGGGTCCCGAATCTATAATGTCTTTGCTCCGAATCTCCTCTGTAAAGATCCTTAAGACCTACTGCTAGGACAAGAAGCTCCGAAACCGCCAGGTGTCCTTATTAATAGAGTAGAGGAATGGGAAGTTGAGGAGATCTTGGCTAGTAAGCTATCCTAAAATACCCTTAAATACAGAGTTAAGTGGGTAGGACATGACCTGGATCTGGTATGGTACCCTATATCGAACTTCATGGGAGCCCCCTATAAGTTAAGATAATTTCACGACAAGTATCCGAATCGCCCCGGACTTCTAAAGGCATTGAGTTAGTGGATTCACTTATAGGAATAAGGAACAGAGTAGCAGGCCTAAGAGTTTTAAATTCTAATAAGTACAAGAAAGAAAAGAAAGAAAAAAAACAAAATTCTACTCCTTATCTGAATTGGAGGGCTCAGGTAGAGCACCCTTAAGGGCAGCAGGCGCCTTCCCCTTCCCCTTACCCTTTCCCTTCCCCTAACCCCCCTCCGAAGCCGTCCTTATGGTGTTATGAAGATCATCCACTGCCTCCTCCACACGCCGCAGACGATCCTCCACCCGCACAGAAGCAGAATGCTGCGCGAGCAGCAATTCCACAGAAGTCAGCCCAGCCTCACCCGCCCGGGTGACCTGCACAATTGTGCCTAGGTCCTTCGCAGCCTTGTCAAGCGCGGGTCGGAGGTTAGCAGCGTCCTCCCCGCTGGCCCCCTCCCAATTCCGCAAGGCCCTCCTAAAAGTCCGAAATTCGGACTCCACGAAGTCAGGCACCTACCTAATCTATTATCGAAGCGGACCGGAATCGGAATTGCCATACTCACAGGGTTGCACTTCTTGTTCTGAGAGGTGCAGTAGCTGCACTTTTTAGAGGATAGCTTAGGGAACTTGTAGTTAGGCACGTTGCCGCGACCGAACGCGCACAACCAGCGAAACAAGATAAACGGAAATTGACCAATTAGTAGAGTTACAATTACTACCACAACGTCACTGACTGCGCTGGTTGCCGGAAACAGCAAAAACGCGCGAAACAATTCACACACGGCATAGATAAGGGACTATCTGCAAGTTATAAAGGAGGGGGTAGTGTAACAGGAACAATCGCTCGTCGACACGAGAACCCTTGGCCAGTCAAGACAGGATTCGAGATCATCCGAAAACCGACACTCATCCGTATCGGACCAATTTCGGATCTATCAGACCGATGGGGAACTACGGATCCGATTCGGACCTATTTCGGATCCATCAGACCGACGGTCAACCTATGGCAGATATGTGCTAGCTAGCCATCTGGGAAGAGGTGTATTTAGAGGAGCTTGGGGCCTTTGTAGTTCAGTACCTTTTCCGTATCCTTTCGTACCAGGCCTATAGGCACTTAATTCATTCGAGGCTACATTCTTATACACGCACTCCCACATGCCTCTGCTAGGAGATACGCCAACATCGATCCTTTGAGTGACCTGCGCCGATACAGGTTGGTTCTCGGACAGGAGTACTAGTAAGACAAGAAAGGGATTATTAATAGCTTGTATATATTAATAGAACATTAGTAAAGGCAATACGCGGTTATAAATAAATTAATAATCTTTAAGTATAATCTAAATAATAGATTAATAAACGAGGTTAAATATAAAAATAGAAGTTTTATCTTTAATATTCTTATATAGAAGTCCTGTCCTATAGATCCTAGAACACTAGTTTGTCCCAAGGTCCCAAATGCCAAGATAGTTTTAGGACTCTCAATATTTCTAGGACGCGTGACTTGTCACGTGATTCGCGGTTGAGTCAGGAATCCAGGCTTGGGCGCACAGATAAGTGCCGAAGCCCCGCCACGCGTCATGTTGGACCTCAACAGATCTTAACATTATGCTACTCGTTGGCGCGTTATAGTAACAAAAGCGGCATATAAAGAATGTACGCTTAGGCGTATTAGCTATAATTTATATAGGACTTTACTTTAACGCGACGTAATAGCTATACTTAAAGACTTAGCTCTTTTCACTAATAAGTACGCCGCGGTACTTAGTACTTAGCTAGCTTTTTTTAATTAATACTATTATAATTATTTATAAAGCGCTTATTAAAGCTATTACTAATAATATTATTATCCTTTATAATTAAAGCCTCTATAGTTATCTTTAATACTAATAATAGCGTTAATAATGCCTATAACTTTAGTAACTATAGCTCTTATAGTTGCTATAAGGCATTTATAATCTAGCTAATAAGCGGGTCTTTAGTAGGCATAGCTAGCTAGCTAGCTACTTATAATAGTAATAATTTAGGTAATAGCGGCGTGGTTAGCTATATTTTAAATAACTTTATTAGCTAACTAGTAGTGCTAGCTAGTAATAAGTTATTTTTAATTACTTACTAGGTGCGTACTTTCTAATACTTACTATAACCTCTACTTTTATTTATTACCTCTATAGTGCTATTAGCGCGTACTCTAGCGCGGGTGTTACTATTAATAGCACGTTTAGGGGGTATCTTGGACTATTAGCAAGCCTATAAGGTAAGTAAAAGTAATAAAGTATGCGATAAGTTAACTATAATAGCTAAAATACTAATAAAAGTACGCTAATAAATAGGAAATAATAATAAAATAGCGCGTTAAAGGCGCGATAAGATAGCTAAAAGACCTAAATATAATACTAGTAGTAAGTTATAGCTAATTAATAACTCTAAATAAGTAGACTTTTATAGTAATACCCGCTTACTTTTATAATTAAATAATACTACTAAATTTACTAAATTTCCTAATTAAGTCTTTATTTCAGACTTAATTTCCGCCTTAATTTATACGGTAAAGACTTAATTTACTTAATTTGGCAAATCGGCCGTTCGAAGATCGAGATTTGGAAGTATATTTGTGTTAAACTCCCAAAGAGGTAGCTATTCTCTAAGGGGCTAAGGTTGGTTCTCGGGCAGGAGTACTAGTAGGACAGGAAAGGGTTGTAGTGATAGCTTGCGCCTGTCACTAAGGGCGTTAGTATCGAAGGTGTATACAGCACAATCAAATCAACAAGGTTGCTTATTTAGATCTAAACGATAGATTAATAAACAGGTTAAACACAAATGCCTTAAGGGTATTCGTGTAGGTTTATATATAAAAGGGGTAAACCTTACCGTCTATCTCTCTTTCTATCGTCCCTAGATTCCGATGGATGGTCGCGCCGTCCGTGGATGGTACACCTTCCATAATCTTGGCAGGATGGTATGTCTTGGCTAGATGGTACATCACGTGACCTCGGTTACGCGACCCCGCCGAGTGTCACTTCCACTGAGGCTCGTTGGTCCTCCGCGTTCCATACATGTTCAGATCCTAACAATTTGATTGTTGACAATTGTGACCGGAGTTTCTCCGGACAATCTGATCCGACACCAGACTACAAGGGGCAATCTCAAGAATCATGCGCGTCACGTGCGACAGGGATCCTTGCAGGGGTAGGAACACGAAATCGTCGGCATCTCCGCGTCATCAGGAAGGTCGACAAATACACCAAAATGAGGTGTTTTGAGATGTCTTAACTATGCTGTAAAGTTGTTCTGGCGCCCTTGAGGCCTTACTCTAGCTGCTGCCGCAAGTAATTCCTGCAGAGAGTCGCCCTTTGCGAGGTTTCGGATGCGTCTGTACGCCTGTCCAGCAGCCGAGTCAGAGATGCCCAAATTGACAGAGATTTCGGGGTAAGTAAGGCCATAGTTTCTGCGAAGAACAACGATAGCACCTAATTAGGCGTCTGTAAAAGTAGGGGGACCTTTTTGGCAGAGAAATCGGCCATAGTGGGTGAGAAAGTAGAGGTCAAAGTAGTAGAGTTGACGCCTTGAGAGACTCTGAGAAGACTCGCTTAAAGTCTTGGCAGGTCACGTGACACGCATGATTCTTGAGATTGCCCTTGTATGCTTGACCAGTGGTCTTTCACACCCCACAGCTCGGATAAACTACCCCAAGTTTTTGCGCTTGTCTCCGGCAATGCTTGTGGAGGAGATCATTCGGGGTATGTCCAAACTGGGAAAGCCGAGTGTAGATACTTGCCTCGTGGAGGTGGTATAAAGAACATAGGTGAAGGCGGGGAAAGGGAGGCACAGAGCGAGCAGACTTTGAATATATCAGAGGCGCTGCATCCGCCTCTCTTTGCCTTCTTATTGTCCTTATTTCTTTCTGATCTTGGTCGTGACTCTCCTCGTTTAAACCTCTCTCCCATCGCCATCTCCACCCACGCCTCGACTTTTACACAGAAGATCACGACGGGACACAACCAACATGCCAACCTGGCGCTCATGCTACGGCCGCGGCGGCCCCCTCCGCGCTGCCATCTACGCCTGCTGCCTCTCCGCTTTCCTCTTCTTCGGCTACGACCAAGGCGTCTTCGGCGGCCTGCTTCAAAACCGCGACTGGCTTGAACAATTCAACCATCCGCGCGACACCATCACCGGCATCATCGTGTCATCGTACTGCCTCGGCGCGCTCTTCGGCTGCATCCTCACTGTCTTCATCGGTGACATACTCGGCCGGCGCCGCATGATCTGGCTGGCCATGGGCCTCATCATCGTCGGCGCAACGCTGCAGACCTCCGCATACCACATCAGTCATCTAATTATTGGCCGTGTCATCACGGGGCTGGGAACGGGCATAGATTCGAGCACCGTGCCCATGTACCAGTCTGAGCTGTGCAAGCGCGAGTGGCGCGGGCGCGTGGTGAGCTGGGAGATTTGGTTCATCGGCATTGGTATCGTGCTGGCTTATTGGATCGATTACGGCTTTTCGTATCTCCCTGGCAGCGTGGCGTGGAGGACTCCGATCGCTATTCAGCTGGTCTTCGCCATCACGGTCGTCTTCCTGGTGTTTGGACTGCCTGAGTCACCGAGGTGGCTTTGCAAGCGAGGGAGGACTGAAGAGGCAAGAGAGGTTCTTTGCGCAGTGTTCGATTTAGATGAGAACGACGAGTATGTCTGCAGCGAGATGGATGCCATCGGTGCGGCTATCGCAATTGAGGCGGGCGAAGGTGCGCGGAGCATTTCGGGGCTGTTCAAGAAAGACATCCTACAGACTAGGTGGCGTGTGCTGCTGGCGTGGTTCGGGTTGTTTATGAATCAATGGAGTGGGATAAATCTGGTGCGTTAGAATTTGCGCGAAGTACTGTCCCCCTTTTAAAGGCATGCACTGACTTTGGCAGGTCGTCTACTACATGCCAACGGTCCTAGTCGAGAATGTCGGCATGGGTCACCAGCGCTCAATTCTCATCGCCGGCTTCGTCCAACTCATGTTCCCCATCGGCAATACTCTCCCTGCGCTTGCGCTCGACCGCCTAGGACGTCGTCCCACGATGATGGTCGGCTCCGGGCTCCTCTCGTTCTGCATGATGATGATCACCATCCTCCTCTCCATCGGCTCCGAAGCCTGCGCCTCTGCTTCCATCGCCTTCTTTTTCCTCTACATGCTCATCTTCGGCGCATCCATCAATGTGGTCCCCTGGGTCTGGGGCCCGGAAATCCTCCCACTCGAAGCCCGAGCTCGCGGAACTGCCATCTCCGTGTCGTCTCACTGGATGTGGAATTTCGTCATTGTGATGATCACGCCCGTGCTCATCAATCGCATCGGGTGGAAGACGTATCTGATATTCACATGTCTGCTTGCAGCTTTCGTTCCGATTGTATACTTCTTCTACCCCGAGACGAGTAATCTGAGTCTCGAGGAAGTGGATAACTTATTCTTGCCCGAAGGCCACAAATTGGACAATGAGATTGAGGATATCAGAAGAAGAAGGAGTTCAGTTCATGCAGCAGATGTGGAAAAAGCGGTTGGTGAGGTCATCGAGAAGGTGTGATCGGATGTCGCTGTGCTAGAATTTTCTGTATAGTCGTGAATACACGAGCATCGGGTAGATATCTTGTGTTGCGTCTCTGTAATGGATTTTTTTCAATTACGTGCATCTTGGCCGTATTGCCAGTCGCAACAATGAAGCACTCGGGCGGTTGAGAGGGCGTAATATTTCAGAATCGTTGAGGGCATACGTCTGAACTTCGGACGCACGCTCGTTCAGGAGAACATTGGGCGTTCGCAGTGCATTTTCGTGGAAATTTCAGCTCTTCTGAGCGTCGGCGTTTGCTCCCCACATCAGCAATTGCGGGAAAAGTTTCCACACCCAGCCAAAAGCTGTAGATCGGTCCGACATGTGCCGACATGATCACCGACTGCGCGCGCTACGTCAACGTGAGATAAGGCTCGCGCGCCGCTGTCGGATTGCTTGATGTGCTTTACTTTCTATCGACTCTTTCCACAGTAGCCGTGAATTTTACGACTCTTGTTCCAAACTCGCAATGACGCAACGAGCAGCTCTCCTCATCGGTGCCCTTACGCACACGCGAAAGGAGTGGGAAGCGTGCGGCAAGGTTGCCTCGAAACTATACGAGTACCCCTCCGGTACGCGAGATGAATTCATCTCCAAGTGTAAATCGGGCGCGTTCGACGGCATATACGCATTATATCGATCGAACGATTCAAACCAATACACCGGAAACTTCAACGACGAGCTTCTCGATGTCCTGCCCAAATCGCTGAAGTATATTTGCCACAATGGTGCGGGCTACGATAACATTGACGTCCCGGCGTGCACGAAGCGGGGTATTGCTGTGTCTTCAACGCCGATTGCGGTGAATGATGCCACAGCAGACGTTGCGATCTTCTTGATGCTAGGGGCGCTAAGGAACATTACCCAGTCTTTTCAGGCCGTGAGACAAGGTGCGCTTGGATTCCTGGGGTTTGTGCTAGGAGCTGACCCAACGACGTAGGCAAATGGCGCGGTAACTTTGCGCTTGGCCACGACCCGAAAAACAAGGTGCTTGGAATACTGGGAATGGGAGGAATCGGACGCGCGATAGCACAGCGTGCAAAGGCTTTCGGCATGAAAATCCAGTATCACAACCGGCGACAACTATCGGCGAGCGAAGAGGAAGGTGCGAAGTACGTAACCTTCGACGAGCTTCTGGCGACATCGGACGTACTGAGTCTCAACTTGTCGCTCAATCCCTCAACGAGACACATAATTGGGAAGCCGGAATTCGACAAGATGAAAGATGGGATCGTCATCGTCAACACCGCACGCGGTCCTCTCATTGACGAGGCTGCCTTGGTGGACGCGCTGAAGAGCGGGAAGGTGTGGTCGGCAGGGCTTGATGTTTTTGAAGAGGAACCGAAGATTCACCAAGGACTCCTAGACGCCGAAAATGTGGTCTTGCTGCCTCACATGGGCACTGCGACGTACGAAACACAGCGCGACATGGAGCTTTTGGTCCTGGATAACCTGAAGTCGGCGATACAGGAGGACAAGCTGTTGACACAGGTGCCGGAGCAGAAGAAGGAGACCGCAAAAATATGAGGTTACGAGAATAGTTCATGTCTACGATAGAATTAACAATAGAGAGGTATCGAGACAACTGCAGTCCTTGACCCGCTGGAGCTGTCGGCATTTGGAAGGCGGCATTTGGAAGGAACGCTCGAGCGTCGCCGGTGGGTCGGCGGTGCGGCTCCCGATGGCTATGGGAGTAGCCGCGGATAAGCATCGCCAATGTCACACCTCACTATTAACACTCAGCAACAATCACAATTTACTGACGAATTGCGTCTCAATGACATGTGAAACAACCATCTCGCACAAGCGGTTGCTTGGACACGATATGCAAACCCCCCTCCTTCCTTTTGCTCTCCCCCGGCGATACTCCACAATAAGCGGTTGCCCCCGCACCCCGCGTCACCTTGCTGTTAAATACCCCGGGCACTCGCCAACGGTTTTTCCTGAGGCTGCACTGGACCAACGAATCGATTCGGAGCGGTCTGGCTACTCAGGTTCCTCCTTCGCTTTCCTTCAGCGTGTTCAAAACTCTTCATCTGAAACTGTTTACACTTCTGACTTTAGTGAATATTAAACATGGCCAAATTCGACCTGAAGCTTGTCTGGGCAGACATCAAGGCGTACCGCAGGACCTACATCCTGACAGCGGTAGCTTCATTCGGCGGCATGTTATTTGGCTGGGATACGGGACTTATTGGTGAGTGGTCATAAACTGCCAGAGCGGCCTCTTCTAACTTCTTCACAACATAGGCGGTGTTCTCACCATGGATGCCTTTCAGCACTCCTTCAACCTGGATAGGAGAAGTCCGGACTTCAGCAATTTGCAAGGCAATATCGTGTCTGTCCTTCAGGTACGTGGCGTCCTGGATGTGCTCATGTCGTTTGTTAAACCCCACATAGGCTGGATGCTTCTTCGGAGCATTGTCTTCCTTTTACGTCAGCGATACGTTCGGGCGTAAGAATGCCATGATCATAGCAGATATCATCTTCCTGATCGGGTCACTCATCCAGACGCTCTGCGCCATCAACACCACGAGCCTAGCTCAACTCTACGTCGGCCGTGTGATTGGAGGCTTTGGCGTTGGCCTCATATCTGCTGTCGTCCCGACATATATCGGCGAGAACGCAAACAAAGAAATCAGAGGCCGCTGCATCGGATGCATGCAACTCTTCAACGTGACTGGCATCTGCCTTTCGTTCTTCGTTAATTATGGCATCAGTCTGCAGATCAAGTCATTGAGTTCTGCAAAGTGGAGAGTCCCTTTCGCTCTGCAGATGCTTCCTGGCGTTCTGTTGTTGATCGGCATTGTGTTTCAGAACGAATCACCACGTTGGCTGGTTGAGAAGAATCGTTTGGAGGATGCCGCGAAGGCATTGGCCAAGGTCCGAGCAAAGTCCGCCAACGACAAGGACGTCAGACAAGAGCTCGATGAAATCGTCAAAGACTTCGAAGGTCATAAGAGAATGCCGCTCATGGCTCAGCTTAGGGCAGCCTGCTCAAGCAAGCCGATGTTCTACCGGAGTTCTTTGGCCGTAATCCTAATGTTCAACCAGCAATGGACGGGCACAAATTCGTAAGAACAATCGTACGAAAAGTCTGCTGAGCAAACTGCTGATGACGATGGCATGTAGGATCAACTACTACGCACCTCAAATATTTCAATCGATCGGGCTTAAGGGCAGCTCTGCCGGGCTGTTCGCGACAGGGGTATACGGTATTGTGAAGATTGTAGTTACTGCGATTGGGTTGATGGCATTCACGGAGCAGCTGGGCCGTAAGGTATATGTCACGTTCTAGCGTCCTCGTTTTCATCCGGCGTGCATGTTCACACCGGCCTTCCCCAGTCTGTGGATTTTGGCATGGGTATCCTTCTAATCACGATTACAGTGGTCGCTCCTCATTGGGTCTCTCGGCCAGGCATTTGCCATGTTCTACATCGGTGTGAATCAAGCCGTCAACCCCGTCAAAGAAGGCGATCCCCTTACTGGAGAGAGCATCTTCGCGATCGTATGCGTCTATCTCTTTGTAGTGTTCTACTCCTTCGGTACGTGGACGAAGCGGCACTTGAGGGTTCAAGCTAACAGATAGGCAAGGATGGGGCCCCATACCATTTGTGCTGAGTTCGGAGTGCTCTCCTAATCACGGTAAGCTTAACCGCCCACGCGATCCTGCAACGATGACGAGGTACACTGACATGCAGCAGTCCGGTCCCTCGTTATGGCGGCAGCACTAATGACCCAATGGCTTTTCAACTTTGTACGTTTCAAAATACTGCCTTCTCACCGCCTGTGGGTACTGTACTGACATTGTCCCAGGTGATTGCAAAAATCACACCGCTCATGCTCAGCGGAATCACCTATGGCACCTTCCTGCTCTTCGGCACGTGTTGCATCATCATGGGCGTCTACACCATCTTCTGCGTACCCGAGACCAAGAACGTGCCGCTGGAGTCGATCCACCATCTGTTCGACGGAGACATCATTCGTGGATGTGTGAGGGACACAGTTCCCCGGCTGTCGCGCGCGAAGCAGCTGCAGCACCACCACATCACCAACGACGGTGCATCTGATGCATCTTCGGCCAGCGCAGCAGTGCACAAGAGGATCGTCCCGGGTGTGCAGCACGTCGAGGAGGCGTAGAGTAGCGAAGGAGCCGAATGAGGAAGGGCAGACTGGCGATATGTAAGCCCTGGAGATAGCGATGGTTACGTGTCAATGTACATGCGGCGATCTCTAGATAATCGGGCCGCAACAGACCGGAAATGAGAATGTGTGAGGCTTTTTGGTCTCGCGAGTGTGTGCTCGGCGGCGGGCTAGTTGGGCACCGACAAGGACACCGTAGTTAGTGAGGCAAAGCGGGGGCAACGTTGATTGACAGCGGAGTGCCGACCGGCGTCCCCTTGCGGAAATGCGTCTGAAGGTCTTTGTATTTTTTTTTCAGGGCCTTGGATTCAACGGTGACCCACAACGGTAGAAGCAGGTATTATTGAGTGGTAGCGAGCCAATATGGCAGCATGCAACATGCGTCCAACCGAGCATGCCAAACGATGCAACAGCGGTGGCGCAGAAGAAGGGTCGCCGCGCTCCGCGAATCAGAATGCAGACCCCTGGGCTGTCGGCGTCATCGCTCGAGGGCTGATTTGGCCCGCCATGCGTCCATGCACACTGCTGCCCATCATCGACCTCACGATATTCCTATTTTCCGCTGCTTTTTCCCACCCTTCTCTGCCGCTACCGTTACTTGCAGCGCTCGCTCGTATTATCCGCCGTCCTCACACCGGATCGCCGCGCTGCCCCTCCTACAGCCTCACCACCGCAAACCCACCCCACTTGCTGCCGTGGCCGAATCGCCCCTAGGAGCACCCCAGCAGCTGCTGCAAACCTCAGGCTGGTGCTGTGAGTGCCAGACCCTCGCCCCTGCAGTTGGCGGGCGTCCGTAGCCGTACGCGTGCTCGGGCTGCGATTCCTGCACCAGCGCTGCGATTCGGGCTGCCGTCGAGAAGGTCGCCTCGATCCTGCTGCGCTTGGCCGCCTCAGCAAAACCACCGCCCGCGTCGCCAGTGCGGCTCCCATATATCGACTAAATGTACGTCCAATTACGACACGTTTCTTCTCTGGAGCGGGTCACAGAAACTCTCACGTTTGTGCTGCTTTGCTCTCCCTTTCACGTTCTTTCCTCGGCCTGACTGACTGACCATGATGGCGAGCAGCATCGTCGTTCCTTCCCAAAGCTCCTGGGGAGCAGCACCGCATGTGCGAAGGCTCTCCTACAGCTGCGAGCAGCCACCGCCTCTGCCGCCCCGCCGCAACACCCTCGCCTTTCCTCCAGCCCAGCAGCCGGCACTAGGCAAGAAGCTGCAGTTGATCGCGAAGAAGGAGCTGCTGTCGGTGACGACGCAACAGCCTCAATCGCCCAAGATGGACTCGCGGTACTACCGCCCGGCCTCGCCGCGAGGGCGTATAAGCAACCCGGCTAGGTCGTCGACAGGGACGTTCGACCCTTACTACGATACCAACTACTATGCACGCCCCCGTTCGCCCCGGTCGAGTGTTGACCGTCTCGGAGGCACTGTCTACCCGCAGCATGACTACACCACGACCACCACGCGGTCTTCGAAGTCCAAATACGACTCCTACTCTGGAAGACCACGGCGGAACACACTCAACGACTCTGACGATCGCCTAGTCCGGCCCAGTACCACGCTCGCTCCTCCGACTGCCCTCCCACTCCGCACCCATCAAGTACATGTTCATGAGCGACCTTCAAGCCCTCTGGCACGGTCATGGGACAACCGAGCGGAAACCTATACGACACAAGCAGCTCCGCGACGGGAGCACAAGAGGATATACAGCGTGGACGACGGCAGCCATTCCACGAAGCTCATCTCCGACAAAGACATCCTCAAGTCCAGCCATCGAGACTCCCGTGACTACAGCGTCACGAGCGGTGGTCGGACATATCACCAGCACAAGCCTTTGGTCAAGGCGACAGACTTCGGTGACGAAGGCTTTTCGTACACAGATCCTGCGGCTATGTATCGCGAGACCGAGCCGGCTTGGCGGCGGCCAAGGGCTAACAGCATAGAGCGTGGTGCACGTCCATCGAGCGTGATTCTCGACCGTGGTCCCCGCAGCTCTGCCCGAGAACTAGGGCCTCCACCATCGACTCGAGGGTTCGATAAGATTCCACTCAACGGCTCTAGCGGTCGTCATCATGGACGATCATCGTCCAATGATCGATCTAGAGAAATTCCGAAGTATGACCCTTACCCGGACGCCGTGCCCGCTCGAAGCTCGTCGACCCGACACCACGCCCCAGCGATCCATCAAGAGCCTCGGGAACACCGCCGAGAGACGTACCACGATGAATATGACCGTCGAGACAGAGACATTGAGAACCGTCGTCACGGCGACCGCTTCGAGGACCGTGAGGTCGCCACCCGCGGGTTCGGCATTGCACCCGTTGGTCATGTGCACGAACCCGCTCTGGATCGCGGTGTTCAACCCGTGTGGACCGCCCCAGAGGTGGGCCGTGGCCGATCAGATGGATACGGAAGCCAATACTATTCTTCTGATCGTGCCGAGGCAAGGATGCCAGAACCCAGGGTGCAGGAACCTCGGGTGCCAGAGGCTCGGATCCCTCGCGAACGGGACATTGCCCCAACGTACGAAGAACGCCCTCGCGATAGGGAGCGCGTCGTGCGTGAGGGCAGCCAGCCTATGCCTTCTGCTGCTCCAGTTGTGGCGGGCGCTGCTGCGGGCGCTGCTGCTACCCTTGGTGCTGCTCAAGTGTTGAAGAATCGTGATAGGGAGCGTGAGCGTGATCAAGAGCGAGAAAAGTTGGAACGGGAACGGGAACGGGAGCGGGAACGGGAGAGGGAACGCGAACGTGAACTGGAGAAGGAGCGTGAGCAACGTAGGGAGTATGATGAACGCGATCGTAGGGGCCGGGGCTCAGACGAACGAGAGCGACGCACAGATAGGCGCGAAATCGCTCCTGAGGAACGCAAAGATCGAGTACTACCTGAAGAACGCAACCCGCCCGCCATCGCCGCGTATGCGCCAGCTCAAGAACCTGATCGTAAACCTCGTGAGCGTACGTACGGGGACGAAGAAGACCGTGAGAGGCGTGAGAGGAGATCGCGAAAAGCACCTTCGTCCGAGGGTAGTGGCGATGAACGCCCTCGTCACTACGTCGATGGTCAGAGTGGCCGAGGAAGCGAACGAAGGTCGGAACCGAGCTCTAAGGATACCACGCTCGACCCCGATGAGGAGTACCGCCGACGAATTCAGCAAGAAGCTGAACGAAGTGGGGGCGGTCGCGAGCGGGAAAGCGACTCTGACCGAGAGCGAGACCGCCGCCGACGAAAGGAAGAAAGAGAAAAGTCTCGCGAGCGCGGTGACGACTATCGTTCGCGTGACGTGAAGTCCAATGCTGCTGAGCCGCCTCACCCTCGCTATGACAAGCGCTCCTCAAGCGTCCTCGACACCGCCATTGTCCAAGAGCCCGACTCGTTGGCAGATCACGATCCGCCAAGCAAGTCTGTCCAGATCGTCACTCCACCCAAGGAGGCCCCTCCTGCTCCCAAAGGGATCTTACGGAAACCGACTGAGAAGTTCCCAGAGGACCCTGAGCCCATCCGCGAAGGTGTGGCTCCGCATAAGAGCCAGCTGAAAGGAAAGGACATTCCTCCGAATGCTCGTTGGACCAAGATCGATCGAAGACTGGTGAACCCACAAGCCCTGGAAGACGCAAAGGAACGTTACGAGGAGCGCCTTGACTGTGTCATCGTCCTACGTGTGTTGACAAAGGAAGATATTCAGAAGCTAGCGGATCGAACTCGCAAGATTCGTGAAGCTAGAGGTACGGCCCCCGTTCCTGATGTGCAAACATGCAGCTGACTGTTCGCAGAAGACGAATACGAAAAACATGAAGGCCGAGACTGGGATCGAGATCGGGACTATGATCGCCGCAGCCACCGGGACGAAGATGACAGGGACAAGCGCTGGGACTACGACGACTACGATAGAGATTATGATGAGGTCGACCGCGACAGCGAGCGTGACCGTGACCGTGAACGACCTCGACCGCGGGCAATCGAAGATGGAAGGTGATACAGTGATACCCGAGGGCAGTGTGTGGCATGATCGAAACCAGCGCTTATGGTTTACATCAGGCCGGAGAAGAAGAATGAAGACGAAAAGAAGCACGTGGAGCTAAAGTCATCCGAAGAACACCAAGGTAGACACAACCATCACTCTGGGCATGATCATCACCATCGGCCCCATGGCGACCATCTATCTAGCAAGCGCGGGAAGGACGATACGTATGATAGGCACGAGGGCAAGACTAGGCGGCGACGTAGTCGTGTTCTGGTTGGTTGTAAGAGGTAGGGCGGCATTACATGGCGGGCGTCTGTTGTTTTGGGCATGGCGATTTTATCTAGCGTTGAGGCATAGCGGCGCGAGTTGCACTTTCAATCATAGCCTTTTTTGCTCGATTCTTTTTGCGTCGCGTAGTCTGTCTCACGTCAGATTTTAGTGGGAGTTGCAATATATGGCTACTTGGCGATGTGGGGAAATGTCGTATTCATCAATTCTGCGGCTAGGAGTGCTGTGCAAAATTGATGGATGAGCTCCGGTGAAGAAGCATAATGTGGGTGATTGGGGAGTGGCGTCTTTTGTGGAGAGGGTAGAGGGGATGAAGGCCTGAGATTTGTTGGGCGAAGAGGGTAATATAGAGTAAGCGAAGGAACTGGTTTAGACCGTGAGCAGATGTTTATCCTGCACTGTTCACGGCCGCGTTTGGTGAAGTGCAGTCGTACAACATGTGAAGTCGCGTGGATGCGAAGAATGCGAAAAAGATATGGTGAGTTCGGTGGTACGATAGATTGGCAACAGGGTTTTCTTTCTTTCTCTTTCAGGTTGGCAATGCGATATACGATGGCTACGAGGTCGCACTGTGGTACAGGAGAGGAGGGGATGGGAAGAAAATTGGGGTATACGATGGGAGCGGAGGCTTGGGTGTTGTGTGGAGCAGGTATCTGGAGGGTCTTAGGGGAGGTAGGTGTAGTATATAAAGCACTGTTTTTGTCCGGGTCGTCTTTCACCCATCTACAATCCACAACAACTCCACATCGCCAAAGCCTCGCATCTACGCTCATATCCGTGAAGCAAGAACCAAACCAAACCTCACGCAGCTATGCATTTCACCCTCGCCACCGCACTCCTCTTGTACGCGTCCCCCTTCCCTCCCAGCACGCACACTCCTCCTCAAAAACCCACTCATATTTCAACTCTAGTTCAACTATCTAACTCAATTATCCAGCCTCACCACCGCCCTAGCGCACCCCTCCCCCGGAGAGGAGGCGGGGGAAGTCCAAGCCGTCGCCGCGCCCGCGAAGACGATCTGGTGCGGCGACCTCGGATACCCGAATAAGCCGCCGATTTGCGTGAAGCTGCCGCGAAAGTGTCCGAGTGGGTGGAAGAGCGTTTTTTGGGATGAGGGATGTCCGGATGCGAATTGGAGGTGCTGTATTTAGGGGCATGATGGGGTGGGGGAGGGAATGGGTGGTGGGAGGGTTTTTGTGGAGGGAGGGGGTGCGAGATGGGTGATTGGAGTGGCATATGGTGGGTTTGGAATAGCTTGAAAATGTGACGTGCGAGGATTATGGAGGTCTGGTCTAGCAGGGCCTAGTGACGGTCGAAGTCCATGCGTCTGTTCGTATGACTTTTGGATGACTGGAAAGGTCGAGGAGTTCCATAGGGAAAAGGTATGGCCTTTGTCGTCGAAGATTTGGAGCACGGCAAGCACGCCTATGGAGGTACTTGGATCTTTTTAGTCAGGCAGTCATGGAACCATGTTATCGTCTTTTTAAGAAATCGCGGAAAAGCAGGAGCAGGTGACCATGAGCGTGTAGTGAGCGAGCTTTAGAAGCAGCCAGCAGGAGCTCATTAGAGATCAAGGTTCACTTTGAGAGGGCACGCAAGAGGGGACATATCGGTGCCCATATATGCATTTTTGAAGAGCAAGAACAAGCGCATATCAAAAGCACATCCTATTTTAAGCAACAGTGCAAGAGAGCTCCATGTTGCTTCGTCGTGCCAGATTTTTGGACGACGGGAGTTGGACGCACATATCTCCCAAAGTCAACGTTTTGTAGAAACGACAGAGGAGGAAGCGCATGGTCGCTGGACATCTTTCTTTTAGAAGAGCGACCAGTAGCACCACAGTAATTTTGATAGAGGGAACCGAGACTACCCATTGCCGTAACTTCTGATCATTTTGTACAAAGGGGCCCATAGCTACTGTGGACCGCGTTTTGGCAGTCTGTGCAGAACAAGCGCATAGATCGTGCTCATCGAATGTTTTTGAGAGAAAATGAAAACGCATAAAGTGGCCGTGGCACACTTTTGACCGACATAACACCAAACAGTTACATCTTCTTTTCGCCAAACCTGGACACAGAAGAAGGAACTATGTGGTGGATGAAAAATGAGTTTTGGAGAGACAGCGCAGGGAACCCCATGATTTAAGTGGAACACAGATTTTAGGGATAGGTGGGATTCATGCGATAGGAAGTATTAGTGAAGAGAATTCTTCCCAGGATGATAAGTTGTGGGCGGGCAGACAGGCAGGTATATGAGGACAACAAGCTGTATTACTATCTGCAGAAATGAGTGTTTGGAGTGAGGAGTCTCTTCAAAGAGAAAGAGAGCGGGGGAGAGATTTTGTTGAGTCCCTAGTCCGTGCACCTGAGTAGTACCTTCCACGTATACCACCTCTGACGTCAGTCGCGTAGCTACATAAGTTGATTAATTGGGAGAAGCAGCAAGAGATCCATGATTATGCTCCGTAGCCAGTTTGTGAACAAGGAGAGGGAAACCATGGAGCTAGAGAATCTAGGGTTTTGGAACAACACAAAACAATCCATGAAGGAATATCGCTTTTGCTTTAGAGACAGCGCAAAATTACACCATGTGAGAGATGACATGAAGTTTTAAAGGAAGCCAGAAGAAGGAGAGTTCCATGGTGAGGTCCTGTCCGAAATTGCGGAGAAAAGTAGCGAGGAAGTGGTATATTCACTGCATGCATATTTTGGACACAGCCACTTTCTTCATAGGGCGGATCAGCTCACGTTTTTAAAGAAAAGCAGCACTCCATGTCTCTTTCCAGGTCTCACTTTTGGAGCTAAAAGACCAGCAGCGCATACAGTAGACATGGTTGTTTTTAGAGACAGAAGAGAGCTCCATATGCTACTGCTGTAGTGGATTTTACATTCCAGGACAGAGAAAGTCCATATTGGATTATGACGCGGGTTTTGAGACGAGGCAGACAATTTCCATGGTACTTGAACATGAGGTTTTTTTCAAGAGCACGTGAGCACCGCAGGTGATCTTCATGCATTACAGTTCAGTGAGTTCTGACAGGACGCGTCGGAGTCTAATGATGCTTTCGTTCTTCTTTGTGTAGTCGATTTTAGATCTAGAGCAGGAGAGGTCTATTTTGGTCGAGTACGTGTGTTTTGGTTATTTTTCGGAAAACAGGCGGGACATTTCGTTGTTGCCTAAAAGATTTCTTTTTAAATTACCACGGAAGATCTCCATATTTAATGCGCTTGTCGTTTTCGGAAAGGACGCAGCGGAGCCCCATGGGCGGGGCCTTGTGCGATTTTGAACAGAACAGAACAGAACAGAACAGAACACCACAGAAATCCATATCCAAACCAGACGGCCTTTTTAGAAGCTGAGGCAAAGCGCATTAATCGATATTGTGCAAACTTGTTTGGAGACCACCAAGAACGCCCACGATCCATTTCTGGGGCGATGTTGAAGCGCCTGCAGGAGGAGCCCATCATTAAGGTTGTCTAAGATTTGGAGAGAGCGCCACAGCAGTCTATTGCAGTAGATTATCTACGATTTTGGAGCCCAAGAAGAAGCGCATATTTGACGACCAAGGCCGGTTTGGAGAGTCTACTGGCGGGCGTCTATAGTAAGGTCTATTGAAGTTGAGTGTAAGAGTATACAATTATGTAGGCCCGAAGCCGCCTATATAGGGCTAGCGTGCTCCTTCCGTATGTCGGGAAGCGCCTCCCTCAGCAAGGTCTCCATGGCGCTTTTCAAGGACCAGCAGGACAGGTCCATAATTGACCATGCTTCATCTTTATAGAGTGCAGGACACAGTTCCATGGCCAGAGCATTTTTAAAGCAGGAGAAGTCCATCATATAGATTGTTTGAGTTTTGGAGCGAACGCCACAGCGCTCCATCGCATTGATTTTCTTGGATTTTGGACAGGAAGAAGAAAAGCATATGTCGTTGCCATAGTGTTTTACTAGGCTACCGCGAAGAATGCCATACGCGGAATCTGTTGAGGTTTGGGAAAACGCCGCAGCCGCCATGTGGAGTAGGTCGATCAGTTTTGGAGAACTGACGGACTCCATTTGTTCAGTTAATAACGTGTTTTGAACGCGCAGGCGAAGCACATATGGCGCTGTATCGGTCGTTTTTTTGGAGGCACCGCGAAGGACGCCATGTCCCAGTTTTCGTCGATATTTGAGAACGCCGCGGTACGCCCATGGGTACCGCATGGTATGTTTTGAGAGAGAACACCGCCGGGCCACATAGTTATAACGTGTGATGTCTTTCTTTAAATGCGCAGACAAAGTGCATAGGCAACGCGAGCCATAATTTCGAAAAGAGCCGCTGCAGAGAGCGCCATGAACCAGTTCTAGTCGATATTCGCAAACACCGCGGTGCACCTCACTGGCCTTGTCCTCTCTCCTTTTGGAGAGAACACCGCAAGGCCCCATGATTTCATTTTTACATCTATTTTTGAACTCTCAGCTAAAAACCACAAGGTTGTCGCCACTCCGTGAATCCAATTTCAGCACTCTTGAAGAGAACCCCACAGAGACCCGCATATGTCCCTTTGGTCTGAACTTTTAGAGAGCCCCATGCGCCTTTTTCCCTCTTACATTTTGCAGCCCGGAGCATAAAGAGCCCATGCGTATTCTTGTCCCTTATTTACCTTAGAGACTGCAGCCGTGTGGACTTCATTGCACTAGTTGCTATGGACTTTGAGAGGGCACGCCGGATCCATAGTGGCTTTTGTTCTAGCTTTTACAGAACAGCACGGCAGTACCGCATTTCCCACCCCAGTAATGTTTTTTTGGTCAACACCACAGATTCTGATCAGGCAGTCTTTTGGCCATGTTTTCGAAGGTTCCCGTAGGTACACGGCGTAAACTCTTTTTTTTTTGTGGGCTTTTAGGACAGAGAACCACAGGGGCATGCGTTTTCGAGCTATATTTTTAGAAACGACCACAGGAGCACTTCATGGAACGTTCATAAGCTGCTTTTTAAAGAACCACAGGGGCATGAACTCTCTGGACATTTCTTTAGAGACGACCACAGGAGCACTACATGCAGCCCCTGCCAAGTTCTTTTTAAAGAGCCGGGGGCACTCATATCTCCGGAGAATAGTGATTTGGAGAACAGCAGGGAAGCACTCCATGATCGATCTTAGGGTGATTTTATGGAAACCACCGCAGACCCTCATGGGGCTTTTCTGGAACAAATATTTTGGTCGACCCTCGCTGAGGCACTCCACAAGTATTCCTCCTTTAGATCTTTGTACACCACGGCCCTACAACACATTATTGTCTGAGAGGTCGCTTTCGAGACAATCGCCACAAGCCTCCATGATCTGGCTGGTACGATGTTTGGAAGAGGAGAGAACACTATAGAATCACATTGAGTGTCAGACATCTGTTTTGTGAAACCGAGCGGAGGAACTCCATATGGCAGCCGATGCAACCGTTTTTTCCGCGAGGAACACCGCAGGTCCGCATTTGAGGGTGGTAACGCGATTTTGAGAGACGCCACAGAAGCACTCCATGAGCTGATTGATGCAGCCTTTCAAGAAAAGAGGATGCCACAGGACAACATCGAGGGCCAGATCCATGATTTGTGGAACCCAGCGGAAGAACTCTATATTCGCAATATGTGTAGTAATTTTTCTCAAGAGGAACACCGAAGGTCCGCATATTTGGTCGGTAACGCGATTTTATGAGACACCACAGAAGCACTCCATGACTCGATGCATTCGGAATTCCGAGAGGAGAGAACGCCTCAGTACCACATCGGGGGTCAGCCAGTTCCTTTTGTAGCGCAGAGCAGGCCCTCTCCATATAAGGCTCCACTTGGTGTTTCTCGTTCTCGAGAGGAACACCGCCCGGCCACATTTGCAGGTACAATTGGCTACTTCAGAAGACAGCGCAGAAGGACTCCATAGCGTGGTTCTTACGGTTTTGCTAGATACCAGCACAATATCCCGTCGCCATCTTAGTGTAGCTCTTAGGAGACAGAGCAGGAACCCTCCATAGATGGCCTCACGTGGGGGTTTTTTTTGTTCCCACGAAGAAACACCACAAGGCCATATACACAGGTGTAGCTTCGACTTTGAAAGACAGCACACTAATGCCATGCCGCTGATTCTTGGCCAGTTTTTAAGATCCTAGCATAATATGCTATTACTGGAATAGGAGGAGTTTTAAGGAGCAAAGCAGAACCCCTCCATGAATGGACGGACTTGCGATTTTTCGTTCGCGAGAAGAACACCACAGAACCACATGCTAGACAAAACACTTTATTTTAACACTACTGCAGAACTCCATGGAGCTAGTCGTGCATTACTTTCTAAGGACACTACAAATCCCCATGGAACTTGCAAGTCCTACTTTGTAGAATAGACCAGACACACCCCATGCAGCATTACGTCGTTGTCTTTGGCAGGACGCCGCAAGACCGCATCACTGGTGACGTTTCTTTTTTGGAGAACACCACGGAAGAACTCCATGGCACAAGTGTACAGCGTTTTCTATAGACACCGCACAGCAGGGCGCCATGGCGATCTTGGATGGAGAGTCTAAGACACCCTGGTAGGACTCCATAGTCCGAACATATATTCAATTTATAGACCCCGGAAGGTTCCATGTCCCTCCAGGCTAACTTTTTGGAACGCCAGCACAGGACTCCATGTCCTGCGAGGAGCTCTTTTTATAGACGCCGCGCAAGGTCCTCATGGCCGCGTCATTGCTAGCTTTTTAGACCGCCACGGCAGGACCCCATAGGGTCCACAAGCTGACATTTTTAGGCACCGCACCAACTCCTCATGCCTCATCCTTCCTTTCTTTTTGAAACGCCGCCACCACAGAACCCCATGCTCCGCGGAACCAACGGATTTGTAGGCACCGCAGAACTCTCCCATCGCTTGTTTATCAGGCGTTTTTTTAGAACACCTCCACAGGATCCCATAGGCCAGGTCTTCGTCAAATCTTAGACTCCACTGTCGAATCCCATGAAGCGCTGGGATCTCCATTTTTAGTCCACGCAAGGTGGTAGAAGGACTATGCAGAGCCAGAATGAGTGAGGGGAGGGCAGGTTATATACGGCGGATAGAATGGAATGTGTTGGGATGGTCGGAAGATGGACACGTGCACATGTGGGCATGTTGCAGCAAGTGATTCTTCTATTGTACTTATCTAGAGGGTATAGATGATTTTACAAAGTAATGGAACAGAGTATACAAGAACATCTACAAGGGTGGTAAAACTAATTCCGCCCCCCTTTCTTTTTCTTCCCAGGCAACGAATCTGCCGCCTGCGTGAGCTCGTCGAGGCCAGGGTTATTTACAGGACTAGTTGTGGCGGTGGGTGCAGAATAGACGTCCGGATTTATAGCTCTGCCTTGCGCCGAGAACGTGGCAAGAAAGTCCTCAGAGGGTGCGTCAACCGAATCATCAGACGTCTGCGTATCGTCCCTGCGGTGGCGCGCATCGGACTCCACACGCGTAACATTCGGGCCCTTTTGCTCGCTCCCCTCTGTGATCTCTTCTTCTAACCTAGCAACGATTTCGCTGAGCTTCATATGGCCCTTCCTGCGGACGTCGCGCTCAAACCGCGGATGCCACATGTGAGAGTGCAGCTTGGACGACCCATACAACCTCGGCTCGGGGAGCAACGGCGAGCCCCAGATCTCGTTCACGCGGCGGACGTACTTTGGATACGGAGTCGTGTTGACAGCCTCCATGATGCGATTTGCACTTTTCTTGGAGTAACCCCTACCAAAGAGATTGACAAACACATCCTGCAATGCCCGGACCACACTGGGTGAGTTGACGTAGAGACCGAGCTGGCGCAGCTCAACCAGTGTTTTGAGTCCTATATCCCAGTTCTGGCGGTGCAGGATGCCCCTCTGCTGGAACCGTCGGCGAAAGTGCTTCTTTGCTGCTGCACCGGCGAACAGAGATTGCTCGGTCTGCGCAGCAGGCAAAAGACCTGCTCGAAATCCCCACACGACAAGAGCTTGTTTGAACGGCCGAGAAAACAGTTCACTCAAGGGATGGTCCCTGTGTGTTTGACCGATGGTGGATAGCGGCCTCCATGCCTCCGTCCTGGCAGGGTTGGTGAGGCGCAAGCGCTCGGTGAAAGGTGTCAAAAACGCTGGCTTTGGCATTTTGCCCAGTGGCATGCTCTCCCGTGGGGCGTACCAGCAAAAGAGCCAGTGGACGAGGCGTCGAAGTTCGAGCATGCGGCCCGTCATGCCAAACCGACGCAATATCTCATGCCACAGGCGAGGAGGGATGTCCAACATGGTGTTCTGGAGCATGAACATGTAAACTCGCGCAACAAACCTCAGGTCATCGAATGCGCGGCGGTGCTTTCCTAACCATGTGATAGGTTGTTTCCCTTGCCGTCGTAGGCGGAGAACATGGCGCCTGAGTAAGATCAGAGCGAACGTGTCCACGGGAACTTGATGCTGAGCCATCTTTTTTAGCGTATCGAAGATGTCTTCCGGTACGCATCTTTTGATGTGAGTCTGTAATAGTATATTCCAGGCCTGGACGGTACTATCCACGTAGCTTAGGCTAAGAATAGCCAGGGTGCGGTGGGCCTGGTCCCAATCCTGGTTCTCGATGTAATACCAGAGCAGCTCGTTCTGAAGTTTCAGATCGTCGTAGACTTCGGGATGCTGGTCACTTTCCAGCATGCTGCGCACCAAGACAAACTGCTGCTCTTTGGCAAATTTTTCCAGTGCCAACGAGAAGATGCATCCTTGCAATGCAATTCCGGCTTTTCTGAGCTCTTGAAATCTTGCAGGAAGATCTGAGAGGGGTTCCGTTCTAGATGCCATGGTACGTATAGCCAGAGGTCCGATCTCATTGACGCCGACAAGAGCGAGTCCCCTGATGACCGATTCAGGCGGAATTGCTCTGGTCGCGAACATCCTGGCACATAACGAGTCCTCAAAACGGACAGGGGCAGTATCCCGGCCACGCAGGCGGCGCAACAGTTCGTGGTCCATTTGCGATATGTCTCGTCCTAAACTTCCAGCAATGGCAGCTTTGACTCGTACTCCAAAATCGGCAGAAGTCGCATTGTGTGCCAAGAACGCTTGAACTGTGGGAGACGATGCGACCTCGGGCGAGGGCAAATCTCCTTTCAACATGCATGCTGCATGCCAGCGGAGAGCCGCAGCAGGAGAGCCAATCAATTCTGGAACAACTTCATCGTACAAATCTGTTTCAGAGCTATCCTTGTACATATCCAGGAGGATGTCGTACATGGGCTCCGTAAGTTGCCCTTTGAGTATCCGTGCCAGGTCTCGTAGTGGCAACTTTTCTAATTCGAGCTCGCCCCGCATGATCTGGTGATGTGCCAGAGCCCGCTCGAAATTTTTGGGATGCGGCAGCCAAAATGAAATGCAGAGTTCGTATAGACGCGGGTAGACCTGACCCGTTCTCTTGCGTAGGTCTGCAGCATACTCGAGGAGCTCCACGACGACCTCAGAGTCCTTGATAAAGGTGCCCCACAGGAACTCAGCTTCGGGCGTATCGTCGATGGGCAGGTCAAAAGCAAGACGTTTGCGGAAAACCCACATCTCGTAGATGCCATCGAGTCCCTTCTTCCTCTCTCGCTCCTGCAGTTGCTTCGCCAGGTGTCTAGCATCTACAATGCTGTCTTTCGATAGTCTTCCATACTCTTTAAGGTGCGTTTCGGCATGGCGGCTTCGCTCTTCTCCTTTCCAACGCCTCCATCTTTTGTCGGAAGGCGCGACTGAGGCGTGATTGCGGCGAGGGCAGGTGCAACCGATGCATTTATACGTGTTGAGCCATGCGGTCCGCGGTGCCCGGGCGGTGACGATGGTGCGCAGGAATCTCAACGCAGACGGGCTGGCGAGGAGCTTGTCCAAGGCCGGTGGCATGAATCGGCGCGGTGAGAGGGGCGCATCAAGCCATTGGCGACGAAGGCGCACCCCGTCCTAGAGGAAGCATGAGCTCGAAAAATCGGCTTAGTCAGAAACGCCCAAAGCGCTTGGCTCCTTCCTCGGGTCGTTCGATGCAGCACCTCATCAGTCCAACCACCACTACCACGACCCATTGTCTCCGCAACACACCCGCGAAACCTTTCCGCTCTTCAAAATGGCAGGGTACGTGCTCCCTGCAGCTCCCGGCGTATTTTGTGCTCGCGACGCGCCTGCGAGAGCCGCGCCCCTCCCTCATCGCTCCTGCGCAATGGCCGGTACTGACGCTCCGTAGCTGGATCTACCGCGAGAACCGTGTTCCCCACTACCAGAGGGAATTCCAGAAGCACGACGGCTTGCGCCTGTGGCAGAAGGTGCGTGGTGTGGTGGGCAAGGGCTTGGTTGCATGACGTGGACCGTCCGCTTCGGTTGGAGGGACAAACCCATGACATTGGAGGCTCTCACCCAAGCCAGGAAGGACTGTGTTCGCTAACTGTCTTGCTGTAGTCCCGTGGCAAGTGGATGATCCCCGCCTACAAGTGCATCCTCTACACCAGCATCGGCTCCAGCATGTACATGATGGGCCGTCTTGTTCTCGTACGATCGCCTCCCGTTTGCTGTGCAAACACACCACTCACATATCCTGCAGGGGCACAAGACCTGGTTCGGCAAGAACTAAGCATTTGTGAACTTTCTGCAAATATAGGCGAGGGCAGCAAGGGAGGGTGGTTTGTCGGCCTCAATGTACAAACAGTCAGCAAAGCTTAAACCAATGGCATAGATTCCCTTTGTGTTACGCGCAGTGATTTCAGTAACTCTCCTGTCCTCCCCCATCATATGGTGCATCGTTTCCGTGATCGCTCCCAAATGTACGTTTTGCTGTAGCTGGACACCAACCCAGGCGTTCAAGATGTGCAGTATCATTTGGAAGATTTTGCCTATATCTCTACCATGCGCGAAGTATCTGAAATCTCGCTGTGAATTGCATCGATTGCTTTCCTGTCGGTATTACATCGGCTTGCCTGCCGTGAACGGGTGCTATTCGGTTAGGCGCACCACCTCTCGCTACCAAACGTCAGAGGCCGAGCTCCTCAGCCTCGCTGCACGCTCCCCCTACTCTCCACCATCCCCCACAAACCATTGTGTTGACCGGACGCGATGGCCGACTTCGTCAAGGGGCTCTTCGGCGGCCAGCAAAAGGTCGCCAACCCGCACTCGGGCGGCGATGATGGTACGCTTCATCTAAATGTTTTCTTTTTATCCCGCAATGCGACCCGCCGACCTGGATCGAAGCACACGAACACCTAACTAACGACGTCGCATGCAGACTTCGCCGACTATGCGGGCGCACCAGAACCCACGCCCGCTCTCTCCTCCTTCGCTACTACCACGGGCGCTGCAGCTGCGGCCCCTACTTCGACCGTTGGCCAGGGTCCGTATACAGCATGGTATCGCGTGTGGGAGCGCACCACCCTCGACGACTTCAAGCTCGAGCTCTACGTTCTACCCTTAATCCTCGTCGTGGTTCTCGTCCACCTCTGGGGCACGCGCCGCAACCGCAACAAGGCGAACCACTGGATCAAGTCGCATGCGCCCGTGCTGCAGCAGGAGTTCGCTCAGGTCGGCTATACACGCCCGCAGGCTGGCGTCGAGGAGCTCAACCCGACGAACTGGTTGAAGGAGAAGAAGCCCGATGAGTTCACGACATACGCTACAGGGCGCCAGAATGTCGCCTTCGTGGACTTCAAATTGACCCTGGCAAAGCGCTTCAACCCCCTCATGCGCTTCGGCGAGCTCCTCATCTCGCTGTTCTTCGACAGCATGCCGGCCCCAGCCGAGCGCCTGGAAGCCACCGCATACGTCTTCGACGGACAGGAGTCCAAGATCGCACCGGCTATCGCAAAGGGTGTTGCTGAGAAAGTGTCCAACAGCACTTTCGACGGCTTCGTCTTCGCGGTGGTGCACAAGGACCTCATGAAGCGCCTCCGTGAAGATCGCTACGACCTCTCCCTCACCGCGAGCAAGGACCACGCGAAGCTTCCCATCTGGGTCACTGTCATGAGCGAGAGCGCCGAGGTCACCGACACCATCCTGACCCCTGAGCTCATCAAGGCCATCAACGACGCAGGCGACGACTTTGAAGCCCTCGTCATCACCGACCAGCCCTTGGACCAACCAAAGAAGTAACCCTCTCCCCTCCTCCCCTTCACAACACCCACTAACCCCACCTATTAGAATCGACGAAACCATCCCCCGCAAACGCCTCAACCTCTCGCTCAAACTCCGCCCCACCGGCACCCCCTACACCTCGACGCTCCCCCTCTTCACCGCCTTCCTGCGCCTCCCCGACTTCCTCGTCTCAAAAGCGCACTTCCGCCCCGAAGCGATGCGCCGCATCAAAGCCACGCGCGAGGAGCAGATCGCGCGCATCCGCAAGCTCGACGACGAGGAGAAGGCCGAGGAGCGCAAGCTCGCCCAGGACAAGGCGAAGAAGGAGCTCCGTGATGCGAAGCTCAGCCGTATGAGCGCCGACGAGCAGCGCAAGTATTTGGATAAGGAGAGGGAGAGGGATGCGAAGAAGAGGACGAAGAAGCAGACGGTTAAGGGATAGTTTTCTAGGCGGCTGTTAATTTAGGGCGGCTGGGGGTGGCGTGTGGGGTTTGATAGTGGATGGATGGGCTGGTTTTGGGAGTGTGGATAGGGTGGACTGGACTGGGCTTGTAAAGGAGACTGAAACGAACAGGTCGTCTCGGATGTTGTATAACTCGCATTGCTAATACGAAGGCAACTTTAGGCCTGAAAAATGAAAGAGCGCATTCATCTTAGCTATGGGAGTTCCGTCTATAAGAACAATGTAATCTTTGCTGGAATGAAATCGAGGCTGGCAAGTATATCTCACTGTTGCACTGCGCTGAGTTCACTCACTGTGCTTTACCATTGCATAGTTTACCATTGCATAGGAAGCTAATTAGACAGGCTTTTCAAAATACAAAACTCCGTCTGGATAGTTATTAACCGGGTACAAAAAGTGTATAGTTGGATCTTGTATACCAAAGCGGTCAGTCGCTTCTCCAGCATCCCATAAATCAATCCGCCCATGGGGAAACTACTAACCTCTGGCTGGGATCAGAACCCCACAGCGTAGCTATAGACAGGCCTTTCTGCTGTGTGTCTGGCACTTACACTGTGCCTCCAGGGGTAAGACCACGAGGACGCCTGCGCAATACCAGTCCAAGTCATGCCATCATCCATTGTGGCATAATCGGCATTCCAATCCCCTTGCCCATCACTTCCTCTCGTCTGCCATATTCAAGGGCAGCAGACATCTATGCTCGAGACCGCCCTCCCGTGTGGCCAGCATCCAACGCTTGGGATGCTTGATCCCCCACATACCGATCAGGTTCGGCTCCTGCTTGGAATAAGATAATACTCACACGGCCACTCTTTGTCGTATGCATCGTTAGTAAGCGGGACGTCCAACGAATCCTCCAGCGCCAATCGCTGCACATGATTCTGTGTGTAGCGGCTGTTGAATCCGTGGAGCATGCCTGGAAACGGTGGTGCACGCCGGTAATCCCATGCCACTACGAACTCTTTCGTCTGCATGCGCTCGCGAGAGGGCCCTTCACAGATGAGATCGTCCCCGTGCTCTTGTCGTTCTTGGGATGCCGCGGGTTGGCTACTTCGTGTGCTTGAGCTTAAACGCTTCCATTGCAAGCAGGCGAACCGGCGCGCATCATCAGAAACATAGTCCCTGCGCTTGGGTCCCATCGTTGTCCGATCTTTGTCTTCATCATACTTGCAATTGCCAAGTAGGCCGCAGGAGGAGTTATTGGAGAGACAGTCGTCGTTGCATTTGTGGCAGCACTTATAGCTATCCTCGGGTAAATGGGGCATGGTCAGCTCTAGGCGTTCTCTGTACAGCGTTCGTTTGTCGTCGTCGTCTTTGTCAAGGAACTCCGCCCAATGCCTCTTAATGCTCTCTTGGATCTTGCCGACGATAAGACCATAATCGCTCGATAGATCCACTGCAGCGTTTGATGTTGAGTCGGAGGCCTCGACTTGAGGGCATAGGATCAACAGTGTTACTTTGTCGAATGGTCGTGTAAGAAGCATTCGCAGGGCTTCCAAGGGGCTTCCGCATGTGGAGATCCATAGAATACCCATCGCGCTTGAACAGAGGTATATACTCGCACGTGATGTTCAATCCGACCGATAGCGTAACAGATCGGAGCGCAATCCAGCGGTTATTCAGTGGGACTTCACCGTGTAGATTGATGGATTTGCCGTGAACCTTCTCAAATTCGGTTTGAAAGTCGTCCAAATGCATCTTTAGGTAGCGACCAGCTGCCTCTAAAGCTTCATAGTCCCAACGTTAGACAAGAATTATCATGCTGAGCTAGTAAATGCATACCTTATTTGCAAGTTAGCAGGACAAAACAAGCCCGCGACAGTCGCGGTCATCTTCGGGGTACCCGTTCGCGTGCCACTTGCGAGCTAGTAGAGGGGGATGTCCGTACAGACAGTCGTATATCACGCAGCGGACGTCGTAGTTCAGCTTCCCGAAGAAAGTGCTCTGCGGTTGGGAAGTTTCGATGCCGCCCACCTCGAGGGTTGTCTTCGCGCGTTTGGCCTTGCTGGTCGCGCCCGCGTCCCTAGCGCGACGCTTCGTCATGGTGGCAAGGTCTAGTGGGACGAGGAAGCACAGCTGCTGTGTCGCCTGTGAATAAGTGCGGGATAGCGGCCGACTGGAAGGGTGGCGGCTTATTTTGTGCGAGCACGGGTCGAGGTGTGGTGCGAGAGACAAGTGCAGGCAGCGACAAAGACTTTACATGAGTGTGAGCAAACACATCATCGCTGATTTCATCAATGGTGCACGGGGTAGTCGCGTCGTGATGAGGCAGGAGCGTAGGGCGCTCAGGGCAAATGGTTGAAAAGCGCCTTCCAAACCGCAACCTCAACACATACACAGCTCATATAGCCGTACTCGAGCCCTGTTAAATGTTATACTCTTTTGGTTAATATTTGTACGTGTCTTCAGGGACTGGCTGAAGTTTGGTCGTACGTTGAGATGAAAGAGGTGCGGCTTCCGCTTCGTGACCACAATGAGTGTGATAATCTTGCACCGCGTCATGACCGTTATCAGCTTTCCTAGTTTGAACCTAAAGAACCTATTTGCGCCTACTATTCTCTCTTTCTCCTAGTCTGCTAAGTTCTGTAAATTGAAGTAGGCATAGCATCGTCTTCTCCTTCCGGGGATGGAGTACGGAATTGGAGTGCGGGATTGGAGTGCGGGATTGGAGTGCGGGATTGGAGTGCGGGCGGGTTTGAGAACCGCGCAGCAATGCTGCAATCACCTTCTCGCTCTGCGCCACGCGTTCCTAGCCCAGAAATACAACAAGACGCAACTTTAAGGAATTTGAGAAAGACAAAAAGCGTCTATAAAATCGCTTGCTTCAGGCGTGGTACTAGAGTACTGTGGTTGTCTCTAAGGATCCTGTAGCGGAAGCCAAGATGCCGAGCGTGGATGCATGCACCCTATTTGGCAGCCAATGGCTTTGATGGCCTAAAAGTGGGGCGCTATAATGTGGGCTAAATTCCTACCGGACGAAACTGCGGCTGGACTGTACGCTTGGTTGCGCGGGCCTACTCTCCTTAAAACTTGATCGTAATTTTCTGCGTGTCTGTATCTTTCCCTTGTCATTTATGCTCTCAATCGCTTCCCTACCAGAGGTCATCTTTGTCACCCTTTTGGCCTAAGCACAGAGACAGCCATTGCAACGGATACTAGGTGTACATGTCTGCCGTATCTTCTCCTCGTGGGGGAACTCATAACCTCCACACACTGCATGGCGACGTGCTCCACGAAATCTTGCTGTTATCCCCCGATCGAAAGTCCCTGTGGCATCTGATTCTCACGCACCCGGCCGTCTACCATGCGTTCCAAGAGCGACGCCGGCTGATTCTGAGAACTGTCTTCAAAACGGAAGCAAGCTTGAGTCGCCTGAAAATGGACGCTGTGGATTCATTCCTGGACCGGCTACAAGTCAAAATCCCAATCGATGCAGCTGCACTCCGCGAAGCACTGTGGCCCCGGTTCGAGCCTCAACTGCCAGCTTTACTCCCCTCTAGATGGGCCACGGCACTCCTACTCTGTTACCACTCCTCGAATCTGAAAGATGAAGCACTCACATTCACGAAGCGAACGACAACCAAGCTACTAAATCATGCTCTGCCGCCCACCCGGGAAGCTCGTACGTTCGCCCGGGCTGCAATTCGGACGTACGTAGCTGCCAATCTCGCCGAGGACGCGCTCCAATTCCAGGAGGCATTTCTATATCGTCTTGATCCGCGGTCGTCCGAACACAGTTTATGGACCAAAGAGCTTGTCCCCAGGTACCGGGCTCTCAAAGGCCCAGAACAAGCGTTACAACTGCAGCGCAGCCACTGGGAGCTTTACCAAACGACCCTCGGACCAAATAGCGACATTACTTTGGACTGGGCACGTTCAATAGTTCACGAACATCAATGTGCGGGTGACCACCAGCAGGCAATCCTCTTCCACCAACGCGTCAGAAACACTCTAGATCCCACAACGGCGCAGTATGTCGCGTGGTCACGACAGCAAATACAAATGCTTCAGAAACTAAATCGGACCGAGGAAGCGCTTTTGGTCACGGAGGACGTCTGGCGGAATCTTCAGCCTGATTCGGCTGGCTACAGGGCGTGGACAGCGCAACTCAGTGCACAATATGAAGCTGTAGGGCGAGCTAATGCGGCAGTTGCGGTTTGCGAGGCTGCTTGGACAACTATAAAGACACGCTTAGATCGCTCACCTAATGACGAAGCCTGGAAATATCACGCCCATGGAACGGCACTTATGCTTGCTAAAGCGTATCGCCGGAATGGTCGGAAAGAAGATGCTTTAGCTCTTGAAGCAATAGCGAAATCGCTTCGTGCATTGTAGTCCCAGTTGTTTTGCCATTTCCTCGAAAGAGCAGCTCTTATTCTTCCTTTTGCATTAAAGTAGAGACGCATAGTCCTTATATACAAGTTTAGTAGTTAAGTAATAACGAAAACAGGGTTATATATAGTGTTTCAAAGGGTTGCAAGGGATGATAGAACGCACTTGTAATTGTCTCCTTTCCTGGAAGGTTGACTTTGTAGACTTAATGTCTCGACGGCTTTGTTGCCTTTCTCAAATTGTATATCGTTAAACATGAAACTGTAAATTTCGTGTTCTGCTGTAGTACTGCAGGTTGTTATCTGTCAAAGATCAATTGTATCTCGCCGTAAGAGACTTGGCTTTGAAACTTTGAAGGAGTGGTAGCCGCGCGACTATCGCGAGATGGGGCCGCGTTGAAGGTAAAAGCGACTGGGAGGCTGTAATAAATCACTACATTGACCATCACAAAGCGTATCCTGGGGCTACACACGAGCGAGTCGCAGTAGCTTGATGGTTTTGTCATTGCAGCACCGGCTAAGCTCTGGACAGAGTGACCTCTACACTTGCACTTGAAGGGATTATGCCCATGCGTCCATTCTTACAGAACTTAATGAGTCACTGCAAGCAATGCCCGCCCAAATATCACTCCATTTCGATTGGTAAGCCATTCTCACAGTGATATTATTGCCACGTCAATTCGCTTGACACCTCCAACACCACCTCCTTGGTAATCTTCATTCCCACAGCTTCCCAGAAGACTTTTCATTCCTTGCAACAAAGGTTTCAGAGCAGATAGATGCTCTCTCGCCTAGAAGAGTCGGATTATTCCTTGTCAGAGCCTCTGGAGAACATCGACGTATGGGTGTTCCAATGCCCTGACTCCGTACTGGCTCGCTCACACCCTCCTCCAAATCGAACCAGAGTCTTTCAGGAAACCATCAACCCTTGCAGATATCATCATCTACCTCTTGCGAAGTCAACATCCACCGATTTGGGTGCGCAATTCCCAGTTCTCCGACTGACCCGCCTCCAGTGCATATTTCGTACTTATGTGGCTAGGTTTTGTCGTACTCCTCGTCGTTCTCAGGGACAGGTAGTAGATCTTTCTCGGCACAACGAGATACGAAGGCCGGATCATAACGTCTCTTGAAGCCTGTCAGTTGGGCCGTAGAATGCTCTGTTCGATCTGGGCGAAAGTCCCAGGCAAGAACAATGTGTCTTGTCTGGACACGGCTACAGGAATGAGCGCCATGCATATAGTAGGAGGACTCGTTGAAATAACGGTTATTTACGTGGACCTTCTGATCGAAATAAAAATTCCCTTCGTTGTCGAAACTTTGACTTGTACGGTTCCACTGTGCGCGAGCAAATCGATACTCTTGGTCGGAACTGTAAAGCATACGTTTTGGTCCAGGTTGCTTCTCGTTGTCTGGACACTTGCAGTCGTATTCGATGTCGCATTTGAATATGATGTGGTGGCTCCTATCCAGATTGCACTCCAGTGGATGGCATGGAACTCCAACTGGCTTACACGAGCACTAGCCATCGCTGCATCCGCAGTCAAAGCTTAATTCGGCGATGCAAGGCCCCTCGTGGCTAAAAAGCGCAAGACGGCCCGAGCAGTTGGTGTTGTGTTCGTGCTTGCAATCGTACGTATTGCAATGATCCCCACATTCATGGGGCTGAAAACGATACGGGTCGTTCAGATTGCGCTCACACTGCTTGTAGTCGTCCACAGTCATGAATTGCATCCAGTCGCGGCTGATAAAAAAGATGGTGCTAAGAAGCGCAGATTCCATAGTCTTGGGAACTTCCGAAATGCTCAGCTGATTCGAGTCGTCTGAGGCGTCGGAGGAAGTGCAGGTTAACAGGAATATAACCTTAGCAAACGGAAGGAGGAGAACATTGCACAAAGGACTACCCCCTGTGAACATTTCATACCACTCCTGAGTCTTCCGAAAAGGGTTCTGCGCGTAATTCGCGTCGAATGTGATTGTAAGACTTTTGAGTGTTTCCCACAGCCATAACAGAGAGGGATAGCTCTATGGAGCGCGACAGAATTGATGTGGTAACGCTGTCGTACCTTATCCAGAAGTTGTGTGACATACAACTTCAAATGTCGACTAGCGGCCTCCAACAGCTCCTGTGGTATAGCGTTAGCTTTGAGTGTAGCAGAACATGGTTGGTAGCTTACCTTGTTCGCCTGCTTACATGACAAGACCAATCCGGCTGCAAGCTCCTGAGACGCCCAGCCTAGATGATGAGGCTTGCGTGCTAAGGAGCCAGGGTTCCGTACAAGTAATCGTAGATGTTCCGACGCACGTCGAGGTTCAATTTGGCGAAGAACATGCTCTGTGGTTGCGAAAGTTCTAGGGCCACGGCCGAACCCACAGGGCTCGTTTTTGTACGCTCCATCTCGTCGTACTGAGCCGCGCTTGTTAGGGTGCGATAATTCCACAAACTGAAGGATAAGGTTTTGAACGGCTATGCGTGCCGCAAATTCCGTGCGCGGCGTCGACACACCGTGTGAAGTCGCGTTCCTGAGCGTGTGGGGTGTCGGTCGGAATCACAAGCGGTGCGTTTTGAGGGTGTAGAGGGAACTGGCCCCAAGGTATGTCAGCGGGTGGGCGGGTCTAAGACGCGGGCATGTGCATGAGTGAGGCAGGAGCAAACGCAGTTTCATGAAAGGAAGGAACGAGTTGACTTGTACGCTTTAACCCCGAACCGACGACCCAGAGCAAAACATCTAGGTGCCTGTCAATACTCACAGTGCAATACCGAGGATTCTCATTCAATTTTTGCAACAACCGTAACGTCGAGCCACATCTATCGCCATTCACACAGCCGATGTTCCTTCGGACTCGACAGGTATCTCAGAGACCTCACACAGCTTACTCTCCAGCTCCACCGGCGCAAGACAATACTCAAACCTCCATGAAGATAACTCGGATCTTCTCTTTCTCCTGTGCGCTACCTTGGCCGTCATTATACCAGCAGCAAACAGAACAACGGCGCCAAGCCCAGCGTCCACACCTGTTCCTGCCTTCGTTCCTCTGGACAATAGCTCGGTCTTATTTTTGGCTGAAGTATCTGAAGTACCCGATGGCCCTGGGGATACCGCTGCGGAGGACACGAATGATGACGACGTAACGAGAATAGAGGTAGGATCGCCGAATCGTCTCGCGACGCTGTACCGTGGGAGCTCGCTCCCTTCTTCGCAGCAGTCGGTAGTCGTACCACAACACCAAGTCTGCGAAGAGCTTGTTCCATCGCACGGCGTGACGACAACATCGCTCTTACTTTGGGAGATCTAAGGGGCGTATCGTCAGCCGAGCTCCGCAGCGCTCTTCGTTGGGAACTGATGAACAAACCTCTCTCGAACAAAGCTCCAAGCAACCACCCAGCTCCCACGTTTTGTTCGTACAAGTTTCTCTCCAGTACACATGCGTCTCCACATTCTGATAAAGTCCATTTGGCAGGCATTCGTCGTGGTCGGAGTTGCAACAGATCTTTGACAAAGGCTTCAAAGGATCCGTATCGCACGCCTTGTATGCGAAGTCAGGATCCGCGGTCCCGTTACGCCAGTAGCACGCCGTCTCACAAGTAGCAATACAGAGACAAACAGCGGCGAATAGCGCCAGCATAACTATCGCTTCGAAACCGAGATGCGAACCAGTATAGAATCCGAGCTGCCAGAAACCGGTAACGAATGAGGGTCAACGGGCGGTACTGTGAAGAAAAGCAGGGTTTGACCATGTGTGATGAGCCTGTAAGCTGCACTCTTCCCACTGTGTCCAGTATCATATCATGTACACTACGAGCGACCAAGTCGACTGGAACATTCATGTGCTCTGTCCGTCGTTACATAACGAATGTGTCGTGCGCACAGGTTCAGAACATCGGCTTTCGACATTTATACCCATACGTCAGCTCTGAGAAACGGGTGGCAGAGTGATCTGCGTAAGGAGTTGCACTGTGTGAAACTGTCCAGGTAAGTGATAGCAACAACTGTTCAGTAGCGACCATGCATGTGCGGAGCATGTCCTTCCGGGCACACGGCGGGACCTGGGGAAGTGGAGATAGGATCGAGAAAGCGTGGTGGGATAGCTCAGTAACCGAGGCGACAACAACAAATCAAGCAAAGCCAGCGGACGGTCAAACACAGACACGACAAACGCGAGTGAGAAAGCGAGAAAGCACAAGATTATAAGCAAGACTCCATTTACTATCCACAGATATACCTCGCCTTTCTCATCACCTGAGCCGTAAATCCCTGCGCCAATTGCTATGCAAGAAGGCAGCACCTGCCACACAACCACAGGCGAAGAACGCCAGGGCATCCGCGGCGAGGCAGCAGTGACTCCGGCCAGGCGACCAAAGCGAACAAAAATATGAACACAATTTGATGTGACACGGCCGGCAAGGTCCAAACTCGTTCAAGTTACTTGAGACCAAGAGAAGAGCTGAAAGCGACCTAAGAACGTTAGTGAGAGGCTGGCATGTGATCAAGGGTGAGAGCTTACCATTGACAAGAGTGCATCTACAACCGCGAACCGTGGACAACCTTGTAGTCGACAGCCATCTCCATGCCATCGTCGTTGATGACCAGGATGCGAACACTACCACGGCCATTGTCGAACGACTCGGTGAGGCGCTGGAGAAGGTTGCTCTGGTCGAGGATGGGGAGACCCTGCTTGACATCGCCGGTCTCGGTCATGGCGACGACACGGCCATCCTCGCGGATGTCGAGAACACGGTACTGCTTGAAGACAGGACCAAGCATGTTCTGGACAACGACGGACGGGGCCGGGTTGGAGATGAAGCTAGACTCCTCATGGAGCTGCTTGGTGAAGAGGTCAACACCGAGGTAGCGGTGCTGGCCGGTCTGGGAGGAAGTGGTGATGCGGATAACCTGGCAAGGGCGACCCTGAAGGATCAAGAGATCGCCAATGCGGATGTGGTGGCAGGGGATGGTGATAGTGTTGGGAGGACCCATCTTGCGGGTGGTGACGGATGTGCTGCTGGAGATGACAGAAGGAGTGGGAGCTGGGCGGTAGGTAGGAGCGGGAGCCGGAGCGCGAGGAGCGGGGTGAGGAACGTGAGTGTCACGGAAGTGGGTAGGGGCAGGAGCGGCAGAGGTGGTGTACTTCTCCTTGACAACGATCTCCTCGCGGACGTCCTTGTGCTGGGAAGCCTTGGAAGAGTGGTCGTGGGAGTGGTGGTGGTGGTGGCGAGAACCGTGGATGGGGTGGGCGATGTGATCAGCTACCTTGTGGGCGGCGTGCTTGATACCGTGACGGAAAGAGTGGTAATGGCCGTCGTCGTCGTAATATCCCATATCACGCTTGAACTGCTTGGGGGCGTCGACCGTGGAACGAGTAGTAGTCTCTACTCGAACCTCTTCGCGGTGAGGGTAGCGGCTGTCAACGAAGTCAGCCTCCCGACGGGAAGGGTAGGTGTCGTGCTTGGCGTCGAAGGGCTCTCGGCGGTAGCGAGAGGCCTGTTCGTAGCTGGGCTCGGTGCTGAGGCTGTGACTTTCCGCAGCGTAACCACCGACGATGGGACGGGTGCGTTCACGGAATTGACGCTCGGTGACGTCGACTTGGGTAGTACCGTAGTCGACTTGGGGGCCTTGGACTGTGTTGAAGTCGCGGTCGTAGGTCCTCTGGTGGGATTCGATGTGGCTCCCGACGATAGGACGTTGGGGTTGGTAGCTGTAGTGAGGAAGGAGAAGGTCAGCTTGGGCAGGGAAGAGAAAAGAGCGGAAAAGTGGGGCAAGACGTGTCGCTCAGACAACAATAAAACGAATTGGGTTAGGCGGGTGCTCGCTTCGGGCCAGTGCATCAGGGGGCGGTGGGCGGCTGGTGGAAAAAGCGGTGGCAGGTAAACAAGAAAGATAGACTTACCGGTCGCGGTGCTCGTGGATGTCGACCTCTACACGCTCGGTGCGTTCGGTGCGACGAGCGGGCTCGGGCTGTTTGTAGCGGCGCTCCTCGTGGACGTGGATTTCCTCGCGGTGCTGCTGCTGCTGCGGCTGCGGACGGCGCTGGCGGTCCTCAAAAACACGTACGTCCTCTGTGTAGGTTTCGCGGTGCTCAGATGGGCGCTCAGCAGGCTGCTTGACGCGGACTGAGAAGGATTCCTGATGTTCAGAGTGACCTTCCCGTCCTGCCTGTGGTAGCTCTGCCTTTGCTTCTACCTGGACCTTTGTCGATTCCTTTACAGCGTCCTTGCCGACGTTCTTGTAGCTGGACGGGAAGACACTGAACGGGATCGGAACTGGTGCTGTTAGCCATCGCGATCTGTCGCGACTCGCGGTCAGTCTCACCTCTGGCTTCAAAATCCAGGTTGGCGGAGTCGACGCGTCACTTCTAATCCCCTCAATTGAAAGGATAAGAAGCGACTGGGTGCTCCTTAGGTGAGGGCAACGAAGAAGCTGCGAGAGCCTTAAGAAGCCAGCGTGAAGGCGCGATGCAAGGTGATCGTGCAATTGGTGGGGTGGGTGGAGGGAGGATGAGTGCGTGTACAGGTGTGAGGAGAACAACTGTCCGTCGGCTTGCCGGGCTGAGTGGGTTGCGCCGTTTCATAGGGTGCATAAAGGACGAGGTTGGGTAAACAACACTATTACGCGCTAGTACAGCCGCCGCCTTCCCCCTTTCGGACAGCTATTCCGCGCTACTGCAGCTGCAACTTCCCCTTTCCACCGCAGCACAACAGCCATCCCGCCTGGTCCGGCTTGTGAAGCTCCACCGACCTCCAGCACACCTCGGCGATCGCGTTGACCGGGCGATAGCCTTGAGCTGGGTACGCAATCGCCAGCAGACCGCCAAAAGGGCTCCACTGTGCCTCCAGGAGCTTCCCTTTGCCGCGCCTGCAGCTTGCGAATCTCACCACCGACCAGACGGTCCACTTACTTCGTGGAGCTTCGCAATTGGAGCTCTCTCATGCAGCCCGCGATAGTGCATCGCAGCAAGGTTCGAAAGCCGCTCCTCAGCTGAGAACACCCCTGCCCTTCGTCTACGGGAGAGCTTCCAGCCACTCCCATTGCTGTGATTGGTCGGCTCGAATTTGGCTGCCCGAAGGACGAGCTGGCGAGGCGCGTCCCGAGGTCAATATCGATCACGTGTAATCACTGGCACCTCGAAAGCGGGTTCTCGTTCACGTCAGATCGACTGTACGAGGTCGATGAGGAGTTTATCTAGAGTCCAGACCAGATGTTCTTCGGTCGGCGATTAAACCATTCCACGGTATAGGGAGGGTGTCGCACGTCACTACGTTTCGCTACCAGATTGCACGCCGGGGACTCAAGCTCGACATCACCGCGACAATATATACAAATTGATGCAAGGTTGACTTGTGAAGAAACGGCGGGATCGAACTGAGATTACCAGTACCCTTCCCGTTGAACTACGATGATCTGGCCTACCTAGGTATCACCATGCTAAGATTTTCTTGATGCCACGCGCTGCAGGCCTGGCCTCCCACTGCGTCAGACTTCGAAATTCGACCTCCATGACCCTCGAGCCGATGTATTTTATGCTGCAGTCTCGCACTTTGTTGCAATCTGCGATCGTCTCTGCCTGTTGATCCGGGTTCACGCCCAGTACCCCGTCCACAGCTGTTTCCTCCAGTCGCAGAATTTCCCAGGCGACCCGGCCTGCTACGACGCCATCCCAGATCCCTTCGCGACGTGGGAAATCCAGCATCAGTGCCATAGCCCGTCGACGTAAAGTGGAAGATCGTGACTTTGTCACAACCAGCCATAGTGCAGACAGCAAGCCCGAATTGGATGAAAATACCGGCCGCGCATAGGCGGGGATTTCAGCCTCTGTGACATATTCTGGATCCGCGGTGTCCGGATAGTAGTCCTCAGGTCGAGTTCCCGCTGGCGCACTGATATCCGGAGGCGCTCTCAGCAGTTCACACGCCAAATCCAAGATCAATATCATGTCATGTTCTTCTACTTCCCACTCTATTTCGCGGGAGCATTTTACCGCGTCGAATCCTTTGAAAAGCCTTAAGTAAATACCAATCTGTGCCCGGAAAAGCTTGATGCCAAGGATAGATTCCCGGTCCTCTTGGGCGGTAACCTGCGATAGGCGTGCGAGAAATTCGTCCAAGCGGATACTGAGGGCATCAAATTCCCTCTGGAATTGCTGATATTGGCCCTGAAGCCATCTTGGAGCATCCGGTCCACTGGGTGGGTTGACATCAAGAGCCTGCATGAATCCCAACATCTCGTGATATACAGCTTCGAAGGCATATCGTGCTTGAGAAAATGTTACGAATTGCCGCGGAGGTTTGTTAAAGTTTCGCTTCGGCCTGTGCGCCCAGGTTTCCAGCATCTCTTTGCTCATAACACCTCGTGCTTGTACATCCATTGTTACGAAAATTGCTCGCAGCGTTTTTAGGGAAACAGGGTGGACTTCCATATCGTCGGTCTCGTTGTCGAAGCTCTGGTCCAACTGGTGCAATATCTTCAAACCACTGCGCAAGTGCTCTAATGCGGTTGCTTGATGCCCTTGAAAGCAACACAGACAATAAAACATAATGCAAGCAGTCATAACATCCATCATGTCCGATATGGTCCTTTGGGAAGAGGATCTGGTCAGCTCTTGAATCGCACGGTTCGATTGCTCGATGGCGAAAGCGATCTGTTTATCCGATATATCGTCAGGTACCACTGGCATTCGACCACTGATGAACTTGCGGTGCAATGCTGCGATTGCGATAACGGCATGCCGGATTGCGGGAATGGTGTGCGAAGCTTGCAGCACTTCAAACTGCCAAAAGACGGAGTCAAAGAAACCGGAGAGCTGCAACAGTGAGCAGCACTCAAGAGGGACAGGGTTCAGATCCTCTTACCTCGTATGCCGTTTGGTTTTTGAAGAAATGGAAGGCTTCCTGTTCTTGAGTCGAATTGAGGTCCAATGCATGGGAAGGATTCCTCAAGAACTGTGGAGGAGCGTATGCGACTGCGAGTGCTGGGCCAGACAACCCTGATGTCGTGTAGCCGTCGCACTTACGACCAGTTGACGTGCATCGTTTACAACTTGGTTTTGCTTCGTCGCATTTGATTCTTCGTATCCTACAGAACGTCAGCACCACCCCGTATAAACTCAACATGGTGGTTCGAATAAGCTTCGGTAGAGCGGCAAGATGATGCATCAGGAGATGCCAGGTAAGATCGGCCGCCCCGTACTGCGACACCGGACACTGGTACCAATATCTCTGCCCTCCAAATACCGCTATACTCGTAACAGTGGACCATTTTCCTGTACAGGTAAAAGCATAGCAAGCGTCCGCTAAGCATGCTTGCGCCCGCGAAGGAATTGACTACGCGCAACAGTGACAGATAGCGGAGACGGGCGAAACCAATATCGTTCTTGCTGAGGACATGATCACTAGCAAGGGCTCCCTACTCACCTACAAGTGATGCAGCCGGTCTTAGTCTTTGGTCTCCATGCCTTCTTCCTCACATGGTCCTTCTTGCCCTTACGTTTCTCAGGTTTTACAGAGAAACTATCACTCTCGTTCTCATCGATTGCCTTTGTTTGTTCAACCGCTGCTGTCGCACGACTGTTCTTGACCATATCGTTGGGTATCCGCTTTCCTTCCGCGAGACTCCTGTCCAAACGAGCGAGCCACTGGGAAACCTATGATTTTAACTTCCGCCTTACACTACTGCACTGATCCAGTGTCGACTTGTCGTCCACTAGGGCCCATATAGGTAACGTAAGCACGCGCTTATTGGCCGGCTTGTTTATTGCTCGGCACAAAGGCAGGGCGCCTTCCCACGATAGGCTAAGATTGACTCGTCAGCAGGCTGCCTTGACCCTGGCTCTAAACACCTTTAATACAAGCATGTTGCATAGGGCTGCCAGCAGCACGCGAAGACTAGTTACCTGATTTGGTCGTGCTTACGGCAAGAGCTTTAAGAGTTGCTCGTATCCTGCTATTAAGTCGATCGACACAGCCTCAAGGCTTCCTTCCAAACCCCACTTAGGCTCCAGGTTCACCTGTTGGACACATGCCTGTATTGGAACCATCGAGATCGAAATCTTTACCAACCCGCGCCTACCGCCATCTCCTAGGCCAGCACCAGGATCGTCGAACTGTTTAATAATGCAAGCAACGTGGAAGCAGACAGGAACCTGGACGCCAAGCTGTCTCACCGATTAAGAAAACAGACCTCGCGGTGTACTTTCACCGCTGGAACGAATGCTTCCTATATCCGGTTTCCATCCTGCAGATCACTGCTTCTGATGTGTCCACGCGCGGGGAGGGCTGGGAGAATGGTTTGAAATCCAGTCGAGCATTCCGACGGTCTCGCCAGCGCGTTGCCTGATAGTATACCCAAGAGCAGATTCAACCGAGAAAAGTTCTCATGCCGTTATTCCTACCTTTGTTTTCACGCAGAAGGCAGAGCAAGCAACAAACAAAGACCGCGCAAACACTGGGGCGACGGAAATCAACCAGCAATGAAGCACCAAAAGTCAGGCTTAAGCGACCTCGTTCTCTAACAGAGTAGATGGACAAGCGAACTCAGGTCCAATATACTCCAGAGGCTGTTCACCTCTGGTTGCAGCGTCACCCACTCTTCGGCTGCCTCGATCAAACGCAGAGACGTCTCGATTAGGGTTGGACCGACCTATACCCTGTTGCCAAATCGAAATACGGCTCAGCGCGGTACTCCGCCGTGACGCTGTCAAATGTGGAGCGCCACTCTCTTTCAGATCAGTCGTATTGTACGTAGGAGCTAATAAAGAGTAACCTCTAAGATCCATGTTTTGCACACAATAGCTGCGGGCTGATTAGGGGTGATAACAGATGCAGGTGGTCATCCTTCGCCGTCCATTTTGTACAAGTGTACGGTAAACCCTGCAGTGACTTAAAAGTTGTCGAAAATATAGAGAACAGCAAAGACGAACGGGGTACCCTGACCTAGTGTCAACTAATAAAGTCCAAACAAAACCAGAACATGGCTACCTTGTGATGGTCCATCATTTTAAGAAGGACCGCGATTCCGAGGAGATCCAATACACATCTTCAATCAATTTCGCCTCCATCACTTGTAGCCGGATGAGCTTCTGCATTATCGTCATCAAAGATGATTAGCTTGTTCAGGCTGAACAGTCGTTACACAGTACCGGAAAATTTTTCGGTTAGCGATCCGAAGCGCGTCGCCTGACTGTATCATGCAGTCTGCAGGCAAATGTTGCACTGCGTCTTCTCCAACCCTTCTCGGGAGCGGAAGCCTGACTTGTATCCGTGGTACCTGGATATTGAAGTTCCACTACTTCTCCTTGCATTCCGCATATCCCGGGACAGAAGCCACGTACGCTCCGGCAACCGGCATGCATATGTCGCGGGAAGAGGTACTGGCACGCGAATGACATCTGTTAAACTTCGGGGGCTTACAGCAAATTTTCAAAGACAACGCCAAGCGCATAACGAAAAGAGAAGATCTCGCCATCTATTATGAACGAGGTTGAGCGATGTGCTGCCATTCCAATTTTGAAGGCAGGGATCCTGACAATGTATATGTACCCCAGAGCTCCATTCCGGTACCGCTTCTAGACGCATAGGTGGGTCTCCAACAGCCCGTTATGGGAATTCAAGGCAGTGGCGTCCGCTTTTATCATCTTGTTGAGCGGGTGACGCTCAATGTGCACGGATAGTGACCCCGGCCCTTGCGGGTGGTTAAGGCAAATCCTTTGCCAGATATAAAGCGAGATGATTGTCCATGCCTTCCCATTGTCCTGAGATTGCCCTCTCAACCAGATACTTTGTCTGCTTTGTCCACTCGTTTGACAAGATCGCGAACGCTTTCACCCGACGCTCTTGCCAGGGCGCGGGACAAGCTATGCCTCAAGAAGGCCGTGGTCTCTTTGGTTGATCATTGCGCTTAACGGTATATGGATATAAGACTGCGCGACCCCACGGCATACTCTCTGACTTGGACCACCGGCACTCTTTACGACTACCCTTCAATACTGGGGCAATAAACGAATCCTCAGGTTTAGCCACACAAATCCTCCTACCAGAGCCATGCGGTTCACCCTCTTTTCTCTAGGGGCCTTGCTCTTCGCTGCAGTGCAAGCGCGCTCCGTTATCTACGCTGATGAGTTAGTATCCCGTCTTCCGCTCTATCTATCCCATATCCTAACTTCGCTTTTAGGTGGCATCCTACTCACCCCAAGACGATGGCTCGGCGCGGCGCTATCGACCATGTTATTGTCGCGTTTGCCATGGCAAACAACACGGCCACCTTCCAGCCCAAGGTCCCTATCACGGACTTACGATCTGAATTCCCAAATGCCAAGATCATGATCGCAGTTGGCGGATGGGGCGACACGATTGGCTTCTCCCAGGCAGCGAAATCCAACGCGGGTATTCAGAAGTTGGCAGCTGATATCAAGACCATGATCGATAACAACAAGGTCGATGGCGTTGGTGAGTTTCTCGACACTGCAGTTGCACCGAAGCTTCACAAATGCATTGTACTAAATACAACGCAGACATCGATTGGGAATATCCTGGCGGAAATGGCGCAGACTACAAGGAGACTCCTAACTCTGCGAAGACCGACGAGGTCGCGGCATTTCCCAAGGTGCTCGCTGCTATCCGCAAAGCCATCGGTCCTGAGAAGCTTCTCTCGATCGCCGTGCCAGGAAAGAAGGTCGATATGATTGCATACACCGAGGAGACTGGTCCTAAGATTTGGCCTTCTGTCGACTACATCAACGTAAGTGACACCAAATCTCTCTCCATCTAGCTTAGGAAGGATGTGAAGTTGACGATCAATAGCTCATGGCCTACGATCTCATGAACCGTCGCGACACCAAGACCGCGCACCACACCAGCGTTCAAGGCGCAAAGGAAGTCGTCAAGAACTACCTCGCCATCGGCGCTCCCCCCTCGAAGATGAACCTTGGTTTCGCTTTCTACGCGAAGTACTTCCAAGTCGCATCTTCCGGTGCTTCGAGCAGCGCTCTCGGCGTCCCCATCGTGCAAGCCGAGGACCCCATCACCGGCAAAGACACACTCACATCGGGCGCCTGGACCTTCGAGCCCGCACACATGAACACCGTCAGCTCGTCCCAGTTCACCTTCAGCTACGACGGCACCTGCGGTCCCAGCAACGGCACAAAGTGCTCCTCAGGGTGCTGCTCCAACGCCGGCTACTGCGGCGTCTCTCCCGAGCACTGCGGCGGCGGATGCTGGCACGCCTTCGGCACGGGCTGCACCGACCCGGACGTCGCCGGCTCATGGCAGCTCGCGGCAGCCAACGGCGTGGCTGACACCGTCGCGGGTGGACAGTACTACCTCGACCGCGCCAACGGCCTCTTCTGGACATGGGACACGCCCGCGTTCATCACGCAGAAGTTCGAGCAGATTGTGCGCAAGTACAAGCTCGGCGGCGCCATGGCGTGGAGCTTGGGCGAGGACAGCGCGGATTGGAGCCATATTAAGAAAATCAGCGAGGAGCTCAACCGCGGTGGATATAGCGGGCCGGGGGATGCTGCGGAGACGGGGTTTGAGGCCCGGGCTCAGGCTCAGGCTCAGGCTACGACGTTTGTGACGACGACTACGACGGTGAAGATGCTGGTTACGACGACGGTGCATGCGGCTGCGTCGACGGGGTATCGGGTTGTTAGTGTAGATGGGGGTGTTGCTGCGGTGGAGGAGGCTAGTAGGGATGATGGCGAGTGGGAGTATTGCTATACGGATGACGGGGAACGTTTTAATTGATGCAGAAGATGGGTCTGAGGCGGTGGCGAACGATGCGAATCGGGTCGCGCATACGGGCTGTCGGTAAGGAGGACTGGCTCTTTGTTGTGCGTACCATCGCGTCGGATGACGAGCATGGACGCATTGTTGAGCAAAGCTGCATTGTATTGGTCGTACCGCAGAAACAGTAGAGGTTTCTGGGCTGACGGCGACATTTAGGGCATGATCATTCGGTGCATGGAGGTTGGGAATATTTATGTCTTCTCGGGATTAGAAATATGATGCATTGTACGCTTTTCATCCCATTGTAGACCCGAGCAGTTTCTGTACTTTCGAACTTTAAACAGAGTCTCGATTTCCTGATTGAAAGTGCACAACACTTCTAGGAGCTGCAAGTGGGTCAAGACTACGTAGCCATGAGATTGTGTGGTTGACCGACGCTTCTCTGGGCATAAGAGACGCTCCTTCGGCCTTCATGAGATTGTATTTACGGGCGGAGAGCTTGAAAGTGATAGCAGCAAAGAGGTCGAGGAATGGAGCACTCAGAAGCGAACTAGTGCTGAGAACATGATATATGTAAGCCAAACGAGTTCTAAAAGGATAGCAGAACTACCCGTACGCGTTCAGCTTTTGTTCCACTTTTGAAGCATCACAAATGAAGTCTTTCTCCAACAGCCTTATCTTCGATAGCAATTCCCTCCCGGCGCCGTATTGTACCTTGGGTCACCCCAGGATGGGTAATACATGGGCCGCCAGCAATGGTCCATCAACATCAAGCATCAAGCTTCGCCGTCAGCCCGAGCCACAATATCTATACTGACACCCTGACTCTGCACCTCCTCACATCTGCCCGGGTAATCTCCCGTCAGATAATAATAAACGTCACGGCGCTTAGCCCAGTCGACAGCCTGTTTGGAGGTCATCGTCCAGCGATTTTCATGAGAAATGCTCATCATGCCAACCTGACCATCACTTGAGGTCAAATTATACGCGCAAGGCCAAGCCTGATCATATTCCGCAAGGCCCTGAGGTGCCTTTAAGTGGTCTTTTTAAGCAAGATAGTTAACGCGGTTCTACGAATAACGGTATTTTGTGCCAGATAGCATCCCGTGTTGAGGGAGGCGCTCCCCGGCATACGGAAGGAGCACGCTAGCCATATATAGGCGACTTCCCGCCTACATAATAGTACAACTCTTACACTCAACTTCATGTTGACGATACTTTTCAACATCCCGTGCGGCTTTAAATCGGTACGCAGACCCCACGCGTATACAATCTCTTTAGTACGGACGCGATAATTTTCGTCTTCAAAGAAAGGACGGATGTGAGAGCGCAGTACGGGGTTCCACAGCCACGCCAACTAATGTAACGGTGCGTCTGGGGCTGGGTGATACGCTCCCATTGCAAGCAGGCCCATGTGTAATCTTCTTCGGACTGGTAGTTGGCACTCTTTGGTCCCGGACGGAAGGCGTCTTCTGGAAGCCTGTTTTCACATTTGCGTTTGTTTTTGCCCTTGTCTTTTCGTTCCTTTCCAGGGGCTGGTGGATCCAATTTAGGAAAGCACTGTGGATTGGAGCAATTCTGCTCGAAACCAGAGCACTTGTCGTTGTGGCACCTCCAGAAACGAGAGCAGTCCTCTCGGTAATTTTTCCAAGCGTCGGAACTGAAGAATGATAGCCCTTGGTAATCATGGGGCTGGATCAAGGTGGATTGTTGCACATATCGTTTAGCAGCGGAAAGGTCTTGGGCGCCCATGTGGGCTACCCACTCCTGAGATATGCACAAAATGAGACCACAAATCATTGCCTTGCTGTTGATAAAGATTTCGTGATATTGGGCTCGTGTTTCGACCTTGGAGATCGTGGCAACATTGGTATCGCTAATACACTCGGTGCTTGTAGGATTCCTAGTGTTGCCGTTCTGAGCAGTGGACAACAGTGTAACTTTGTCCAGCGGTTTGGCGAGGAGGGCACGCATCGGACCACGTTTGAGCCGCATGACGTCCTTAGTAGAATTGTGGTTGCCCAAGTTGATGCTTAAGCGATGACCTTTCCGCCCGATTCCGTGCACATGATGCATATTTTCGTCGTACAATACCCGAACATCGATGTTGAGTGTAATAGTACGAAGCGTTGCCCAACGATCGTGGGCCGCGATAGATTAGTGAATAGTGACGCGGTGCATATAGACTTCTTGGAATTTCTTCGCGAAATCTTCCATCTAGATCTTGTAGTACCGCATAGCCGCCTCGAGAAGCACCTTATTGGCGCGCTTGCATGTCATTATCAACCCGCGAAAGTGGTATTTTTCGACGTTCGACGCCATCGGTGGATGAGACTCGTACAGATGTTCGTATACGATCAAGCGAACATCCACATTAAGATAGGAGAAAAATGGACTCGCTAGCTGAGTCGCCTCGGTATCATGGGTTGCGTCTCGCGAACCATGTTCCAACCCAGGCGCCGGCTCTGTTTCTTGTATATCTGTGATATGACGAGAATAAGTCGGTGCAGCGAATCCGGCGGCCCCTTCCTGCAAGTCACTCCAGACTACACAATACGCTGTCTCTTTTCCATGCGCCCGCGTTTAGCTTTTCTCTGCGTGAGAGTATCTGTGGAATAAAATACTGGGGGGTGCTGGTTAAGAAGATGTGGAGAACGTGTTCGTGTGATGAGATTAGTGATGTGGAGAGTCCGAGGCGCAGGGCCTCGAATGAATGGGGCGAAGTCGAACACGGTTCTCAGTGCGGCGAAGTTGGTCGTACGGATCCTGGATGAAGGAATGCTAAACACGGGTTATGAATGCAAAGGTTTTTGCATGCATGCTAATCCTGCAACTGCGCTCCATCAGGGAGCAGAACATAATACAAGAAAGAGCGCCCTGTCATTATCAAACGCTCTTGCACCTGATTGTATTGTAGATCGTCAAAGCGAGTTATACATATAGGGAAAAACGTGTCCATGCTGAAGGGGATTGAATCCTGCCTCTGTAATAGCGGAATAGCCTAAAAAAAATTACTGTGCAAGCAACTACGTTAAAGTAGAGGCCTTCCCCGAATCGGCTTGAACATCCGCTGGTGGACCGCTCTCAGCACTGGCCGTAACATCCTGGGTCTCCATTGCACCGCTTAGGGTCTGCAGATCATTGAACGCACTAGTCGTGCGCCTCCACAAAGGCCGCTTTGTTAGCAGCTCTTCCTTCTCGGCCACAAAGGCGATCCCATTATCTGCTTTATTACCAGGCTTCCATACAAATGGCCTAGAAGCCAAGTCGTTTCCAAAGTTCGCCTTGAGCTGGGCACCTACCGTGTCCAGCCCCAGAACGGGGTACAAACGACTTCGCGTGATCCCAGTGTGCACGTAGTAAGTATGTTTGTTCACGTCCTGAACTTCTAGTAGCTCACCGTTTTTGGTGAAGAACATTGTCCCTTTGTGAACGTCGAGTCCACATCCAATTGTATCCGCGTGGCCGTATCGGACAAGGTTAGACATGGTTTTGTACGGGCAGAAGGCCAGCCACCTATCGTCACCATAGTATGCCCACGATTTGATCGGTATCCAAAACGAACCGGAAACCAGTTTTGGATAGATTTGGAGGGGTATTCACACAGACCAAAGGCAACTACACTGTCAACGTATAAGTATCGGCTTAGAAACACAGTCCCGTTACATACGGCCTTTTCATGGACTTCTCCTCGCATAACGAAGCATCAACTTGGATCTCGAAGTAAAAGTTTGCCGCACCGGCAGGAATAGGATGATGCGCAAGGATTGAGGCCACTCGTGTGGGGTCTGGAGCACTTCAGTAATGAACCATTCACGAGGGCTTCAATGCAATACCGTTGGGAGTACGCGTGACTTCGACTTTGTCATCAGAGACTTGCAAGAGCTTTGGCAAAGTATTCTTTAACTGACTAGGCCTGAGGCTAGAGATTGGTCGTCTGGTAGAAAGCAACTTGGCAGCTTCATCGTGTCGATAATGTCGAGCTATTTGAAATGAAGACCACCCGTGCTCGTCTTGAGCTAGCAGGTCGGCACCTTTGTCGATGAGCTTGTTGATGATGGGTGGCGAGCCTCGTGCAGCTGCTACATGTAAAAGGCCAGTATTCGCTCCGACTGGTGTTCCGGCATCGAGAAGAAGCGTGCAGACGGCCTCGCAGTGCTTCGAGTTGGCCTCCCTCCAACCGTTGAAGCATGCCCGAAGTGGTGTATTTCTATTGTCATCGTCGACCATTGCCGGAACACCTTGGCGGAGAAGATACTCAACCACGTCTTTGCGTCCATTGTGCGCTGCGGCATGAAGAGGCGTGGTTCCTTTCTTGTCTTTGCTGAGGAGTACCGACATGTCCCGGTTGCATTTCTCGAAAATAGCTTCTACGATATCTCGATGGCCTCGTGCAGCAGCCTTCCGGAGAGGGGTTTTGCCATTGCTAGCGCCTTTATTTAGGATTTGGTCCGCTTGTTGAATCAAGTAGAGAGCGGACTCATCCTCCATTGCCCCGCAGGCTTTGTAAAGAGGTGTGCAGCCCTTGTCGTCCGCTGCATCCATATCTGCACTTTTCATTAGTAACAACGATGCGGGTCTGCCGTGTCCTCAAACTTTGGTATCTTTGGGTCGATTCTCTTCGCATTGTGCAGGATGACAGAGACGATTGGATTGTGGAGGTGACATAAATGACCTATGTCTACCAATTATCACAGATAACCATTGCCGCCCATGCAGCCACTTCATGTAAAGATGGCTTCTTTGGGTCTCAGACCTATGGCCAGCTGAGCTGGCAGCGTGAGTTCTTCACTTCCACTGGCGAAGGCAACAAGCAAAAAATGTTCATTCGACCCGGGAGAAAGTGGGATTATGTGAAATCTGTGCTCGACACCTGGGGCTGGGCACTTCAGGAGTCTATTCTGTCACCTCGAATATTGCACTATACCGGAAATGAGATCTGGGTGTGCAATCGTGAGCGTTTTTGCGAATGTGGTCATGTCAGCGGTTTGGGAAAATACGACCGCAAGCGACCCCTGGTAAAGACCGAGTTTGCACAGACCAAAGTTGATTTAGGCATACAAGACGAGCCGCACCAAGCCAAGTGGAGGTTGTTGGTTTCGAGATACTCTGAGCGACATTTGACTTGCCAGACTGACAAGCTCGTGGCTATTGCAGGACTTGCAAGAGCAGTTGCCACAGAGGAAATGGAGTATAGGATTTCGAATTCGACGGTGCCTGGCTATGTGTCAGGCATCTTTACAGCAGCTCTACCGAGCGTACTCCTATGGAGGGTAGATCACGGCTTCGAGAGATCAGATGACAGCTCTGTTGGAAGTACAAGTGAACCAATTGTTTAGCGGTATAGAGAACGACAAAAATCTAGTATCGCTCCGAGTTGGTCCTGGGCGTCGTCTCAAGGACACATAACATACGATCTCAACCTACGTGTTCCCAGAATGGATGTCGAGTCTTTGGCAAAGTCATTGGTCTAGCAGAAGTTCCTCCACCAACCAGTTGTGGTCTTGTTAGCCACTTGCAAAGTCCTACTCTGGAAGGTCTAGTGGTCTCGGTAGCGCTCAAGAGACTGTCAGCTGAGGACCTTCGTGACCCCTTCGCCGACATCTACCCAGAACGGGATGAAATTGCTTTGGTTTGTACAGCTAGGGGCAATGCTTTTTCTATGTTCCATGATGATGATACGGCCGTAAACTTGAGATGGTCGGACCCCTCATATGGTTGTTGGCAAAACAGCGAGTATAAGATGGTTGGCAAAGACTTTATAAACCCAGAGATTGATGATCACTCACCAAGAACAGTATCTTCTGAATCTCTTTCTAGATCGCTGTCTACAGAAGGAAGCGTAGACTGTGGTAGCCAAGGACGAGCGGTCCTGAGGGACTTTTATGGCTTCTTTCCCTCTGGAGGGCACGAAGAAAGCGATACATCTGATGGCGTCGAACCGAACGGGAATTCATACGACGGAGATGCGATAGACGACAGTGAAGGCGAATGGAGTGACGAAGGGATCAGAAAATCGACGGAAGTACTCAGAGATTCTCGGGGAGAGTCTGAAACAAATAGAATAACGATCTATACAGCAGCGAAGCTGGAAACAGGCAAGAGGCATACGATATTGAGGAAAGAAACGAAAGGATAAGCGAAGAGGAAGACGATGAAGATCTTAGCTGGGAAGAGTACGAAGGTAGTAAAGATGTAAAACCATGCCCTTGGTGTGAAACATGCAAGGACGACGAAACAGGGACTAGATCACTGTACTGGTGCTTAAGAGTTGCCAAAACGGCCGCGGGTCGCTACTTCTTTCTTTACTATTTGGTTCTTCATCGGTCGGAAAAAATACCAGACGCATGGGAAAGGATTGGGTTAGGAGTGGTTCCCGGACGCGATTTGCATGATGGCGTGAACTCGCCGTTTGAAGGTGGCACAATCCAAGAGATGACGATAGTCTAGGATCATTCCAGAAGACTTATTTTCTTTGCATGTTCGATACGAAGTCATAGTTGCGGTAGGCCTGAGAAGAGAGGATACTGCTAATATTCTTTGGGAGTGAATTTCGGAAAATCTGTGAACACCGTAGAGAGCCGCAAGCGGAGAAAATGTGGTTCCCAAGCAGGGAATAATTGCCTGTAACTTTTAGAACTCAAACCCGTGCAGAATGCTTTGATATGAGCGCTAGAACTAGACCATTGCGACGGCAGCCTTGCTACCCCCCAGACCGCACATTGGATTTCATCACATATCATGAACCCGAAACAGATCATTCTGCATTACGCTAACTTGCCACCCTCTCCTAGATATCGGCCTTGAGAATAAGTCGACTCTCACCTTGTTGCCGTAGCATCATCATAACGAGCCCCTTGTCATGGCCGCACCCGGTATTAATACAGTTGCTTTTACATCCCGACCCGTCATGGAGGGTACGATATACTCGCAGCATTGGTGTTTAGCGTTTGACAAGGAAAGAAGCTGCCATATTGCTTTTTCAGATATTCCATACTAGAGTTGTAAGCAGGTGGGTGGTATGTGTGAAGGTAGTATATTGTGTGTGTAATTGTCTGAGTTGCTCTGTGTGTTGTTCTGTGTTGTGTTGTGTGTACATGGAGTGATCAGAGGCTCGTATATAGAGATAGAGCTGACTCATGAGACTAGTGTCGTCATGTGACATATCTCTGGGCTGCTTACAAGAGTAGACATAGGAGGTGGACAGGGAAACAAATGGAAGGGCGGGGGGTCGTGTTTGAGGTATTGAACGTGCAGAGCTCGATTGAATCTGTTCGTCCTTCCCAGCTTATCCTAGCCACGGTCTAACGCAGTACAAAAACACTGCGGCTGGTAGAGAGATCGATGACAGGGCGGTCGATGAGGTGGACGTTAGGGGTGGGAGCTGGGCAGGCGCTGCCGGTGGTGCGCGTAGAGAGTGGCGCGATCGCGAAGAACACAGAGAGTAGCCTCAAATCACTGTTCCTGTACTGTCGATATATACTTAACAGTTGACAACTTCCAGCACATACGACCATAGGAGACTGAAAAGTTGTATGTTTTTGCTTTTTGCTGCGGGGTCATTGTGGGCAGGCTTTGTCATCTTTTTTGCAACAGGGAAGAGTGAGGTGGCACATTTAAGAACACAGGAACGGAGGATCAAGGTTACGCGTGCCCGTTAGACTATAGCAATATCTTTTTTTTGGCTCTGCCCTGTGCTCTATTAGAAGGTGTAGGGGTATCTCAAAACATACTCTACACAAGGAAACGCCAGCTAGATAGGTAAGCCCACTGGCTCTCTATAACTCTCTTACATATTGCGGTGTACCGCACTGCCCCGAAGTATAACAAAACACCAAGTCGCCAGCTTAGAACGACCCTATATTCCCCTTTGTGTACATAGTTTGCCTCTTCCTGAGCTCACTCTTACTACGATGATGATGCGTTCCCTTCTTCTTATCCTCCTTCTGCAGCCCCAAAGCAATGCCCAGACCACTCTGCACACCCTTCCGCATCTCCATCAACGGCCCATGCCTCTTCCTCGCCTTCCGCAGATTGAGCCCCGTCTTCAGCTTCTTGAGCTGCCGCCATATGCTCTGGCTCATGAGGATCAACATGGTGACCACCATGACCGGGACGGCGATGATCCAAAAGTACGCGTCGCTGTGTTTGATGGCGGGGAACCGCTCAAAGTTCTGCCCGAAATATCCGACCAGGAAGGTAAGCGGGAGGAAGAAGATAGTGACGGTGGTGAGGATCTTCATGGATTCGTTTTGATAGGCGCCCATGACGTTGAAGATGAGGTCGATGAGGTTGTCTGCGGCACGTCGCATTTGGTCAAGCGAGGCTGTGATCATGATGCAGTGATCTTCGACGTCACCGAGGTACGTGTGTGCAAGGGGAGAAATCGTGATCGAGGAGATCGTCTTGCGGGTGGGCACGCTCATGGTGCTCATTGTCACCGGATCCGCTCTGTGGTCTCGCAGAGCGTTGATCAGGGAGACGATGGGTTGGATGGTGTTCCGAAGAATTGCGATTTCAGAGGTCAGAATGTAAAGTTGTTGCGAATGTCCAATGTCTGGGTCGCGTAAGACATCCAGCTCCAATTCGCCCATGGCGTCTTCATAGGCGGCCACGACGGGTATTGCCAAGTCGATGATGGCATCTATTATGGCTTGACAAATCATACTGCCGTCGGCACTGCGGCGGAGGATGGTGTCTTCGGTACTCAGACGTTTGACGATTGGTTCTTCGATCTCGGGCGCGCTATGTTCGAAAAAGGATATGACTGTGTTGTCCTTGCAAAGGAAGACGCACACTTGCTCGACGCTGACAGCAAGCTTCCGACTGATGAGGGATGAGTGTTGCTCCATATAGATGGTCCTATCCAAATTTGGTCCCCCTCGAAATCGTTGCAATGTTCGAATTTGAGCGGCATGCTGCCCTTTCATACGATATTTGGGAGGATCATCTGGGTCAAAGCCTTTCTCCTGGTCTTCCGGGCGCTGCCACATGTGGCCGTGCTGAGACGGCCGGTCGTCGCCGCCGCGCGAACCGAAGCGGCCTCTTACTCTGTCCATGAAGGTCGTTTTCTTCCCATGTGCATGGGTGTACTCATCATCAGAATCGTAATCGTAATCGGAATCATCGTCTGGCAAACGAACCAACTTTGAGAGGGTCAAGAGTAGGAAGGCTTGGTCCGAATACCAGTCCACTTTCGTACGACCCCGTGTGTTCATCAAATCTTCAATCGCCAATCTATGTAGCAAGTGGGTATTGCCCAGCAACCGGATCACGTCAAAGCTCAAGCCATTGACGTTGATCCAGCGGCATTGCGATAGTTCTTTTGGTTTATCGCGCAGGAAACCCTCCAACGACGCGTTGTCCAGCTCCACACAGTTGTACCCCTCATCAGAAAAGTCAACCACAGTAATATCGCAATCCGCCCTTAAATTGCCATAGTTCTCTTCTGGTTCCTTCTTCGTATCCACACCAGGCTCCGCACCCGGCTGCTCCCATGCATGGTGATGTGTTCGCTGAGGGCTTTGGTAGTGCCGGACGGTGTTCGAGCGCGTGGGTCGGCGACGTATGGTCGAGTCGACCGAGAGGGTAGGCGAGAGGACGCTGTTGCCGTCGGCGCGGGCGGCGGTTGCCGACAGCTGGCTTGAGCTGCGCCCGCGCGATTGGGCTTCCATGTTCGTGTCGACTGTGAGACGCGGCATGCTCTCTACAGCTGAAGGGTCGGCATCGTTAGAGCGTGGTCGGGGCGGCGCCGAAGTAGCGAAGTCGTGTACTATGGTGTCATGCTGCGCTGTTGGGTCCGCCATATTCCACGGTTAGGTAGGGGCGCAGTCGCCCACTGCACCAGAGGAAGCGCAAGAGGTCCTTCTGGATTACGTGTCCTGGCTCGGGACAGCTCAGGTTGCGTTGCTACAGTTCAACCCATCTACTGAAATTCCGTCGGGCGAAATCGATGTTGGGGTGTGGTTTTCAGCGCTGGGCAGAATCGCGGCGGTTGTCGGGGCAGTCGCGAATCGCGCAAAAAAAAATTTAGGGGAAAGGAATGACGCCAGGGTGCAGTAAGGAGCGATCATGGAGCAGGCCAGCGGCTGCGGTAGAAAGCCCCTATGTGGCCGTATTATGCATGCAGTACAGTGAAAAGGCAGAACAGAAGTTCAGCTGAGCGGCGCGAAGTGCAGGCCTTGACGACACCTGTTAATAATCGAAGCAACTCACGGTTCACAACCAATCGACGTCGCGCGTGTGTTACATGTCGATCCTAGTGAGAACTTCTAACGAACCTTGTCGGCAGCTCCTAGGCTCGAAGATACGGGCCGATAGTGGTGCGAATGTGCCAGTGGGATCCTTCCCGACGCGGTGGTCGGCTATGAATATGTCCTACCATGGGCCTGCACGACCGACAACAGCGCGTCTACCCGCCTTACGGTGCTCGAGGGCTCGCCGGCGGGTGCGCGTAGAACAGACCATGAGTTGTAACTAAATCAAATCTTGCGAGACGGTCTCGTAAAACTGAATCCTGGCTATACTCCGCTACCTTTGCAATCGAAGTTTGCATATTGTATTGTCCATCCTAGGGTTACTCATCACCCTTTCCGCTATAAAACTCTAGCCTTTATGGCGAGAGACGGCCAGACAACACTTTTCACTTGTTGAACGCGGTCGCCGCAAATTTGCCTCGTCGAGTCCGGATCGACGACAGCGCGACAGGGTTTCAAAGGCGCCACGACGGCCATTTCTTTGTCAGCTGCGCAGTTGGTAATGCTCAACGCGGCGACAGGAACGCAAAGAAGGCAAGAGAGCTCAGACTTTACGGCCTATACTCACAGTGGTGACAATGGTGAGTACCGGGGACGCGTTTACGGACATTCAAGGTGGCTGTCGAGTGGTCTGAGTGGTGTTTCCGTCAAACAAGGTCAAATTAGCAGCTCATGCCGAGACCTGAGAACTGGGCTAACCGCCACCTCCACTCCACTCACCCACCACCGCTGGTGCTTCTCCTCTCCATCCATCCCAAGCAGCTTCATCGACGACATACATAGCCCAGCCTTACCGATCCCGCTCTCGCCCTGTGCGAGCCCACGCCGCACCTCTGCACGCTGCACCCCGACCCTTGGGAGACGCTGGCCAGACGACTCGAAGCGCGCCGCATTGCTCCTGCCCTGGTCTGCGCCCTGACGCATAGCGAACGCTTCATCTCCCGCGACCAGCCATTCCGACACCCCTTTCCGGGCCTCGCGTTGACCCCACGTCTGCTCCAAAGAGTCCGACTGTTTGTGGGCCCATCTACGCGACCTGGCGAGCGTCGCCTTCCCCTCGACTTCCCCTCGACTTGTGCAACCCCTCTGATCGTTTGAGCATCGGACGACCTTGGTCCACGACGACTCCAAACCGCAACCATGCGTGAAGTCAATTTCTCCATTCCCAACGCGAACAAGGCGTCTGTCAACATCACGACGGCCCTGTACGATCGCCGTGCCCTCGACTGCACTTCGACCCTCCCGCTCATCAACTCTCTCAATCACCTCGCCTACCTTACCACATCCTCTGCACGGATCCGCGATATTCTCACCGTCGATGGCGGCATCGAGCGCCTGATATGCATCCTCAAGGGAGGCAGGAGCAAGGACATGATGGACATGTGGAAGTGGAACCTGGCCTTCCAATGCATCTTCAACATTGGCGTTCGTGGCTCGGAGAACGTTCGGACGCGTGTGGTCGAGGCCGACATGGTGCCCGTCATCGCTACTATCCTCGACAACTACATCAAGGTAGTGGATAAGTGCAGGGAGCGAGCGGAGGCAGAGTTGCGGAGGCACACTCGTCTCGGCGCCTCCAGCCGACACCATTCCTCCCGGTCTGGCGAGATGCCATCCAGCTCAGGACACAGGGCTGAGCGCTCTCGACGTGCCATACCACCCCCTATCGAGATCCCGCAGGCCTTCAACCACACTCAGGCGCCATTGGAGTCACAGAATGGCGACATCACCCCTACCCCGGCCTTCTCGCTGAGCTCACCACCTGAGCGAACCTCGTTCGCCCGCGGCCGCCCACCCCTCCACCATCACCACCGAAGCCACGAGAACAGAGGGCAGCTCTTCGGTGCGGTTGGTACCAACGCACGCAACATTGGTCAGCCGCTAGGATCTGCCCTTCCTGCGATGGAGACAACCGAGACCTTCTCATTGAGGCCCGTGCGAGATGCAGATCGGTTGCCCTCCATGCTCCCTGCCTTGCAGGGAGAGATCACCTCCCAACCCGAGTCTCCTACGACCCCGGGTGCTGCGCAAGCGCACCAGATCAGCCCTCGCGCCGCCGCCGGACGTGCTCGCCGCCGACCCTCCATTCGACACCAGTTGTCCATGTCCGGTGAGTCTGATCTCGACGCGCAACAAGACGATCTCTCTGCGGGGGCCACCACAACGGCTGGTACCGCTGTGAATGAGCCGATTGTTGGCATTCAGAACAATGACATCAACATGTCCGACATTGTCGATAATGCGGAAATGCTGGACGCCGGAGCGACGCCGGTGCCTATTGCAGCGCCATCAGACGCTACGGATGAGAACCACGAGACGTTCAACATTACACACCGCCCCGCTCTGGATGGAAGCTTGATCAACCCCACAGTTCAGACTACCGCACCCATTGGCGGCTTTTCTCCGGTACAGCCTGCCATTAACGTCGTGAATACGAACCCTCCACCACCGTGGTACTCTCGCTTCAACCAAGACCGGGCGGCCACTGCTGGCGCTCTGGCCGCTATGCCACGGGATGAGGATGTTTTGATGTCGCTCCAGTTGCTAGCTTACGTCTCCAAGTATTGCAACCTACGCTCTTACTTCCAGAAATCACACTTGGTTCCGAAGCTCAAGATTGGCAATGATTTACAACTTCTCGAAGGCGAGACGCCCAGCCCTACACCGATGGCTGAAGATGAGGAAGAGCTCGAAGAGTACGAACTGCCAGATGACTTCAACATTTTCCCGCTTGTGGAAAAGTTCACGGTGCGCCACCACACCGCTGACATGCAATATTGGGCTAGCGTTGTTATGCGCAACCTATGCAGGAAAGATGATTCGCGTGGAGGTATTCGCCAGTGCGCGTACTACCAGTGTGGCAAGTGGGAAGAGTACACACGACAGTTTGCTAAGTGCCGCCGTTGCCGCCGCACAAAGTACTGCAGCAAAGAGTGCCAGAAGAGCGCATGGGTGTACCACCGACACTGGTGTGTAGCAGCGAACTAGGCGGAAAGATGTTTGATGCGGTTTCACCAGGATGATTGGATGCGCACACCTTTTTTATCTACCCGCATATTGCACGGCGCTCGGCCTCATATTCTCGACAATTCGTATTCCATTCCCATACTTAATGAAGCGTCACGACTCGGATACCACCCCATATTGTACTTTGCAGAATGCAGACGACCACAGGCCTTGAAGAAATCTATTCAGAAGTTGGAGTTGGAGGGCCTGAAGCAGGAGGAGACAGGCAGCACTCCTCGACGACACCGTTTGTGTTGGAGCTTATACCACATTGCTAGGGGTTATCGCTAGCGACGGAGGAAGAGGAAGAGAGCTTTTACTACTTGATTGAGTAGTGCAGCTTGCAATGGAGTGAGTTTTGGAGCATGGTAATGTGGCTGCCGCTTTTCCTTTGTTTGAGCGTGCACGCCATTTCTTAATGTTTTGTGCGCGAAGAGGCCTTTGGACTGGCAATGTTCGAAACATGACTTATTCACTATTTTGAATCCCTTCACTTCTGGATGAGACCGCGTTCATGGAAGGCGTTCCGGCGGTTGCATAGGTCTCTTGCATAGCATAGTTTAGCATTGGTAATGGCATTGAGGCTGATTTCAATCGTTAGTCACATAAACTCTTGAGTATAATTGTACGGTGAGAGATTTAGGTTTTCTTCCGCTCATGCGCATTGACGGGCGGTAATAAGGTTATCCGAAGGATCGTGGGCGAGCACAGAGACGCTGCGGAGTGTTACAGCCTCCCAGGTTGCCCAAGCGGGCAAGGCAGCACGTGCTAGAAGAGACGCGCCAGGCGGGCGCTGGTGTCCGGGCCCCGCGCGTCTTTTGAAACGAGCTCGAGTTCGGCAGGCGGAAAATGTTGGAGAGGGGGTCCACTACGTCAGAACAGGTGGGTGGGTGGCATGCGGGTGACAAAATAAGCGAGACTCAATAGCCGAAAATGATCCGATTCCTCACCACCGTACAATTTTGTACTATATATCCGAACGCAGGCCATTTGACGCGATAATATATTAATATAAGGCTGCTGGCAATACTGTAAAATCGTATACAGACTTTTTTTTTTAGTGTTTTTGTTGGTTACCAGCCTGTCATACGGCCCTCAGCCTCAACCACGTCCTTGAGCCTCTGGGGCATACTCAATACGCAGCGATCAATATATCGCTGCCTTACACTATCCCAGCCCTCTACTGCAAGCTCCTAAGTAGTCTTAATATCCTAGTGGCTATATTTGCGCACGTATTGTTTCATAGGAGACCAAGCGTTTTTAATTGGTGAGAGGTCAGGCGAGGAGGAGCAATTAAAGTAGGAGTTGAGGCTATTTGCCTGCTTCCACGTACAGACAATATTACTCTTGCTGGTGCCATGGCCTGAGTCGCGATCCTCCTCTAGTACAAAGCTAGGCTAGTGTTTTATCCAAGGCTTGACGATAGGCTCAAGAATCTAATTAATATACGCGCGCTGGGTCATTCTCCCATTAGTATTAGTATTAATATTGTAGAAAACTAGTGGCGATTTAAAGTGGAAGCCTACGGCAGCCCATACGTGGAGTTTCTTCTTGTCTTGCTCGTCAGGCTCGGTGCTCTCTTGTATACAATTGGCGCAATATCTCTGACCTGGTTTCCGGATAATTCGCAGCTGGCCCTGAGGACCAAAGCCAATATGAGCCTCGTCAGAGAATCGTACGTGATACCAGTCCTTCTGCTGAGGGTAGCGCTCGAGCATGAGCTCTGCGTATTGCTTGCGATTTGCTGCTGTCGCCTTATTGACCCAGCCCTTCTTACAGGCAATACACTTGCGATAGTTAAGGGTTCCTATAGCTCTCTTAATTATACGCGCAGAGACGTTAAGCCCTAATTTATAAGTAAGAGTTTCTTAGCTTATAGAGCGCCCCTTGCAGTCGAGGTCCTCTACTAATTAATTAAGTTTATGTAGCTCTACAGGTAATATTAATAGAGGGCGCCCTCGAGTCTCTATATAAGTAGAATTAACACTAAGTCGCTAGCGATCGCGCCCACTGCGTAGGATCTCCCATCCACGAGCTTTACTAACTCCAAATTATTTAAATACAAAAGCTTTCTAGCCCTTGATGCCCTTCGCGTCGAGGTACTCGCAGGCGCTAATAATACGATTCTTCTTTGGCGTATTATAGTGTTTGTAGCCAGAGTGGCTATTCTAACTAAGACAAATTAATTAAGCCCGCGTAGTAGGCATACCGATTATTAGTTGTCTTAATAATAGTAGTAAATAAGGTGGTGGGTGAGACGCGTCGCAATCCTTGGCACTGAGTCTCGCTTATTTTGTCACCCGCGTGGGTGGGATGTCACCGTCAAAAATAGGCTCGCGTGGGATGCAGGGGTCCAAGTGCTCTCGCATCATGTGGTGCTGGACGAACACGAAGCGGACCAGTAACGATTCCGGGGTAATTGCTGAGTCCGATTGCCATGTTCCGTACTTGGCCTCCAGCCTCTGCCGCGTAATACTTGACGCGACCTAGTGGATAAGCCCTCGGCGCCAGCCTTTACAGCAGCCCGCGCAATTCTCTCTCACGGTACTTGGGAGGACCGGATGCTCTCCCACAATGGCTCCTGGCGAAGACGATGGCTCCAGTGAGGGGATCCGCAGTCAGTCAACGTCCCATCACGAAAACGACGATACCTTGGCTGCGTTGGCTGCGGACGCGCCGGCATCCTCGGCCCAGCATGATGCGCCGCAACCTCCAGCGATGAGTACCGGCGTAGCTGCTTCGCAGTCTTCAGCCTTGGAAGGTTTCTCCAGGCCTTCCCTATCGCGACTGTCGACCGATAACGCGCCGCGAGTCCGCTTCTCAACCGACATCGAACGCCACGGCCCTCTGCCACAACCGAGACCCACGACGGCTACATCTGCAATTGGCGACGCCGCGCACAGGGGGAAGGAGGCGGGTCCGAAGAACCGTCCTGGCACTCCAGAGCTCTCGATCAACACCCGCGAGATAATTGCAGAAGGATCGTCTGCACCCGGCCAGGATCCAATCCGTTCACCATCCTATACATCACCGCCACCACCACGCAGTGCGCGGTCACCACTGTCACCCACAAATCGCAATCGTGGTTACTCGCTCCGCAGCGCTCTGTTCAGGAGAAATGTTCACGGCCATGTTCAGTCTCCTGGGTCGTCCATAGAGCTGGAGGAGACATCGGGATCCTCGACGAGAGGCGTACACAGTGGTCGAGTGGGTGGGGCAGATGTCCCAAACAGCACAGGCAAAAACGAAGACGCCACCATCACGGTTTCTCCCGCTCACGTCGCCTTTACCGAAACGTCGTCGGATTCTTCAAAGAAGCTCGGAAAGGGACCCATTGCGCTTTCGAACTACGATACATGGCTGCAGAACAAGGAGAAAGGCTCCGGGTATATACAACAGGCCAAATCTTTTGGTATAAAAGCCAAAAAGTTCATCTTACGCATCAAAGATGTACCGCCTAGCAAAGATGGACGCCACATTGACCTGAACCCCTCTCGGAAGGAACCGTTGATCGACCAACGAACGAATCAGCCGTACATCACCAATTGGATCCGCTCAACACGCTATTCAGCCTGGAATTTTGTGCCGCGGCAATTAATTGCCCAATTCTCGAAGCTTGCAAACTTTTATTTTCTGTGTATTAGTATTCTTCAGATGATACCCGGCCTAAGTACCACAGGAACCTATACCACCCTTGCTCCTCTCCTCGTTTTTGTTGCCATTGCAATCGCCAAGGAGGGTTACGACGACTTGCGAAGATACCGGCTCGATAAAGCGGAGAACAATCGGGAGGCGAAGGTCCTGCGTGCTCATAAAATGGCAGACAATGAGCTAGGTGATGTGGACCAGAGTTCAACAGCGACAGGCCAGTTGAATTGGGAGATCATAAAGTGGCAGGATCTCAATGTGGGAGACATCGTCAAGCTGGAGCGTGACGATGCTGCGCCGGCTGATCTGGCTCTACTGCATACGAGCGGAGAGAATAATGTGGCTTTCGTGGAGACCATGGCTTTGGACGGAGAGACCAACCTCAAGAGCAAACAAACGACTGCTTCCATGGCCAAGTCAATCCACGGTCAGGCGGACATACTCAGCTCCGACGCCCAGTTTGTAGTCGAGGATCCGAACCAAGATCTCTACAGCTTCGAGGGGAAAGTTACGGTAAACGGTAAAACCGCTCCTCTCACCCTCAACGAGATCATTTTCCGGGGCAGCATTTTGCGAAACACACCCGATGCTGTAGGCATGGTTATCTACTCCGGTGAAGAATGTCGCATCCGAATGAACGCTATAAAAAACCCTCGCATCAAGGCCCCAGCACTTCAGACGCTGGTCAATCGCATTGTCATCTTGATCGTGGTCTTCGTTATCTTCCTTTCCATATTCAATGCCGTCGCATATAGAATATGGCGGCGCAATGAGGACGATATGTTCTACCTCGGGGGTGAGTCTGTCGCAGGCTTCCCGAGCTTTACAGCTTTCGTCATCATGTTCAACACTATGATCCCTCTATCTCTATACGTCAGCCTGGAGATCGTGAAAGTATTCCAGATGTACTTCCTTCACATTGACATCGATATGTACGATCCAGTTTCGGATACGCCGTGCGAGCCGCGCACATCCACCATCAACGAAGAGCTGGGACAGATCAGCTACATTTTTTCTGACAAGACTGGTACTCTTACGGACAATTCCATGAAGTTTCGCAAATTGAGTGTAGCAGGAGCTGCATGGCTGCACGATGCGGATCTGCAAGAAAACCAGAAAACGAAGCTCATTCACAAGAAGAGAAAGAAGGGGAAGCAGCCGGTCAGGAAGAGTATGCGGTCTGCGAAAGACGTGCAGTCTCCTCTCGAACCTTCGACGCCCGCTGTAGAAGCAACAGACCCAATCGAAGGCGCGGCCGACGAGACACAATGGAAGTCGTCAGCAAGACCTGCCAAGTCGCAACGTGAGCTGCGCACACAAGATATGCTACGCTACATCCAGCGCCGACCGCATACTCCTTTCTCCAAGAAGGCTCGCATGTTCTTGCTTTCGCTTGCGCTCTGCCACACATGCCTTCCGGAAGTACAGGAAGATGGAAAGACCCATTTCATGGCTTCTTCTCCCGATGAGCTTGCACTTGTTCAAGCCGCGCAAGATATGGGTTTCTTGCTGATCAATCGCGACGTCCACAAGATTACTCTCAAAATCATGCCTACAGGAGCAGACACTGAAGCGGTCACGGAGACGTACGAGATCCTTGATGTGATTGAGTTCTCCAGCAAGCGGAAACGCATGTCTATAATTGTCCGCTTCCCTGACCGCCGCATATGCGTCCTGTGCAAGGGAGCAGATTCTATAGTAATGCAGCGCCTGAAGATGGCCACTCTCGCCAACAAGAAAATGGTTGAGATTGAGAGACGCGCAAACAAGCGGAAGAGCATGGAGGCTCAGCATGCAATTGCTCGCATGAGTGAGCAGCTGGAACGAAAGAGCAGCGTCGGTGGTCGGAAGAGCTTTACCCAAAACTCTCGCGCTAGTGTTTCTCTCGGGAGGTCTTCAATTGGTCGTCCTAGTTTTGGTGGATTATCGCGACGATCGATCACTGGCAGAAGCTCCTCTCAGCCGGTACGTGATGTGGACCAGTGGTTGCGCGAGCGCGAGAACGATTACTACGACATAGAGTCCATCAATGAGAGTTTGCCCATACAGACACCGCGCCAGTCCAGCGTTGGCCTGGGTCGATTGTCCGTAGCCTTTTCAGAAGCCAGAAGCTCGCTGCAGATGGAGGAGATGGAAGAGATGGTGGACGAGAACGTCGCTGCCGACGAGTCCGCTGTCATTGAACGCTGTTTCCAGCACGTGAATGACTTCGCGACCGAGGGCTTGCGTACCCTGCTTTATGGGTACCGCTTCCTGGGCGAGGATGAGTACGCTACATGGAAGAAGGCCCACCTCGATGCGACGACTAGTTTGGTAGACCGTGCAAGGCGCATCGAGGAATCTGGCGATATGATCGAACAAGAGCTCGAACTTTGCGCCGCCACTGCCATCGAAGACAAACTGCAGAAGGGCGTTCCGGAAGCCATCGACAAACTGCGCAGAGCGAACATCAAGATGTGGATGCTGACGGGCGACAAGCGTGAGACCGCTATCAACATTGGGTACTCGTGTCGTCTGATCAAAGAGTACTCTACCGTCACTGTACTAGATCACGAAACCGGAGAGGTCGAGCAGAGCATGGGTGCCGCGGTGCTAGCCATTAATAGCGGCACAGTTCCCCATGCTGTTGTGGTGATTGATGGGCAGACTCTTGCTCAAATTAGCGAGATCGAACCGCTGAAGCTTCTGTTCTACGACCTGGCCATCCAGGCAAACTCAGTCATTTGTTGTCGCGCATCACCAGCGCAAAAAGCTAGTCTCGTCAAAAACATCCGCAAGCGCGTCAAGAAAAGTATCACGCTAGCTATTGGCGATGGGGCAAACGATATTGCTATGATCCAAGAGGCCCATGTAGGAATCGGCATCACTGGAAAGGAAGGCTTGCAGGCAGCGAGAACGAGCGATTACTCGATTGCGCAGTTCAGGTTCTTGACCAAACTTTTGCTTGTGCATGGGCGTTGGAACTACCTTCGGACGTGCAAGTACACTGTGGGCACTTTCTGGAAGGAGATGGTATGCATCTTCGCTCATGCGTCTCTACCATCGAAAATTCGTTGCTAACATGGTGTAGGTCTTCTACCTCACGCAAGCACTCTACCAACGCTCCGTAGGGTACACGGGAACCAGTCTCTACGAACCGTGGTCTCTCACCACCTTCAATACACTCTTCACGTCCCTCGCTGTCATCTTCATGGGCATATTCGAAAAAGACCTTTCGGCGAGCACCCTCCTCGCAGTGCCCGAGCTGTACACAAAAGGCCAGTGCAACGGCGGCTTCAACTTCAAAGTCTACCTAGGGTGGATGTTTATGGCTTCCGCAGAAGCAATGGTCATCTACTACTGCATGCTAGGTCTCTACGGCCAAGCCCTCTTCTCAGAGGACAATTCAATTTTTGCCCTGGGCAGCATCACATTCACAGCTTGCGTGGTGCTCATCAACACAAAGATGCAGTACGTGCTCTCTCCTCCTCACCAAACAAAACTAAATCAACTATGCTAACGCCACCACAGACTCATCGAAACCCACTCCAAAACCACAACCAACCTCGTCGCCCTCATAATATCAATTGGCGGCTGGTTCCTCTGGAACATCATCCTCGCGGCCGGCTACCCCGCCGACTCAGCCATCTACTACGTCCGCGGCGCCTTCTTCACGCGCTGGGGCCAGAGCCTCACCTGGTGGCTCACCCTCATCCTGATCCTCGCTTCCGTGCACGTCTTCGAGCTCGCCGCCTCCTCCTTGCGCGCCGCATTATTCCCCACCGACGAAGACGTCTTCCAGGCGCTGGAAAAAGACCCAGATGTGAAAAGGCGGTTTGAAGAGGCGAGCGCGGAGGAGTTGCAGGCGGGCTGGGACCGCGAGACGAAGATGAGGGAGGAGGATGTTAAGCAAGTGGTAGATGGGCTGAGGGCGAAGGAAGAAGAGCAAAGGGAGGGGGTGGTTAGAGAGATGTTGAGGCAGAGGGGGCAGGGGAGGGAGGAGGGCAGGGATACGATTGGCGAGGAGATGGGGGGCGAAGAGATTAATCGCATACTGAGCCGTGGGTTTGGCCGCGTGAGGGAGGAATAGGGTCCTAGGTTTGATGGGGTGGGGGGTTAGTGAGGTATTCTTTTTCGCATGATGGATGAGGTGAATGAGGGGTGAGGGAGGTTGTGTTTTGAGCAAAAGGCGTTGGGTAAGGGCTTTGATACCATAGCACGCGTGTGTAGCGCGTCCGCGTTCTTTTGAACATTATTGTTCCGTTCCATGTTAATAGTATTACGATCCTCACTAACGTCCCTCACTGCGTAGCGAGATACACTGTGTGGCGAGATAAACGAGGAGTACTTTAACTTTTAGTAGCTGCAGAACCTATGCGCACACTAAATATTACTATAATTTTATAGAAATAATCTGCTATAGCTAATCCTAAATATCTATTAACGTACCTCACAAGCGAGTCGGATACACAAGCGAGTGGGATACACAAGCGAGTGGGATACACAAGCGAGTCGGACACTCTGCCAAGACCTCACCAAATTATACTATTACCTATAATATAACGCGATATCTTAACTACCTTATTAGATACTACTTTTCAAAGAAACTTATATATAGCTTATACTTTAGACTCGTTAATAAGAAGCGACTCTAACTTTATAACACGCTATATTTATTTATAACGTCATTTAAACTATACTAAGTAACTAACACGCTAAAAAGATATTTTAATATAATTATATGCCTAATTTTATAAATCTCCTTCTAATAAAGAAGTATGTTATTATTTAGTATATACTTATCTTAAACGCGTAAGGATTTCTGTCCTAGCTTATTACTATAAAAGATATAGCTAATTTTTTTACTAGCTAAGCGTTACTACGATTCTATAGACTAAAACTAGGCTATAAACTTTATTAAGCGCTAGCTAGAGCTCTAATATAAGTTTTATTAAAAGTATAATTATAAAAGAGTCCTCTATAAGGATCCTAAGGTTATATAGGGCTAGTTCTAGCTTATAAAAAATACTAAAGCTAAGTATAGTATCCTAGATAAAGATACCTATAACTTTAATAAAACTAGCTTTATAATAGGTATAATATTAATAAGAGTAATTATTATAGACTTTAAGCGTTAAGGTAGACTAAAAAGCGTATAGTAAAGTAATTAAAAGTAAATTTTAGTTATTTAGGACGTTCATGCAATAGGCTAGGCAATTCTACCCTTTACTATTTTCTAAGGTAAGTACTACCTCATTACCTAGTACTAAGAGAAGAATCTACCTTATAACTAGATTTTTAGAGTCTCTAAAAATAGCTAAATAATAAATTAGCTTAGTTTATAGTAGTTAAAATATTTTAACGTATATATAAAAGAGCGTACCATTAGTAGCTATTAGTTACTTATTATTAATAGTTATAAGAGCCACCACCCCCTGCACTAATTCGTGGGACACTCCGCGCTGAGGTAAGCAGCACCGGCCATCAGTCTCAACACCACGATTTATTCAGCGCTGCGACCAGCCACATACATCAGAATAGAGCGTAGATTTTAGTTTATATAGTAATTTGTATATGCATAAGAATCTTGTACAATTTTTTTGGTGATTTACCAGTGTTCTGAGCGAATAGCCTCACCGCCGTTGGTCGCTAGTTGCTTGCACCGAGATGGCATCTTAGAAATTAACCTACGTATTTCTGTGAGCGTAATCATAGCCCATTCTTGTACGAGGATCTCCTTAAGATGCTGCTTTGTACCATCCCATATAGTCTCGGGCGGCAGGGGACTGTTAAGACGTCTTTTTACGCGTTGTTTGAGGATAAGCCATACGCCTTCTTGTGGATTGAGATCCGGCGACTGGCCTGGATGGAGTAGTGTACGGATCCAATTCACATCCTTGAGTTTTCTAGAGACGTTGTTGAAGGACTTTGTGCCATGAGATGGGTCGTTATCCTCCTGTAGGAGCCACTCCCGCTACTCTATTGTAGCACCTATACGAGCCTGTTGTACAGCGTCTATATACGACGGCAATATGTGCTCTGTGTAGTACTCTTGAGTCATATAATGGCCGCCGACGTCTCCCTCAATAGCTGGAGGGCATTTAAGCTCCCACTCAGTAAGCCTTTCCTTATATTTCTGCTGGGTCTCGTACTTATACTTGCGAGGCCTCTGCAGAGGCTTTGGCAGCGTTAACATGTCAACATCGTCGTTGTAAAAGCCGAGAGGGCCTTTGTAGTACCAGTTTACAGTGGCGTATATGTGTAACGTTAAAGGAGAGCTCTTCACGGGCTTCCGTACGCCTATATTATTTGTCTTAAGGCGCTCTCCCTCGTAGCGTAGGATGTTAGGCTTCTGAAAGTCCTCCTCTGGATTGAAATGAGCCTCGTCGGTCCAGTAAATGGCATCCCAGAAGCCAAAGATAGGCTGCCATTAATTGACGTAGCCGTAGCCAACGCGGAGATACTTATTGTCGAGTGAAATCTCCTTCTTTGTGTAGGCTTGTTTATAGACGCCAGCATGGATCCTTGTACGGAGATTGTGCTCTAAGGCACCCTTGGTAAGTGGTATATCGTTCGTACGGATCTGTACGCCTAAGGGCTTGTCTCTGACGGGGTTTGTGGCGTCGTCCATCAAAGCTCTGAGCGTCGACTCATCTACACGCCATGGATGCCCAAGCTTTGTATGTTTTTCCTGGCTCTTACGCTTGCGTACGCGTCGACAATCGTTGTATTTCTTAAACTCCTTCATCCAGCGATAGCCTGTAGACTTTCCTATGCCATGCTGGGCACAGATATCGCGGAAAGGGGTAATATTGTTGTTATGCTGTATAGCCTCAAAAAATCGTGAACGCTCCTCTGTATTAGGCTCTTTGAGGACGGCATCTTGTACAGGCGTACGAGGCCTTTCTAACGAGCTATCAATCGTCTTATTTGAACGTAATTTCATGGTGTTATGGACGTCGACGTCGACGTCGACGATGGCGAGATTTGGTGTTGAGTGCGGGGTGCTGACTCATTAGAAAGTGTCCCACGAATTAGTGCAGGGGGTGGTGGAGCTATAACTCGCTTACACTCTAGTAATACTATATGGATAATAAGATTATTACTTTTTATATACCTCTTTATTTGGCACACCTCCTATAGCTACTAGATATAAGGTGTTTTTTGCTATTAAAGAAGGTGTATAGGCTCTAAGCTAAGAATCTAATACGTAACTATATTATATATATTACTAAAATTACATTCTTGCCTTATTTTATTATTACTTTTAAAGCTATAATAACTTAAAATACTATTTAAATTTTTTTAAGGCGCTAGCCTTATTTCCCTTAGCATATAGGTAATAATATTTAAGCTTAACGATTGTTTACATACGCCTTTGCCTTATACTATACATAATAGTATATAGTAGTTATAAACACTTAGTAATATCTTAGAATTATGGTTATAATTAACGCTAGTAAAGGAGAGGATTTAAAGATGTCTAAATAGTTTCTTAATAAGCATAATTAAGGCCTTTAAAATAATAAAAGGCGTGGTAGTAGTAGCGTATAAGTTAGTATTAGCGTAAAAGCAGATTATTAAGCTTTAAGCTACTAATAGCTAGTAACTAACTACTCTAAAGGACTTTATAGCGCGCAGTAATAAAAAAAAAGGTACGCACTAATAGAAGTAAATTAACTTAATAGCACTATAGACGCTATAGTAAGGCTAGGTATAATTCATATACGTATAAAAAAGTAATACAAGTAGATTCTGAGTAGATCAGCTTACTAATATTTCTAATAACTATTTATACGCGTTTTATACTATCGTGTAGAGTATAGATTTTAGTAGAGTCTTGGCAGAGTGATTAGCTCGCTTGAGTAATTAACTCGCTTGTGAAGTACGTTCTTATCTATCTTTTTACACTTTATAACCTAGTAGTATTTACTAGTTTTTACTAAGGGTACTCTATATTTATTAATTTCTTATTATAAGATTAAATTATTTATAGCTTGCTTATTTACTATTATATTTTACTAATGCGTACACATTCTACTTGCAATATATATTTATAGCTTTTAAAAAATAGTATTTATTATTTTTAATTAATAATAGGATTATATTTTCTTAACTAGATTAGTTCTAGTACTTCATCATAACTAGCTCCCTTAAGGATGTTAATGGTAATTGTTTCTTAGTATCTATAAATTTTAAGTATTATTTTAATCTTATACTCTATTCGTACCGTGTCTAGTAGCAGGTATCTATTCGAGATATATATAGGATAAGGTATAGCTTTCTTATGCTTATAAAGTCCAGCTCTATTAAGTGTGCTTCGTAATATATAGTTCTCCTATACTCTTAAACCTAGTATAGCCTTTATTTATATTTTCTTAAGCTATTCTAGTAGCCTAATTAACGCTTAACTATTTATAATATTTAATTCTTTAAAGGCCTCTTTCCGCCTAAGCCTAGATCTAAAAAAGATATCTTATAAATTAGTGCTTTTATTAGCTTAAGGTAACTCTTTTTTTTTTTTGGATATTACTAAGTCTTATCATAGGATACTTTGCTATTGATAGTAACTAATTTAATCCTTAGGGTTACTAGTTTTTTACTTAGCTAATGAAATCTATATTCGTTCTTTTATTCTACATGTTACTCGTAGTTAGGGTATGAACATATTTGCTAGATTTATGCTATATAGTATCTATTTACTAATAATAATAATAGGGCCTAATTCTTAGTCCAGTTTAACTATAGAAAGTATCTTGCTCCTTATTTATCCTATATGTAATTATCGTAGTGCGAGATAGGGTAATTAAACTATTCTTAATAGTATTATTATTATAGCTAAGGAAAATATCTATAGTATTTAGCGTAGTAGTAGATTTTTCACTATTTTGCTCTATAGAATTTCTATTATAGAGTTCTATACATGGGATTGCGATAGTCTAAGTTATATTATAGTTTATATGTTAAAGCTTTAATAAAGTACTTTTCTTAGTGTCGTATTACTAGCATATGTTAGCCTACTTATAATCCTTCTTACTAACTATATTAGTCTATTTAGAATAGTGCGTAACTAGTGCATATTTTATAGTAGTATATCTAATGTCTTCTTTACCTAGTTAATATTATTCTAAGAAGTTAAAGTCGTTCACTATCGTCTTTATCTAATTATTCCTATTTAGATATAGCGTAAGGGCTTGCTAAATTAGCTTAATTTTCTTTATATTTAATCACTTCTTAATATCCTTATATAGCCTTAAGTTAGAAAAGCCTAATCGCACTAATTCCTTATCTTAAATATTAAGTAATTTAATAAAAGTTACTACTTACTATTATTCATTAGTTACGTCTATATTGTTAATAGATAGTACGTTTAACTATCTAATAACCTTATTCTTAGATCTGCACTTTTTAGCAATATAGCCTAGTTTACTATATATAAAGCAGGTATATGTCTTAGTCCTTAGTTAGTAAGTTCTATTAGAGATACGTCTTTATATAAGTTTTTAAGGGCCTATAGCATTTCCTGCTCCCTTTTCTATAGTGCTAAGTTAGCGGTAATACTAGGTTTCTTTTATAAGTTAGTAACTATAGTTATCTTACTTTAGACGGAGCGTTTAAGTGTAATTATAATAGTTAACCTTTATTATAGATAGTCTATTAGTTTTCTTTTTATCTTAGTTCTAGCGTAGGTTACGCTCTAACTTATACTATTCTTTATTAATTTAGATAACTTCTTTTAATAGTGCCTTTATATTATTAATTTTTACTTTACTACGTAGTAGTTCTTCTTACACGAATCTTTTTAACCCCTTAGAATATATTATCATACGACTAATGTTGTTTTAAAGAACTTAGTTTAAATACTTAAAAAGCTCGGTGTAATATTTTACTATAGAATAAATTTATTAGATATTTTATATAGTATATTTAGTAATAGCCACTTCATTAGCAATCCCGAAGTATTACTTAAAAAATTTTTTTTATAAAAATTAATATAGTTTTTAATGATTTTATTAGTTACGTTTTTCAAATGTTATTTCTAGCTAGGTATTTATGAAGGCATAGTTTAATCTACTTAAAAGTGTCTCCTTTTATATAAGTAAAGGTAAATATAGTCTTATTAGCCTCCTTCTATTCTTTTTTCGTACTAAAAAAGTATAATTTAAGCTATAGAATCTAGAGTTCCGTATGATTATAATTATAATAAAAAAAGTTTGGTTTTCTGTAGTAGCTTATTTTATATTTAGTTGTAGTATTACCATTATTAATAAAAATATCTATTATGTTAAAAAGGGTTTCGTATTTACTTATATTAAGGGTGTTGAAAATATTAAGTCCCGTTAGGATAGCTAGTCCTAAAAGATGCTAAGGGTAGTTTATAAATAAAAATAATATTAAAATAAGTAAAAAGTATTAAAAGCTTGCTGTATCGATGTTGGTCACTTAAAGAATCTGTTTAGGTATTTTTACTTAGAGGCATATTGGAGTGCGTGGATAAGAATGTAATCAAGAATGCATTAAGTGCCAATAGGCCTAGTATAAAGGATACTAAAAAGGTACTAAACTACATACGATAAATAAAGAAACTATACACTTAAGTAGTAGGTAAATATTATCCTAAGGAGCTAAATACGAAGGAGTGAGGAAGATTATCTAATAAATTAAAAAGGCTAGTCTAATAAAAACCTCAAGTAAAAGAGGTATATAATAGGTCTAATAAGGGTATAATATAGAGTAGTATTGGAAAAATAATCTTAAAGATAGAAGCTAATCCAAATTGGCTTAGTATCAGGTAAATAGATTAAGTCGTGTGACTTTATAAGTTAGTAATTAAATGACTGCGTTACACTTGTGCGTATTAATAGGGCGTTAGTATTAAAAATAAAATAGGTTATAATTAAATTAATATAAGCCTAAGTTAAATTTAAATAATAGATTAATAAATAGATTAAACACGAGAATAGAAGGGCCATACATAATATTCCTATATACATAACTAATCCTATAATATCCTATAGTTCTATACTATCTTAAATGTAGTACATGTGGGATCCTATAGTATAGTTACATAATCCTAACATCTTATAATCTTGGCGTGTAGGACATCGTGGGACATTATATAATCCTTAGTAGGGCAGTAGCGTCACCTTTTGTTATAAAGTGCTTAATATCGTTCCATTGAACCTAGGATCTTAACATGTATAAATTAGGCGCGGAAGCGACGATGCGAACGTAATTTTTAGATAAAATAAAATATTAATATTCGTAATTAGCTATAACGTATTCCATAAGCGAGCTGCGCACTGTTACGATCTCCGGTAATTTAAGAACGGAATTACCAGGCAATGACGTGACAAGGGTAATTACTGGCGACATCGCAATGCGATGGGCGCACAGTGAGGCGCGGGGCAGTTTAGGTTAGCAGCCACGTGACTTGCACCTGACAGGCTTGGCGAAGACAAGGACTCCGATAGGCTTAGTAGAGATAGTCCTGTCTCCGACGTCTCTGGCGGAGACAATAGAGATAAGGAAGGAATCGGACAATAGCGAGGGCTAAGAAGACTAGTATATAGTGTAAGTCGGGCACCCTAGTTTCCGACACCCCATAGTTTCCGACAGCCCCGCAACCTCGCCCCCCACCATGCACCACGACTAAATATTAACTTTAAATAACTTAATTCTTTGCTAATTTTAAAAATATTTTTTTTACTATTTTCGCTGCCTTTAAATAGCTAGATATATAAAAGAAGATGTCTAGAATACGCTTGTAAACCTTAAATCTAGGGTTACTTTAGCTACTACTACTACCTAATATAGGGTCCCACGCAACACTCTTCGCGGCTACTTTAATAGTGCCTAACCTTATTAGTACGCTTATAACGGTAAATAATAGCTTATAACTATTTAAGAAGAGCTTCTAGAGAAATAGATTCTTTAATAAGAGGCCCTTAGTTATGCGCTAACGCACGCGCAAGTGTAGGCTATTATAATTATTATTTTTAAGTAATAGGGTAACTATAAGAACTTAGAGAAGAAGTAGACTAGTTACTTTATATAACGCTACCTAGCTATTAAGTTAAAATTAGGTTGCTGGACTAGCTAGGAACGCGTAAATAAGGCTACTCTAGAAAATATTAGGCACTTATTTAACCTATACGAAATAGTAAGCTAGATTCCCCCTTAGCGCAGGTATAATGCCGACGAGGGCGGTATTATAGAGGGCTAGGGCATTAATAGGCTTGTTATAGGCTCCTTATAAGAGAGCCTAAACGCCGTACTAGTTAAGATAATAAATACCTGCACTTAGACCGCTATAGTAGAGTATATCTCTACGCTCGGCGTTGCTCTAGACCCCCTTATTATCTTTAAGGCTAAGAGCATCCAGGAGCAGTCGTTTAAGAAGGAGTTTTTAGCTTAGAACCTAGGCTGGCATGTTACCTTTTCGCAAAATAGATAGACGAGTAATAATATCGCTATTAAGTGGCTAGAAAAGGTGTTTTTGCTATAGACTAAGCCTAATAATCCCTCTAAGGCACGGTTACTTATTATCGACGGCTATAGTAGTTATACTTTAGATAAATTTATAACTATATATTACTTAAATAATATCTACTTACTCCTTTTCCCTGCTTATACTTCACATCTACTCTAGACTTTAGATTTAGGCTATTTCTTAAGTCTAAAGGCGGCGTATCGGCGCTTTATCGGCGAATATATGGCTTAGACAGATAAAACAAAGCTTAAGAAGGCTAAGTTTCTCGAATTTTATGCAAAAGCACGTAAAATCGGCCTTCGAGAGCAGTGCATCCGATCTAGGTAGAAGGCAACAGGCTTATACCCTAAGAGCGTAAGGAAGCCCTTAGGTTCTCGCTAGGTAGTAGTGCGCGAACAGCCGTCAACACCACCCCCTTCTACTATAGATATTAGGACGCCAAAACGCGGCAGCGATATTATAAAGCTATTTTCTAAAAAGAACTTTTTACTAACTACACAATAATGCGTTCGGCTTACTACCACAGCGTTTAACTATACCTTAATAATAGTTACTATGCAAGACCGTAAGATTGCTTCCTTACGTAAGCAGGTGGAGCAAGCTAACCTGCTAAAACGCCGCAAAGTCACAACTAATCTAAATAATCTCTTTATAAGTCTTGTAGAAGTTCTCTCTTAAACTAACTAAGAGCCTGCTTAACGTGTTCGCAAGGTAAGAAGCGTAGAGCAAGGGGTTATTATTATAAAAGAAGAGAGTAGCTCTAAGGAGAAAGTAAAGCAATTATTAGTGCAACGTTTAGCATGGAATTAATAACTAACACGACGGTATCTTAATCGTGATTTAAGTGTAGATAAAGAAAGCGATTAAAATCCTTTAAATACAATTTTTTTAATGCTTTTTCAAAATTATTTGATGAAGCTATGAGCACATTCGCAACGTAGAGTGGTGGCAGCGGCGAAATTTGGCGGGGTGTCGGAAAATGGGGGGTGTCGGAAACTAGGGTGCCCGACTTAATAGTTTCCCTATGTCTTTCCTACTCCTCGTAGTTAACTTCTAATACTATGAGTATATTTTTTATAATAGACTAGTAAATCTCCTAGTTAGTTATTCTATAGTTTATTATAGGATTGGATTATTTATAAATACCCCGCTATAACTATTAAGCTTTTAACTATTAAATATATCTATAAGGCGTTTTACTCTTGACCTATCTTTCCTTAACCTAGATTAGGCTTAGGTACGTAAACCCCTTATAATACTTTGACTACCTAAAGGTCTGAGATAATAAAATGGCCACGATAGCTACTATAGTAAGGGTCTTAATAAGAAGCGCGACTTCTACACTAATTATAAATACTATAATAGTATTAGCTAATTAGGCTAATAAGATATAATAGCTTAAGAAGTAGTTAGCTAAGCTAATAGCTTACGTTTTACCTACTATAACTATAGAAAAGATATCCTTTAAGGTTCCTAAAGTTTATAAAGGTAAGTAAAAAGGACTTAAAACGTTCTTTATAAATATAAAAACTTTCCTACTACTATAATAAGGATATCTTTAAAACTAAATAATGTAAGATTTTTATAGCTAGCATACATATAAAGGGCAAGGCAGCTAAGTAGCTTTAACCCCTTACTAAAAACTATCTAGAGAACAAAGACAACATCTTAGAATATAATAATAAAACTAAAATAGTGTTTAAGGACTAGGCATCTTTTAAAGAACAGATATAAATAATATTTAAAGAAGTTAATAAGGAATAATAAGCTAAGTGTAAGATATAAAAACTTAAATGAACTAGATTAGGTAGTACCTATATAGCTAAGTTTAAACGACTATAAGCTAAAATGAACTAGGATAACGCCTTGCTTTACGTAGCTTACTATAATAGGCTGAAAGAAAACGTTAAGGATAAGCTTATCTACTATAATAAGGTAAATAACCTAGAAGGACTCGTAAAGCTAGCTATATAGATTAATAATTACCTCTACAAACAATAATTAAAAAAAGCGAGAAGGCTACTATATTTAACTTAACATTACGAAAAGCTAGAAACTATAGAAGGACCGTAATAAGGATATTATAATAGCTAATAAAGCCTAGGAATAGAAACTAAGAAAGTAGTAAAAGGGCTATAATAATAGACTATCTAACTAAGAATAAAAATAATATTTTAATAAAAAAGCATGCTGAGGATATAGAGAACAAGATTACGTTTAAAAAAATTATTTAGAGAATAATAAGGGGTAAAGCAAAAAAGCTTAGATTATTTAAGTAATAATAGCTATGCTACGGGAACTAACACCTATACTACTAAAAACTAATAAAGATAAAGTTTCTAATATAGAACTTAAGGTTCTAGAGACACTAGAGGAAAAAAATAGAGGATAGTACTAGAGTATAAGGTCCTTCTCTAACTATTAGAAGGAAAGTGCTAGGTATATAATAGCTAGATGCACATAACCTAAGAATACACGTAAAACATTAAACTTAAAGGACTAAAGTTCACAATAATTTATAGGTTTGCCACGAAGTACTAAGAAAACGTACTAGTACTAGAATGGTAGATTAAAATTTAAGAATAATATAAAAGGGTAGTCTGGTTTTTTTATAATAAAAAGATTACTAACTACACTACATAAAGAAAGCACAAGTAGTAATATTACTAAAAAACCTTAATTATAAGTTTATTAGTAACTATAAACTAATAATAAACTACTATAAATATTTTCTAGATAAATAGGCAGGCTACTATAAGGAATTAGGCTAGTAGAAGGGTTTTAATAATAAACACTAAATGCACGAGACATATAAAGAAGCCACAGTCTAGTATCTTAAAAGCATAAACTTAGGATTAATAGTAACTATAAGAAACTGATAGACAGAGGGCAAAAGCCCTAATTACCTATTATAAATTAGGTAGCTAGATTATAACAGAGATTGTCTAGCCTACCTATATTAAAAAAATAGTAGTACTAGAGACAACACTACTCTATAGGGATCTAAAATCTTAAAAGTATCTAGTGATAGGATACAGACAACATAAAGGATCCTAAAAGGAAGAAGAGGTTTGGCGAATTAAGGATACTAGGAGCACCTATAAAGCACTTTACTAAAAGTAATAAAAATAAGGTAAAAACTAACACTAGTATAGAAGAAACTATATAAACTTAGAATAAGAAAGTAGACGCTTCCTAGAATAACTCTAAAATGACTAATAACAAATTAGAAAACTAAGGCGCCACTAAATAAAAGACCTTACTAGTAGAGACGCAACTATAAAGGTAAAAAAGGCGGGAATAGGCATAAATAGCCTACACCTAACTAAGAAAGTTATATTTAGTAGTTACTAAGTAATAGCGCTAATAGACCCTAGAGTAACTATATATCTAATATCTCTTAAAATAGTAGAGAAATATAACCTGCTATATAGGAATAAGAAAATATTAATATAGGTAGAAATAGTAGATAGGACGTTATCGTAAGAATAAAGTAAAGGCTAGCTACGCATTGAAACAACGCTATTACTTATTAGTCTAAATAGACTTTAGAGCTAATATAGCTTCACGATAATAAATCTTAGACGCTTAAAAATAATTATTAGTTATAATTAGCTATTATAACATAATCCTGTTATTAATTAGTAGAAGAAAATAATACGAAGCTAAAAATCTATAATAAAGTTTACTAGCGCATAATAATTAAAATAAATAAGCTTAAAGATTTTGTATATACCTCTTACAGAGGGAACTGGTAAGAAATTAATAATTATAAGAATATTACCTTGTAGGATTGCAAGGATCTATAAGTAGGACTCTTAGGCAGTAAGAGTTATATAAGAAAGAGTAAGCCCTAGAAAGTGGGGCAAGAAACTCTGTCCATACCTAAAAAGTATAAAGATTTTGCAGAGCTATTTTATAAGCACGATAGTAAAACACTCCTAAAATACTAGGAATAGAATTATAAAATCTATCTACAGGAAGGTGAAAAGCTACACCCTAAATAACTATAACTATTATCGCGAGACTAATAATAAGAGTTAGTAGAATAGTAAAAAAAAACTTAAAAAGAAAGTTTATATAACTAAGTAAAAGCCTAATAGCTTCTGCTATACTATTCGTACTAAAGAAAGATAGAAGACTATAATTATATATAGACTTTGAATAGCTAAATAATAAAATAATGTAGAACTAGTATCCCTTACTACTAATAATAAAATTTATAAATTAACTCTAGGGAGCTAAGTAGTTTATAGAGCTTAACGTATAACATGAGTTCTATTAAATACGTATATATAAAGGACACGAATAGCTAATAACATTTTAAACATAATACAGATTATTGAAATTCATAGTTTTACCTATAGGACTAACAAATACCCCTGTCACGTTCTAATCAGTGGCGAATAAGGCATTACACAAATACCTAGATATATTATATATAGTATATCTAGACAATATTCTAATATATTTAAACGGCACGCTCGAGGAGCATATATAGCACGTACAAAAGGTGGTGGCTAAGATAAAGAAATATGGACTACTCCTTTATCTAAATTAGTGTAAATTCTATACGATAAGAACAGAATACCTTAAATTTATAATTTAAGAAAGGGCGTAAAAATAGACCTAAAGAAAGTATCTATAGTATAAAAATAGTTATAACTTAAGTTAGTAAGCGACGTCTAATCCTTCCTTGGATTTACTAATTTCTACTAAAAGTTTATTAAAGACTATTCTAAGATTACGACACTCCTAATAGAGATTACTAAAAAAAAATGTAAGATTTAAGTAAGAAAAAAATAGTAAGAAGCTTCTAAAAAGCTTAAAAAGCTTATTGCACAGTACCCCTCCTATAAATGCATAATCTAAAGAAACCTATAAGGGTTAAAATAAATATATTAGACTACGCACTAGGAGAGATTCTCATATTATAGTATAATAATAGAAAATAGAGACTAGTGTACTATTATTTAAGAAAGTTCTTAAGAGTAGAACTTAATTACAATACTTATAATAAGGAACTACTAGGAATAGTAAACGCCTTTAAATAATAAGAAGCCTAGCTTACAAGGGTACGCTTTAAGATAAAGGTGTAAATAGACTACTAAAACCTTACTAGCTTTATGTTAACTAAGAAGATTAACAGGCAATAAGTATAATAAGTAGAATCCTTAGTAAACTTTAAATTTACTATATATTATTAACTTAAAACGCTTAATAATGCAGTAGACGCCTTAAGAAGGGAGCTAAATTTTAGAGAAGGTAAATTTAATCTATATAATGTAGTGCTACGTATAAGGAGCAATAAAAGAATTAAATACAATTAGTAAAAGATTAAGGTCCGCGCAATCAGCCTATAGTATATAAGACTAGAAGTATATAATTTTTAAGACTATGGCTAACTCACGATAGTGTAGCGCGAGGAATACGATCTATTTTAGAATAGAATTAATAAAACACGACGGGATTATAGAGGCAGAGTTATTATAAAAACGGAATACAAAGAGACCTTAAATAGAAGATTATACAAACTTAGAGAATAGGGTTAACTAGGTATTAAAGAAACGACGCGTAGGATCGCGAATAAATATACTATTTCTAGACTTAAGTAGGCCGTAACTTAAGTTATAAGTAACTATTTAGTATGTTACAAAAATAAGCTAAAGAGATATAAGTCTTATAGACTACTATAGCTACTATAAGTAGCTAAAAGACTATAGCAGAGCGTAATAATAGACTTTATAATAAAACTTATAAAATTACTATAGCTAGTAACAAAACAGATGTACAATACTATTTTAGTAATAGTAGACTACTTAATAAAGGTAGCTAAGTTTAGGCCTATTAAAGAATCTATAATAGTAGAGGAACTAGCCTATCAGGTAGATTATATAGTATTTACAGAACACGGGTCACTAGAAGAATTTATTATAGATAAAGATAAGCTCTTTATATCTAAGTATTAGAATACCTTTATAGTAGCTTTAGGCGTTAATAGAAAGCTCCTAACGAGTTTCCACCCCTAGACTAACGGACAAACGGAACATACGAATTATACTCTAGAATAATATCTATAATTCTACGTTAATAAGTACTATAATAACTAAGTAGTATTACTACTAAGAGCCTAACTAGCGTATAATGGTGTAAGGTTAGGTATAACATAATACTCTCCACACTATGCAAACTACAAATATAAGCTAATTACTTATTAAGATCTAAAGATAAAGAAACTTTACAAAGTCCTATAAGAATAAATTACCTAAAAAACTCTTATAGTATTTAAGAACGCCAACAAGTAATGTATTAAAAGACTAACCCTTAAAAAGGAGGATAAAGTATTCCTATTATAAAAAAAAATCTAAGGATAAAATAACTTAGCAGAAAACTAGATTACCTCTAAGAAGTCATTTTTAAGGTACAAGAAAATAAGGGACCTGTTATAACTAAATTACTTTTACTACTAAGTACAAAGATACATCCTATATTCTATATATTACTTTTAGAACTAGCATCCCTAGACGCTCTAGTTAAGATCTAGTTTAACTTAGAAGATAATAAATATAAGGTTAAGGAAATTAGGAACCTAAGAATAATTTAAGATTAGCTTAAGAATTTAGTTAAGTAGAAAGGATAGCTAGAATAATATAATACCTAGAAACCTAAAAGAAATCTTACGAACTATATAAGACTAGTAGAGGACGACTACTAGCAGGATCTATAGAAAAAGGATTAAGGACTAGTAAATCAAAAAGAAAGAAAAATTAAAAGATAAAAAAGAATTAAACAAATTAAGAGAATTAGCCTATAACTAGCCTAAGTTAGATACAGGTTTGGATAGTGAAACTTTAAGAACAATAGTAGCACCTATACTACCCAAAAGCGCTAGTAATAAATTAGAAACTTTTATAGCACGCTCTAATTCTTCTAGCTTAATTATTACTACTATACTTTTTAAAATACGATAAGGCTCCTTTTTTTTATTTATTAACGAACTTATGCTTATAAGTAGCTAGACGTTCTTTAAGCTCAAACACCTTTTATTAAAGTTAACGCTATTTATCGCGCGATTCACGCTACTCTATATTAGTTAAAACTATGCTATAGCGAGCCTTTACGCGGATATAAAAGGCATAATAACCCGTTAATAACTTAACTACGTATTTTAGACCCTTCCTTTTACAGCAATCGTAAGGAACTAGTATTTTTAGACTAGTCTTTAAGACCTAGGCAATAACGCGACAAGGATAATTACTAGTAATATTGTAATGTAATAGGCGCATAGTGAGACACGGGGTAGCTTAGGTTAGTAGCCACGTGACTTGCACTGACAGGCTTGGCAATAACAGGGAATCTAATGGGCTTGGCAGAGATAATCCTGCCTCCGACGTCTCTGGCGGAGATAACAGAGACAAGAAAGGGATTAGACAATAGCAAAGGCTAGAAAGACTAGTATATAGTATAATAGTTTCTATATATCTTTCCTGCTCCTCGTAGTTAACTTTTAATACTACGAGTATATTTCTTATAATAGATTAGTAAATCTCCCAGTTAGTTATTCTATAGTTTATTATAGGATTAAATTATTTATAAATCCCCCGCTATTGCTATTAAGCTCATAACTACTAAATATATCTATAAGGCGTTTTACTCTTAACCTATCCTTCCCTAATCCAGATTAGGCTTAGGTACGTAAACGCCTTATAATATGCACTTAAACGAATTACACACTTTTATTAAGCCTATACTAACTTATAATTAACATATAATAGCTTAATAAAATAATAGCTAATATGCTTTACAGGAAGCAAATATATAGCTTATTTTATAATTTATTTTTAATTATTAAATTTAGTTACTCTAACGCACTACTACCATGTATAATACGCCAAAATTTACACTACGTAACTGACGCGCTAGCGTCCTTCTACGTGGTAAAATATAAATAAACTTAATAAAACTTATAAATAAAATAAAATATAATATAATAAGTATATTTTAAATCCTACTAAGTAAGGATACCTTATAATTCTTACGCAGGTTTAAAATACAGTAAATACTTTACTTACTACGCATAGCTAAGGTAAAGTTAATAGAAACTAGCTAGTAAACTTTATTAAGCGTATAAGTAAGCTTATAATAAAATTCAATTATAAAATAAACTAGTTTTAACTTATATAGAACATAATTGTAAAGTATAGTATACAAGATAAAGATATATAGAATTTCAATAAGTCTAGCTTTACAATAGACGTAATTTTAATAAGTCAAAATGTCCGTACGCAGCAGCGTTACGGTCGGAATACTAGTTATCGCGCGAGAAGGATGCGCGTGCACGTGCGCGAACAGCCGTGCGCGAACAGCCGTGCGCGAACATGTACATATTCTCCTTTTCGTCCGTACGAAGAACAAGACAAGCAAGAACCAGATGTTATTGCCCACCCCTACCATCCGTACGCTGTGCACACCGTACACTACTCTTACTCTTGCTACTTAAGTGCTTATCCCATAAGTAGCTAGCTAAAAGAGCCCATTCAACACAAAAGGTTATTACTAGCTCTAAAAGGCGTGGGAGGCTAAAGCAGGCGTACTTACGCTAAGTTTAGTAGTTAATATAAAATTATATTAATTATATTATTAAATCTAAGTTTTTACTTACGTTTATTAACCTGTTTAACGCGTTAATAAAAAAAGCTTTTGTAGCCCTAGTTTAGCACCTTTTAATTTATAGTTAGTATTAAATTAATTAAATATATAATTAAAGTCCTTACTGGCTTCCCTAATTAAACCTATCTTTTGGTAGTTATAAATACCTAATAATACACATAAAATTAAGAAGTAATCTACTGTAGTGTTAAAAAGGATTTTAACCGATATTTAAAGATTCCTAATACTAATAAAAAATATTATTATAATTTATAAAAGGCGCGTTGAAAATAGCGTATAAGTTTAAGCTAATAAAGGCCTAAATTAAGGAACTTAAGGAGGCAAATATATCCTACATAAAGCGAAAATTACGTAAAATGATACGTATACAGGCTAGAGGAACACTACTTGCTATAGAAAGAGTATAGCTAATAGCTGAAAAAGAGCGTCCTGAGAAGAGGCAGCGCTTATAAGCAAGTAGGGAGGATAGTAGAGAGAGTAGTATATAGCGCTAAAGGCTTTATAGTAAGTATAATATGCTAGGATATAACGTGCGAACCTGCTAAAAAGTTAAAAAACTATCTTTTAAATTAAATATAACCTTTCGTAGGTAATTTTAAGATAATGTTAATAGTAATAGTTATAAGGGGCTAGGTGCTCAAGGTACTAAAGGTGCTAGAAGAATACTTATAAATTTAATAAAGAGACTAAAGTTAAGCTTTAAGCTTTAAACTTATATATCTAGAATTTGTATAACTAAGGGTTAAAGATCTAAGGTAATAGCTAGATATAGCCTATTATATACCTCTCTTCCCTCTATTAGGGATAAGGAAAAATCTGTATGTCTTGTCTTACTATATAACTTCGTAATTGTTTTGTTGTCTGCTTATAATCCTCTTACTATTATAAACCTCTTACTAGTTTTATTCTTACGTGTCTAATTTTATATTCTTACTATAAGTAGTTACTATAATAGTGTATTCGCGCTAGTGCGTTTACTTATTATTATATATATAAAATCGCTTTTGGCCTAGCTTCTAAACCTCACTCTTTTTTACTCTCTTTTTTCTTATGTTAATTTTATACGCTATAATGTCTTGCTTTTAGCCTAGTCTACTCTAACTTTGTAATCTAATTCCTCTTTTTATTTTAATAAGATAGCTCGCCGTTCGCGTAATAGTTATAAGATAAAGACTTTTAAGCGTTAAAAATATACCATTAATTTTAATAATAAAATAAAGAAAGCCTCGTCCCTATTATAGTTACCTAATTACTAACTTAAAAGACTTAGCTTCTTAACATAAAATTACTATTTCTAACGTTAGCGTAATTTTTCTTAGCTAGCTTATTAAAAGTTTAGTCCTTCTAAAGTTTACAAAGTAAGTTTTAAACTTTTTTTTATACTTTCTTTATTTCTTCCTACTCTCTAACTTGCCTTTTTACTTTTCTAACCTTCTTTTTAGTTCTTTATTAGCCTAGGTGTGCGCACTTGCTAACTTAATAAGCTTAGCTTTTAAGGCCTAATTTTACTACACGCGATAATCAAGCGCTAGTATATTAATTATATTACTTATAAACGCGTTTATTAGTAGATACTAGCAGGCAAGATAGTATCCTATAAGGAGTGCCATACCTATAAGCTTACTAGCTACACTAAATAAGTATACTTTACTAACTTCTTCTCCTTAGCTAGATTTAACCTACCCTAAATAAAGTTAGTCGTAAAAATTTTACTAATATTATAGTTATTAGTACGGGCTGCCTTATAAATAAGATTTTGAAAAGTAACTAAAAGTAAAAGGCCTTTTTTACTAACTTTTAACAGGTTTTATTCTACTTATAAGGTTACTATTATTAATTACTATACCGCCTTTAAGAGTAATAATAATATTACTTTAAGCCTTATTACTTTTTTTAAGACTATTTAACTCTTAGAGCGCATTACTATTATAGTTAAAAAGACTATTAATCTTTTTTAGGTTTATACCACTAATTTTAAAATATTTTATTAAGAGTATAAGAACCCTTTTGTAAGTTCCTTTTAGATACTAAAGCTATTTTTTAAGGCTAATATTATGTAGCTCTCTAGTAAATTCGTGGTGCTAGATAAGGATATTATAATAAATAGTCTTTAGATAGTAAATAATGTCCTCACGGGAGCTAATATGCTTACTTAAGCCTACTAGGGCTTACCCTAGCAGCTTTAGGCTATTATAATTAAAGAGTATTTAAGTAAGGAGGATAACAGCTTCCCTAACCCTAATAGTATATTAGAGGGCAAAGAAGAAGACCTAGATATTATTAAAAAGAGTTTTACTATTCTTTTAGTAGCTAAAGACATTCCTCTTACCTAGTTCCTCTCTTCTTTTTATTTTAGGTTACTTTTAAGGCTCCCTTCTTTTATAAGGGTTACCGCTTATTATTATAGAAATTATTTAGTTTCCTTATTATCCCTAGTAGTTTTAAGGATTTTTTATACTACTTTTTTAAGATTCCTTTCCTAATACATAATTTTATACTTTAATAATATTATTCCTGCTCTTGTGTTAGATACCTTTATTTAGCTAGATTTTTTAACTTAGTAAGATAGGCATTATAGAGCCTTCTTTAGGTCCTAATAGAGGCTAATTTAGGGGATATCACGATAGAAACTTATTAAAAGTTTTCTATTATAATTTTACTATATCTTAATAAACTTCTCCTAATAATCTAACATAATAGCTTAGTTAAGGTTTTTATAAAGTTTTTAAGTTCTTTAAGAGTAGTTTTCTTATTATACTAGGTATTTCACTTTTTTATCTCTACGGAACTTGTGTTTTTTATATATATTAATTATACTATACTCCTCTTCTCCCTTTTTTATTATAATTAGTTTAGGCTAAGCGTTATTAGTAATTTAGCTAAGACTAGGTTTAACAAAGCTAAGTTTAGCCTGTTTCCGTAAAACCTTAGGTGCATATTAGCGGAATATCTAGTTCTACTACGTAAGAGTTTATTACCTTTCTTATAGTAAACTTTCCTTACTTCTAGTTAAGCTTCTTACTTAGACGTTAGTTTTAGAAGTAGTTCTTATACTTTAGCTATACCTTGTTTTTTTCCTTTAAGATTAGAGCATTTTTATTAACAGTTCGCTAGGCGCTTTTATTCTTATTAAGCTATTATTATTTTTGCCTAGATAAAATTAAAACCTTGTTTAAACTTTTTTATTATTATCTTTATAGCCTTCTTCACGTTAGTTCTAAGCTCTAAGGCTAATCTCTATACCATAAAGTTCTTAACTAGTTTAATATTCTAGTCGTAGGATAAGAAAAATAGGCTAACTCTTATTAATATAGCTTTTCGCCCTTTAATAGCTATCTAAGCTATAGGAAGCCACTTTATCTAATTATTTTATTACTAGTTATAATATGCCTAGATGTAGGCTTTACGAATAAAGTTTATTTATTCTATCTACTCGTCCGTCTCTAGGTGCTTTACTATAGATAGTCTTTAATTAATGCCTACTTATTTATAGAGTGTAGTCTAAAATTCGCTCACGAACTGTCCCTCGCGGTCTAATATAATAGAGAAGGGGGAAAAGTAGTCTACTACCTAGTATTAAAAGAACGCTATTATAACTATAAATATATTAAAATTTAAGAGACTAATATACTTAGGGTCCTTACTAAGTCTACTTATAATTATCATAATATTTGTGTAGCTATTGCTCTTAGGTAAGATAATAGTAAAGTTTATTATAATATTCTTCTATTCTTATTTATGTAGTAGTAAAGACTTTAGTAGGCCCTGTTTTATTTCTCTCTATAGTTTAGTTTTTATATAAATATTATAGTTCTTAATATACTATCTTACTTAGTTAGACATCCCTAGGAAGAAGTAGACTTAAGTAAGGATTTTATACGTATTTTTTTATTCTAAATATTTTAAAGCTAGGAAACTATGCGCGACCACTATTAGCTTTATTTATAAAAGTTTTAATTTTAGTACCTATTATATTAACCTATAGCATAGGTACCATTAGTTATTATACTATATTTTAAGATACTAATAAATAACTTCTATATCGGTTTAAACCTCGTAAGTCTGTCCTTAATATAGACCTTTATCTTACTATACGCGCTATCTTTATTATATTCTACCTCTTACTATATAGTATTAAAGTCTAGTTTACGTCACTTGATAGGGTTTTCGCCTTTTTAGAGGGTTAATATAGGTAGTTTAAGACGTATTAGGTAAGCAAGGGCTAGGTCCTTATCTATTTTAGTATAATTAGGTTCCTTTATTGTAGTAAGTATTTAGGGGACAAAAGACTTTACGCTATTTCTTTTAGTAGTTTTTTAAAAAATCGTAAAGTGCCTTAACTTTAATTTATTATCTCTACTATCCTTTAGTAGGTCTTAGTCCTTCTAAAAGTGGGTATTCGCCCTAGAGTTTACTAACTATATTCTATATATAAACGTTATATTAATATAGCTAAGTATATCTACCTATTAAACGTATTGTTTATGTAACCTTTATATAGTAGCAAAATACGTAAGGTTCTTATAATTAGTGTAGACTATAAGGTGCTTTAGTACTCAATATATATAGTCTTTTTTATTTATATATTTAATAACTATAAGTATCTCTTTATTAGAGATAGCGTAGTTATATTCTGCCAGGCTATTTTTCGCTAAGAAGTAAGCTACTAGGCGTAGAATCCTATTATTATTATACTAAGAAAAATTTCCCCTAATTAACTAGCTAAAGGCGTTTACTTCTAGTACTAAATTTTATTTAGGATTAAAGTAGGCTAGCGTCGGGTCTATATAAAATACTATCTTTAGAAAGTTAAATACGTGCTACTACTTTTATCCCTAGATAAATTTTACTTTTTTACTAATAAGCTTTATAAGGGGGCTTACTATGCTAGAAAAGTCTTATATAAATGTTTAATAAAAGTTCGCAAAGCTTATAAAGCTTTAGACTTTTTTCACTGAAATTAGTAGCTCTTATTTTTAAATTACTTAGACTTTATTAAAGTTTATACTTACGCCCTTATTAACCTCTATAATATATTTAAGGTACTTAGTTTTTTTAACGCAAAATCTAGATTTTTTAGTATTTAAATATAGTCCTGCGGCTAATAACTTTTAAATTATATTATATACTTTTTCTTCGTGGTCTTTTAAGCTGCTACTAGTTAAGATAAGAATATTATTTATATACGCTAAGTAGTAGTTATTAAGGTGCTTCTTTAACACCTAATTAATATACTTCTAGCATATACTTAGCGCGTTAGTTAGGCTAAAAGGAACTACTTGCTACTTATAAAGACTAAATTAGGTTTTAAACGCTGTTTTCTATTCTCCGACTTTTACTATATAAAAAGACTTAAATTACGTTAAGTTTACTAAACTATTTAGTCTTCGCGAGGAGCTGAAGGGTCTTACTAATTAATAGTAAAAGATACTAGTTCTTTTTTAAAATAGTATTTAAGGCTTAATAATTAACGTAGAAGCGTAGTCCTTTATTAAATTTTTAATAAATAATACTAAGGTAGTAGCGCTAGACTTACTTACTTAAATAAAGCCTTTATTTAAGTATTTAGTAAGCTCTTTCTAAAGGACGAGTAACTCTTTACGAGACATATTAAATAAAAGGCTATAGGGGATCTCTAGGATCTTGCTATCTTTTTCTATAAAAGGGATAGAAAGATCCACTCTAGGTCTATAGTGCGGAGGGAGCTTGTTAGCTTGTTCCTTATAGAAGATACGCCACAAGTCCTTAAAAGCTTTAAATAGTAACTTTTATAGGTTTATCTTTAGCTTGCTAGTTAACGCCTTTTATATATCCTTTATTAATAGAAAAAACTCTGTAGCCCTATTTTCTAGGCGTTAATTACGCTAATTTAGGGCTATAAAGGCTATAGTTAATACCCCTTATGGCTTTATTAATAGTTTTTTATTTCTTTAGTTACGGATGTGTATCGGCGCAGGTCACTCAAAGGATCGATGTTGGC